>JASAOG010000116.1:600000-1020000 GCA_030265305.1 Biomphalaria pfeifferi
GGTCGAGAGTGACCAGAGACCAGACATTGAAAGCTTCAGTCAAACGAGACGAGCAAACGATCAAAAATGACCTAATTGACCAAATAGATGTCACCAGGTCTGCGGAGATCAAAAGCATTCTGCTGAACAAAGAGAACTGTTCGCGGGGGAAACCTGGACATAAAGTCAACAACGTACAGTTTAGTGACCATACCTTACAGTTTAGTGACCATACCTTACTGTCGACGTCCAGCGCGCTACAGCCACCAGACCACGGCACCGTTACTGCTAGACCAAACAGAGCGATCCTAGACCACACCAGCGCTAATCCTAGCTCCACGGGACCACACAAAGATATTATAGACAGGAGTAAGTACATCATAAAACCTCGGGAAATTGTTTTAAGTCATCCTCAAGGGAGTCAAGTCGATAGTCATCCTAGAGAGAGTGGAAGAGGCTCGCCTTCCTCTTGGTTTCATGATGGTAAGGAAGTGACTGACCTATCACTTCAGAGTTCCATCTCCGTACAAGATACCAGTGGAGAAAAGATTTGGTCTAGCAACAATTTGTTCAACACATCATCAGTAGAAAATTGGAAGTTTTCTCCACGTCCGCCGGTGTTAAGTTTATTAGAACATACTCCATCACAGGTCAGTTTGTTTACACTACATTGTATCATTATTGTATACTTTAAAAGTTGACCTTTTGTTGTCCACACTATCATTTTTTTGAGTTCTAGGCCTATGTTTTATCAATAGAACTAGATATTATATATAGATATATACAGTGCTTTTTTTGTAAAAAAAAAATAGATACTAAGTGATCATAGAAATAAATAAATATAGACTGGCCGATTAAAGAGTTTTATGAAACGAAAATTTGTGACTTGCAAATTTGTGTACTTTATTATACAGCATTTATGAGCAGTATAAAAGTTAAGGATTCATATCTTAATTTCAATCATAACCTATATAAGTATTACAATATATGTTCACTAGTGTTTTGTTTAATCTCTAAGAATGAAGATCATGCAATTTTTCATAATTCGGAAATCCGAATACAATAGATATACATGTTTTCAAGCTACATGAAGTTACTTCCTTCGGCCAGTCTATATTTATTTATGTCTATGTCAGTGATGGATTGCCTAATTTTTAACTACTAATAAATTAATAATAAACGTTAAAATACAAGAAAAAGTAAAATGTTTTCCACACATTGAAAAAGGTGTCGGTGCTCCGTACCGGCGGTGCGTACCGTCACAAAAAGCACTGTATATATATATATATATATATATATATATATATATATATATATATATTTATTTATTTATTTTTATAGATATATATATATTTTAAAACATGTATTTTGTATTTTCTCAATAGACGTTTAGGAATAGGCCTACGTTTTCAAAGTTGTTTATTTTATCAAGAAGTAGTATCAAAGAAAACATTTTACATTGGAATATTTTGTCTCTAGGTTTATAGGAATATATTTTCAATGGAATAACTTTGAACTATAAGAGACTTCACAAAGCAGACTTGGTTAGGCTTGGATAATGCTAGCTATTTTTGTATGTTATCGCTCTCTCTCCATTCTGTATTCCCTAAACTCTGGGTAGGGGCCTATGTTTTAAGTTATGAATTGAAAAGCTATCTAGATGCCTTGTTGTTCCAAGAACTTGATTTTTTCCCAATGATAACATCAACAACGCTTTACAAGGCACGGTTGGTAATCTTTGTATTCAAAATTTAAACAATTTTTTAGTAAACACTCTAGACTCTAAATCTTATACTATAGCATTTGTTTGTAAAAGGGGGAGGGGGAGAGTGAGGAGAATCGTAATAGATTTAAAACCGGAATTCAACCTATTTATTATTCTAGATATAGGTCATCTAAATATAGTTTTAACAAGTGTGTTTTCACAATAACACTAACAGTATGTGTTTTTTTTTTACTTTTTAACAGAGCTTTAGTTTTAGATTTTTTTATGCCTTTAACTTAAAAATGCTTATTTCTTTTATTATTTTGTTATCAAAAATCTACATCGAAATCAATTTTTGTTTCTCTATCAGTATCCACGGTAACCCATGAACCATGCTTCCACTAGTCCTGTGAAAAATATTCCTAACTTTGTTTTGGTTTCACCTACTATTTAGGCTTTAAGTGACTGAGTAGCCAGGAAACATTGCTCGCTATCTTCCTTTCATATTGAGACTTGAAGCCAAGTTTTTTTTTGTTTTTTTTTTACAATTCCTCTTTTTAGCTTGCATATTCTTCAATGAAAAAAACAACAACAGGAAATATCAAAACCTCGAACCTGGACACGGTTCCCGAAAACGGCTTTTATGATTTTTCTAGAAATTTGACAGTTAATGTTTATCTTTGGGAAAAGAATTATTTATGAATTAGCTACACAGGTTAAACTCTGATTATGGTTTTTCAAAATATAATTTAAAAAATACAATTTGGTCTGGAGGTCTAGACATTCCATATATTGAACACACATACACGAGAGGGTTTTCAGACATAATAAAAGAGTTCAATAAATCAATACATTTCGCACACCGTTTTCCAGGTCTGAATCAATAGGTCTAATTAGAATTGCATATACTCTGAGTAGTTTAAATATACACATGCGCTCAACAAGGAATTGTTTTAGAGAGTTGATCATCGGTGCAGTGTTTTAAAACATGTCCATTTTTTAAATCTACAATTCTCATTAGTCATTAAAACCAAGGTAGCGTAGTCGTTTTAAACTGACCATTCACTGGCCGATATAAGTGAAGTGCCATAATGTAAACGTTTTGAAATGTATTGCTGATGTATTATTAACAACAAGGTAGTGTAGTGGTTTTAAATCTATCACTTCTTATTTATTAAAAACATGGTAGTGCTGTCGCTCATACAAAGTTCTCTGCTTCAGTAAGCAGGATTGGTCTTTTGTTTACACCCATTTCAAATGTTTGTTAGATCTGAGGCAAAAGAGAGTTCTTACTCTTAGGCCAGGATTTATAGACATAGAGTCCTTCAAGGGAAATAATTGCCTTATTCTTTCACAGTCGTATGTTTTCTTATTAGCAACTAGATATGACATTTTTTCGCGTAAATATAAATATCAAAGCAGATAAAATTCAACTTCTAGTTTAAAATTCACCTTTTTTTTTCCATTTTAACTTATTTTAAGCCGATTAAAGTTCTAGTTTTATATTTGTTCAAATATGCTACTTCATAGATTATCGTTATAAGTAATCGCATTCATTTTTAGCTTTCATTGTCAGTTGGTGTTAAATTGAAACATTTCAAGTATGTAATTTAAAACCCTAATTTAAACTTTTTCTTTAGGCCTACATTCTAAGTGCGTGTTAATTATCCAATATTTAAAAATGAATCAATTGTTTGGACCAATACAATCTTTTTATCTTATTATTATTTATGTTAGGCCTGAAATCTTACACCGTTATCCCATCCAACACTAATAACACTGTTCAATTGTACTTCCAGACTAAACTGTTAGAAAGTAACATTCCATCTGATCACTTGTCACAACAATGTGGTCAAGAGAGTAAAGTCACACCTCGACAACAATGTGGTCAAGAGAGTAAAGTCACACCTCGACAACAATGTGGTCAAGAGAGTAAAGTCACACCTCGACAACAATGTGGTCAAGAGAGTAAAGTCACACCTCGACAACAATGTGGTCAAGAGAGTAAAGTCACACCTCGACAACAATGTGGTCAAGAGAGTAAAGTCACACCTCGACAACAATGTGGTCAAGAGAGTAAAGTCACACCTCGACAAAAATTTGAAAGACGTCACAATAAAGTGGATGAGAAAGTACAAGCTCAGATCAAACCCACTGATCAGAGAGACATCTCTACTAAGGGGACACTGTACGACCATAAAGAATCTCCCAGAGCCAGGTTTGAGAGGGACAGGGCTGCAAGGACACAAGCTGTAACTGCTGGAAATAAAGAAAACTTAAATCTTAAAGATGCGAGTGATTCAATTACTGAGATAGATTCAGAACTTCTGAAAAATTCTTTCTCAACATCAACATTGGTACCACCGCCCCTCCCACCAAGAGTCAAATTAGTGAGCGAGACATTTCAAAACAGTAACTGTCTGGAGACAGACGTTCTTACTTCTCAGTATATTTCTGAGACTCCTCTAGGCTCAAGACAGTCCACCTTTAGCTCTAACAATGAAAACAATGTTTCTAAAGCTTTAGTCCATGAAACTTCCATAAGCCGTACAACAAGTAGGCAGACAGACAGCCACTGTGCAACTGCTAACATCCAACACAGTCCAAAACAAGAGTCTCATCCCCTCAGCTTCCAGACGTCTGTTATCGGGAAACTTTTTCAAGTCTCAGACATTGCAAAGCACAACGAATATCTTCGCCAGGTCTTGAACCATTCCTCAGTACACCAGCTGCGTCTTCTGTTTGCTGACGATCAAGATTTGTGCTCTTCACTGACATCTCTAAGTAGCTGCCAACAAGAGAGTTTGACCTCGGTTTCCCAATTCTCATCAGAAAACAGACCCCATTCTAGAGACAATCAACACGGTATCGACACTTTTCCAGCAGCACGAAATGATCACTTCTCCGAACAATATTTTGAGTCACACCAAAAACTCTCCTCAAAGTGGATAAGGTCAGACTCACAGACTGAAGTTAATAATTACAACATTCTAAATACAGCACGTCATTGTGGCACTCAGAGTGAAAGTTGTGTAATTAGTGCACAGACAAAAACTGATCACAGTCCACCGGATAGATTTCCCGTTCCCTCTAGGGACACAAACTCTATATTGTCATCTGTACTCAAGAAATCTGGTGCTGACAGCATTAGTTCTCTTGTAGTGACTGAAGCAGAGGAGGAAATGTTGGCATCTAAAGGAATCAGAATTTATGAAAGTGTGAATGATTATGTTCAGATGGTCAGGTCACCGCTGCACAAATCCCTCTCATCCCCTCAATTCGTATGGGAGGGAAATACCTACCTCATCGTCCCTACCGTTTTGGAAGACAGGACATTGGCAGAGCCGCCTCGATTAAATAATGTTAACTTACTTGATTTCATGGCTCACAGAAGCATCAGTGACAGCGGTGGCCAGTGTCAAGTCAAGTCCGATAACACACTGTCCATGTCAAATGATCATGCCACCTACATGACAATGACATCGTCCCTGGACAAAAAACTAAGTGCCAACCATAGGGCCATGTCCGTGGAAGTTCTTTGTACACCTGGAGCGAGCAACGTCAAAATCGTTCCAGAGGCTAACACACAAGAACGTGGCTATGTGGAGTGGAGAACTTGTTCTGGTTGGCTGGGTAGAACTGACCTGAAACCCACCGCTCAGAATAGGAACTCTCGTGGTTATGTTGACTGGGATACTATCTGGGCACCAAGTCCAGGGAACAAGTCTAGTCACAAAGAAGAGGACCATGTCTATGACGTTATTGGTGAGGAGTTAAACCAAACGTTTGTAAATAGTAAATCAACCACATTAATTGGAAACAATAAAGACCATAGTGCAACTGTCGTTGATATCCCACCAGCACTTCCAGTTGATATCCCTCCAGCACTTCCGGTTGATATCCCTCCAGAACTTCCGGAGAGAACTTACATCAGCAGACTTAAACTTCGATCTAATTCGCACCATAGTGACAGTCCCAACAGTCCACGTCATAGTGACTCTGGGTCATTCTCGCCTAGGCTCGGTCACTCCAGCTGTCATTGCAAGTCGCATGGCAGGAAACACCACCATCAGCACCGTCACCATCACCACCACATTAAACCGCTAAGCAAACCTCCACCCCCTGCACCCAGAGAACAGCAAGACTCCATCCCGCCCCCACAGCCTGTTTTCGTCAAACAGGAAGTGATGTCACCCCACAGTTACAACTACGCAGAAGTGAACAAACTTAAAGGCTACACATTCGCTCACTCCACACCCCCTTCTGATGCGCCACCGAAACCGCACCGACCCGAACATTCCGCCGTCTCATCGGAAAACTACTGGCGTTTGGCACCGGTGACATCAGCAGAGAGTATGACGTCGTGGGAGTCGGGTGACGTATTGGATTACATCGATGGTCTACACGACGCCATGGCGTCCAAAAGAAGGGAAAACATTTACATCTTGCTCAACAATAAGAAAACTCGCGCCAAATTTTCAGAATCCTTGGAGATTGAGTCTCGACTGTTGAGCCGCGGACTTCTTTCTAACGTGACATCACTTAGTCCAACAACACTTACTGATTCAAAGCCAGCACTTTCTAAACCTGGCTTAATACAAAGAAAAGGTGCTATAGCACCCGTATCATCCACATATGTATAAACCTGACCTGATCTAAAGAAAAGGTGCTATAACATTCGTATCATCCACATATGTATAAAGACTTCAATGTGTATCACTTCTCTGACTTTGACCGTTACCTCAGTTGAACTGCAATCTATTCTACTTCGATCTGCACTTATCTCCCTGCTATTTATTGTACTTGGATATGCCCTTATCTCCCCTGCTATCTATTGTACTTGGATATGCACTTATCTCCCTGGTCTGCTGGTTCTGTATTTCAATGAAATTTCTATTTTCAAAGGAACTTTCTTTAGTTCTACATTCTGTATTTCATTTTACATTTAATTTTTAATATCTTTTGCTTTTTTTTTTTTTTTTAAAGTTTTTCATTTAAAAAAACAAAACAATGCTAACTGCACAATTGACTAGCACTAGACTATGGAATGGAAAAGGGTTAGGTCTAGTAAGATTGTGTTTGGACTATTCTTCCATATAAGGAATGCATAAACAAGACTTTCTTCATTCTCTTATTTGATTGTTTATTAACAAAGTCTGGTCTTTTTTGCTATTAGTTATAATTTTATTTTGGTTGCTGTACAGGAACATCTAACTATCAAAGTTTTTCTCTTTCTTCGTTAGTTGATTAATGTTTGAGCTTTTCAAAGGAAGAGATTATCAGGCGTAATACACAATTTTGTGTATCTGCATTTCTTCTTGAATTTGACAGAAACTTGCGAGTCTAGTTGCTTGTTGCATGCTTACACTGCGAGTCTAGTTGCATATTTACCAACAACTTTTGATAACATTCAAACGACAAGACGTTCTCCTTTGTCTAAAGTGCATCCATCTTGTGTCAACTCTTTATTAGAATCTAAGCCACAAAGTCCACTTTGTTGGCCTTGTTCTCTCCCCCTTGTTTGACACGATGGAAAGTTTCAGGATTTATGTGTTCGTGTCTGTGTGTCTGACTGTAAGTCAGTCTAGCCTGGTGACCTCAATATCATCTGCTCCAGGACACGGCTGGGAGAGGCCAGACTACTTCTGCGTTGGCCTATCACTTACTGCGCTCTTCGAAACTGTCAACTATTTGAATGACATTGTTTCCTTAGTACAGCTGTAGTGCATCCTTTGAAGTAACTGTATGCTTCTCCTAGAAATCTATAGATTCTATATCACACACACACACACATATATACTATTATATGAACCTTGTAATTAATAGCTAATACTCGCTATTTCAATATTTAGAGAAAGTATCTATATGTGTGTTTACATTGACAGCTGTAAATGAGATGGTTAACACAGACCTATATAGGTATATGGTTTGCCAATTTACACATTTTTGTACATGACTATTTGTTTCGTTTTGTATGTTAGTTTTTTTTAAATTGTATGTTTCATTTTTACTTTCCCCATTATTATTATGATTATGATTAAAAGCGTTGTGTGTCTGACATGTACGCCATATGAAGTCACACTCTTTATATGTGATGACGCACTCCTATATAAAGAAACATTCGTTAGATACAATGGAAGTAATAGAATTCGGGTTTCTATTTGTCCTGTGTGCTTCACTAAATTAATACATTATAGAAAGATCCTAGCTGATAGAGCATGCGCTACGGCTACAATGGTACAAACTTAACGGTGTATTCTGGAAACTATTTGGTTTGGTTTGAAGATGCTCGCGACATTCGTGTCATGCAATGTTTGTCTATGCGTTTATTTGCAGCCCGTTTATCTGCATTTAGAAAATGAAGTTGAGTTGATGAGTTCCTCTACTCACATTAACTCGTGTAGAGAAAACTTTGTAAAAAATCTTTCTTGATCTCAGTAGTAGAAGAGGGGGGGGGGCGAGGAAAGAAGTGATAAAGTGGGAAAGAGAGTAGTGTATATACAAACACACACACACACATATATATATATATATATATATATACTGCATAAACAATATAAACACACAAGCACTAAATTGTCATTTGAGTAACCAGGGAAACACATAACAAATAGGTATGAATAATATCATTTTATTTGAATTTGACAGGTTGCGTAAATTGATCTCTTCAAAATTAAGTGGGTTTTCTTTGAAAAAAAGTCACCTGTTAAAACATCAGAGTTAAATGTCACCGAAGCATATCTGGCTAGCATTAGTTCCGGATGACTTTAGTCAGTGAATGCCAAACCTAACAGGGGATTATATGTAGCTGTGTTTGTTGACCTCTGTGTGCACAAATATTGAATAGAAAATGCTTGTGCAGTTCAGTAAGTTGCTGAATGATGTAAAAATAGCAAATAAAAAAACAACTATTCTGCGTGTTACTGTGGGAAACAAAGTCTAAGTTTCACTAAAGAAAAAAAAAATTCATTTTGAAAAGGTGGTCATAAGAAAAGGTTGGCTACAGAACTACTACATAAACATATCTTGAGATTTGGGTTTTATTCAAGGAAGTCATTTCATTTGATCCCATAGTAGGCAGACTTAAGTTTGTCCAGTGTAAAATAGACCTAGTTCCACTACATTCACTCTTGGTAACTTTACAAAATATAGGTCATGGACAGAACTATAATCATGTAACATAACTCTTAAATCTCATCTCTTGTCAACACTCTTCATTGTTCAATCAGTGTAAACCATTATTGCACCAATCTAATAACAGACTGCTTCGTGGCGTTAAAGTTAGGAATAGTTAGACTTGATATGTTGAAGAAGACCACTGCTAAAAATGGTTGAATATTTCTATTTGTCTAATATTTTCTATTATACCAAATGTTTTAGTCTGTATGTGTGTGTGTCCGTTCATTTTTTAAATGTCTTTCGCAGCTACATAACACGAACTCATTAAAAAAAGAGACAGATACAAAGATATTTGTATCAATGATATTTTTATGTGAGAATAATTGAAAGAATCAGAAAATGTTTGTTTTGAGGTCTGAAAGTGTACTAAATATATTGGATTTCTTGTGTTCATCTGTTCAAGTTATATTTGAAGACCAAAATGTGTATTTGCTCAAACTGCTGATTGATGTCAATAAATTTTCTTGTAACTCGATAAATGAAGAAAAACTTGTTCCCGATTTGTAATGTGTGTCTCTCTTACGGAATAGTTTTTTTCTTTTCTTGACGTTGTCAGCGACCAAAAGTAATACGACACATACTTATCTCTGACCAAATTAAAATGATATCAATATATTTATCAAAGATCAAGTTGAAAATGATAACAGCATACTAATCAATTACCAATTGGTATATGATACAAACATGGGCGTAGCCAGGATTTTTTTCGGGGGAAACCCCCCCCCCCCCCGCGCATATACATATATACCGCTTATATATATATATATATATATATATATATATATATATATATATATATATATATATATATTGTTACGAATCTCACTTTCCAGACTCTCTGCAAACGGCACCATACACCACCAACTTAAAGAACTTGACAAGTCAGGGCTCCAAAGTAACGTAACGCTTTAATAGTTGAATAAATAACAGCCAATACTGTACAATTGGCAACACGTAGACTGTACAAATATCTCTCCGATAACACCGTACCGCCGTATCAACTCTTGCACTGGCCTCTCCGTCTCGTTCCGGGCTTGCACTGGGTTCAACAGTTCAGGACTGACTTCACTCACTAGGCTCGTTGTGTCGGACTCGATCACAGACCAAGATCAAGATGCCAGTCGTCTCAACTGTACTTGACAGTACTTTGCACTGAACCGTCGTAATGCTCCGTACAGAACCACACCGTTGAACTGTGCTGTAGTGAACCTTCTGTCGTGAACCCCTTTTCTAAACCGTCTTGACTGCGACACCTCCGCTCTTATATAGGGTCCCTACTGGCCTTCTCGAACCGGACAGAACGCTGCTCGACGTTTCTAGGTGGTCAGATGACTACAACTCTCGTGACGCTCCTGAGCTCTGTTCACGACGTCGATCCTTCCCGAACCATCATGTTGACACTCGTCTCGGCCGACACGTCGTAACTCGTCACGGTTGACCGCTCGTCTAGTGGGGGAGCGTTGTGCGCCGCCAAACACCACTTCCGTTATTGAAAGCCAACAAAATGCATTATCCTGCTATTAAAAAGTTTTATTTCAAAAACATAATCTGCTATTCCTACTTACTTATATCCTTAGGCGCCGTTCGGCGCATTGGGCGGCAAGCTGTTTCCAAAAGAATCTGAACCTCAACCCCCCCCCCCCCCCCCCCCCGGCTACGCCCATGTATGCCAACATACGTATCACTGACCAGTTGTAAGATATAAAACCTAATATATCATTGACCTAGTGTAATATGATCCAAACACCGAATTGACGCTCTACTTTGACAAATGTTTGTCCCGTGCCATTACGTTTTCATAAAGCCGAAATTGTGTCATGACACTGAATAACAACCTCCTGGAGGTGTAACTCGCTCTTGTAGACACTTTAGAAAAACCTAATAATACATGTAATTCTTTTTTTTTTTTTGCTTCAAAATATGAAATAGATGTGTATATATATATATATATATATATATATATATATATATATACATACTAGACATATGTGACCCGCGGGCCTTTATTTGCACATTACTGTCGATATAGTCACTGAAAGTGTTTTGTAAACAATTAAACCAGTAACACAGACTAAAAACGCAAAATACCTAGGTGTTATAATAAATGAAAAACTGTCATGGAATCCACATATTGATGAAACTATAAAAAAAATCAAACAAAGCATTAGGATTTATTAAAAGAAATTTCTATAAATCAAATAAGAACATAAAACTAAAATGTTATTTAACCTTGGTTATTCCAATAATAGAATATGCATCCTCCGTTTGGGACCCCTTAACTCAAGAAAACATTAAGAAACTGAAACAGACACAAAATAGAGCAGTGAGATTCATAACAAATGAATATTCACATTTAACTAGAGTAACACCTATAGTAAAATCACTAAATTTAGAAAGCCTTCAGGACAGAAGACTCAAAAGTAAAGTAGCAATTATACATAAAACACTGAACCATAATCTTCAAATACAAAAACAAAATTTAATAAAATACTCTGAAAGACACAAAGATAAAGGCACATTCATCGTCCCATATGCTAGGACAAATTTGTACAAATACTCCTTCTTCCCTAGTGCTATTAGAGCATGGAATGGGTTGCCTGAGCTAGCCAGGAAAACCAGTGACTTGGCAGAATTTAAGTCATTGGTTAATATGCATGACTAAATGCATGACGCGTAGGACGTAATCATCTTCTTTTTTTGAAGTAACGTCTGTATTATATAAGATAAGAAAGAATGTTCGTCAGGAAATCTGTAGTCACAGATATAAGGAACTAATTTATGTAAAAAAATGCTTTTGAAACACAAAATAATATATAGTAGATATGTCGTGGACTAAACTAAATACATACGTTAAAATACAGTTGCATTAAAAAAAAAAAAAGACAACCGTCTGCATATAACCGATGGACTTAAACAGGATTATAAAGAGAATGAATTACAGAAGGGGAGAAACAGAAAATTGTGTTGGTGGGGGGCGTTGTAACGTGGGCCGTGGTGTAGCAGGGTATCCGTGGGCCCCCCTCCTCCAAATAAAACGAATGTAGTGTGTGATAGAACAATTGAGTAATCTGAATGTATGGGTACATTCACCAAAAGACATTCCACTACTTTCAATGTATGGGTACATTCACCAAAAGACATTCCACTACTTTCTACTTGATATAACGTAACGCTGACAGCACTTACAATTGTGTACTCGACACTAAACAAAACAATTGTATCGAATGTTTCTAATTGTCCTCAAAGTGCTGCAGCTTCCAGGCGTTCTTTTTCTTTTGAAGAACACAAAGTAATTTGAGCAATCAACTTTAGTCAATCAAAATATATGAATCTCATTTTCTTAGAGCATTCCTTGATGACCACCTTGTGGACAAAAGTATTTGAGTGTAATGTAAGCTATTCTCTGTCTTAGAAAACTGCAACGTCTTGAACACAGCTGACGGAATCATTTAAGACCAAGTTTAAGTCGTGGCTAGCTTAGTGAAATTGAAAGAGAAAAATGGTGTTGATTGGACCTCAGTATTTTTTCCAGAATTGCATCGTCCAACAGGTCTATTATCTCGTTTTGAATTTATGCGGCTTTGTTTTCCTATCACATTTCAATATTCATAACAATTTCAAATAAAGCCTGTTCAGAGGTTTTTGTATAAATATAATGATTTTAACTTTCTTTAAGAACTATGAACCAAATACTAGGCATTGGTCAGAGAAAGACGCTATTCCTGATTAATTTGGACATCTCTCTATCTTCTTGATCTTTGTTATAAAGCTGCAGCCCAATGTGGTTTCGCCATTCATTGTTGCAGAACAAACCTATTCAACTTTAACAAGACATATGAAACATAGGCCTACAATGGTGTTTCGTTGCTTGCTAAATATTTAATGTTATTTGTTATATATTTTTGTTTTGGATTTCATCTCCATGTTTTATTCTTTCCTAATGATTACATCACATTTGTTTTACACACTCTAAGGACGACAAGACAATGCGATGAAGACTTCCGAGTTTGTCAAACGGAAGTTCCATTGGATTGAATCCATACAAAATTATCGCGGATACAAACGTTGTAGACTCACACCTCATGAGATAGTTAGTTACTTAATTAGTTGGTTACTTACTTGGTTACTTACTTAGTTGGTTACTTACTTGGTTACTTAGTTTGTTACTTACTTAGTTGGTTATTTATTTAATTGGTTACTTACTTAGTTGGTTATTTATTTAATTGGTTACTTATTTAATTGGTTACTTATTTAATTGGTTACTTATTTAATTGGTTACTTATTTAATTGGTTACTTACTTAGTTGGTTACTTACTTAGTTGGTTACTTATTTAATTGGTTACTTATTTAATTGGTTACTTACTTAGTTGGTTACTTACTTAGTTGGTTACTTATTTAATTGGTTACTTATTAAATTGGTTACTTATTTAATTGGTTACTTATTTAATTGGTTACTTATTTAATTGGTTACTTACTTAGTTGGTTACTTACTTAGTTGGTTACTTATTTAATTGGTTACTTATTTAATTGGTTACTTATTTAATTGGTTACTTATTTAATTGGTTACTTATTTAATTGGTTACTTACTTAGTTGGTTACTTACTTATTTGTTAGTTGGTTACTTACTTATTTGTTAGTTGGTTACTTACTTAGTTGTTAGTTGGTTACTTACTTAGTTGGTTACTTACTTAGTTGTTAGTTGGTTACTTACTTAGTTGGTTACTTACTTAGTTGGTTACTTACTTAGTTGTTAGTTGGTTACTTACTTAGTTGGTTACTTACTTAGTTGGTTACTTACTTAGTTGGTTACTTACTTATTTGTTAGTTGGTTACTTACTTAGTTGTTAGTTGGTTACTTACTTAGTTGTTAGTTGGTTACTTACTTAGTTGTTAGTTGGTTACTTACTTAGTTGTTAGTTGGTTACTTACTTAGTTGGTTACTTACTTAGTTGTTAGTTGGTTACTTACTTATTTGTTAGTTGGTTACTTACTTAGTTGTTAGTTGGTTACTTACTTATTTGTTAGTTGGTTACTTACTTATTTGTTAGTTGGTTACTTACTTAGTTGTTAGTTGGTTACTTACTTAGTTGTTAGTTGGTTACTTACTTAGTTGTTAGTTGGTTACTTACTTAGTTGGTTACTTACTTAGTTGGTTACTTACTTATTTGTTAGTTGGTTACTTACTTATTTGTTAGTTGGTTACTTACTTAGTTGTTAGTTGGTTACTTACTTAGTTGGTTACTTACTTAGTTGGTTACTTACTTATTTGTTAGTTGGTTACTTACTTAGTTGTTAGTTGGTTACTTACTTATTTGTTAGTTGGTTACTTACTTAGTTGTTAGTTGGTTACTTACTTAGTTGGTTACTTACTTAGTTGGTTACTTACTTAGTTGGTTACTTACTTAGTTGTTAGTTGGTTACTTACTTAGTTGGTTACTTACTTAGTTGGTTACTTACTTAGTTGGTTACTTACTTAGTTGTTAGTTGGTTACTTACTTAGTTGGTTACTTACTTAGTTGGTTACTTACTTAGTTGTTAGTTGGTTACTTACTTGGTTACTTATTTAATTGGTTACTTACTTAGTTGGTTACTTACTTAGTTGTTAGTTGGTTACTTACTTAGTTGTTAGTTGGTTACTTACTTAGTTGTTAGTTGGTTACTTACTTAGTTGGTTACTTACTTAGTTGTTAGTTGGTTACTTACTTAGTTGGTTACTTACTTAGTTGGTTACTTACTTAGTTGGTTACTTACTTAGTTGTTAGTTGGTTACTTACTTAGTTGGTTACTTACTTAGTTGGTTACTTACTTAGTTGTTAGTTGGTTACTTACTTAGTTGTTAGTTGGTTACTTACTTAGTTGGTTACTTACTTAGTTGTTAGTTGGTTACTTACTTAGTTGTTAGTTGGTTACTTACTTAGTTGGTTACTTACTTAGTTGTTAGTTGGTTACTTACTTAGTTGTTAGTTGGTTACTTACTTAGTTGGTTACTTACTTAGTTGGTTACTTACTTAGTTGGTTACTTACTTAGTTGGTTACTTACTTAGTTGGTTACTTACTTAGTTGTTAGTTGGTTACTTACTTAGTTGGTTACTTACTTAGTTGGTTACTTACTTAGTTGTTAGTTGGTTACTTACTTGGTTACTTATTCAATTGGTTACTTACTTAGTTGGTTACTTATTTAATTGGTTACTTACTAAGTTGGTTACTTACTTAGTTGGTTACTTACTTAGTTGGTTACTTATTTAATTGGTTACTTATTTAATTGGTTACTTATTTAATTGGTTACTTATTTAATTGGTTACTTATTTAATTGGTTACTTACTTAGTTGATTACTTACTTATTTGTTAGTTGGTTACTTACTTAATTGTTAGTTGGTTACTTACTTAGTTGTTAGTTGGTTACTTACTTAGTTGTTAGTTGGTTACTTACTTACTTGGTTACTTACTTAGTTGGTTACTTACTTAGTTGGTTACTTATTTAATTGGTTACTTATTTAATTGGTTACTTATTTAATTGGTTACTTACTTAGTTGGTTACTTACTTATTTGTTAGTTGGTTACTTACTTAGTTGTTAGTTGGTTACTTACTTACTTGGTTACTTACTTAGTTGGTTACTTACTTAGTTGGTTACTTACTTAGTTGGTTACTTACTTAGTTGGTTACTTACTTAGTTGTTAGTTGGTTACTTACTTAGTTGGTTACTTACTTAGTTGGTTACTTACTTAGTTGGTTACTTACTTATTTGTTAGTTGGTTACTTACTTAGTTGTTAGTTGGTTACTTACTTACTTGGTTACTTACTTAGTTGGTTACTTACTTAGTTGGTTACTTACTTAGTTGGTTACTTACTTAGTTGGTTACTTACTTATTTGTTAGTTGGTTACTTACTTAGTTGGTTACTTACTTAGTTGGTTACTTACTTAGTTGGTTACTTACTTAGTTGTTAGTTGGTTACTTACTTAGTTGGTTACTTACTTAGTTGGTTACTTACTTATTTGTTAGTTGGTTACTTACTTAGTTGGTTACTTACTTAGTTGGTTACTTACTTAGTTGGTTACTTACTTAGTTGTTAGTTGGTTACTTACTTAGTTGGTTACTTACTTAGTTGGTTACTTACTTAGTTGGTTACTTACTTAGTTGGTTACTTTCTTAGTTGGTTACTTACTTATTTGTTAGTTGGTTACTTACTTAGTTGGTTACTTACTTAGTTGGTTACTTACTTAGTTGGTTACTTACTTATTTGTTAGTTGGTTACTTACTTAGTTGGTTACTTACTTAGTTGGTTACTTACTTAGTTGTTAGTTGGTTACTTACTTACTTGGTTACTTATTTAATTGGTTACTTACTTAGTTGGTTACTTATTTAATTGGTTACTTACTAAGTTGGTTACTTACTTAGTTGGTTACTTACTTAGTTGGTTACTTATTTAATTGGTTACTTATTTAATTGGTTACTTATTTAATTGGTTACTTATTTAATTGGTTACTTACTTAGTTGATTACTTACTTATTTGTTAGTTGGTTACTTACTTACTTGGTTACTTACTTAGTTGGTTACTTACTTAGTTGGTTACTTACTTAGTTGGTTACTTACTTAGTTGTTAGTTGGTTACTTACTTAGTTGGTTACTTACTTAGTTGGTTACTTACTTAGTTGGTTACTTACTTAGTTGGTTACTTACTTATTTGTTAGTTGGTTACTTACTTAGTTGTTAGTTGGTTACTTACTTACTTGGTTACTTACTTAGTTGGTTACTTACTTAGTTGGTTACTTACTTATTTGTTAGTTGGTTACTTACTTAGTTGGTTACTTACTTAGTTGGTTACTTACTTAGTTGGTTACTTACTTAGTTGGTTACTTACTTAGTTGGTTACTTACTTAGTTGGTTACTTACTTATTTGTTAGTTGGTTACTTACTTAGTTGGTTACTTACTTAGTTGGTTACTTACTTAGTTGGTTACTTACTTATTTGTTAGTTGGTTACTTACTTAGTTGGTTACTTACTTAGTTGGTTACTTACTTAGTTGTTAG
Organism: Biomphalaria pfeifferi; assembly: GCA_030265305.1. Taxonomy (NCBI): domain Eukaryota; kingdom Metazoa; phylum Mollusca; class Gastropoda; family Planorbidae; genus Biomphalaria; species Biomphalaria pfeifferi. The sequence continues at coordinate 616,894 of JASAOG010000116.1, forward strand.
TTGGTTACTTACTTGGTTACTTATTTAATTGGTTACTTACTTAGTTGGTTACTTATTTAATTGGTTACTTATTTAATTGGTTACTTACTTAGTTGGTTACTTATTTAATTGGTTACTTATTTAATTGGTTACTTATTTAATTGGTTACTTATTTAATTGGTTACTTACTTACTTGGTTACTTACTTAGTTGGTTACTTACTTATTTGTTAGTTGGTTATTTACTTAGTTGGTTACTTACTTAGTTGGTTACTTACTTATTTGTTAGTTGGTTACTTACTTAGTTGGTTACTTACTTAGTTGTTAGTTGGTTACTTACTTAGTTGGTTACTTACTTAGTTGGTTACTTACTTATTTGTTAGTTGGTTATTTACTTAGTTGGTTACTTACTTAGTTGGTTACTTACTTAGTTGGTTACTTACTTAGTTGTTAGTTGGTTACTTACTTAGTTGTTTACTTACTTAGTTGTTAGTTGGTTACTTACTTAGTTGGTTACTTACTTATTTGTTAGTTGGTTACTTACTTATTTGTTAGTTGGTTACTTACTTAGTTGTTAGTTGGTTACTTACTTAGTTGGTTACTTACTTAGTTGTTAGTTGGTTACTTACTTAGTTGGTTACTTACTTAGTTGGTTACTTACTTAGTTGTTAGTTGGTTACTTACTTAGTTGGTTACTTACTTAGTTGGTTACTTACTTAGTTGGTTACTTACTTATTTGTTAGTTGGTTACTTACTTAGTTGTTAGTTGGTTACTTACTTAGTTGTTAGTTGGTTACTTACTTAGTTGTTAGTTGGTTACTTACTTAGTTGTTAGTTGGTTACTTACTTAGTTGGTTACTTACTTAGTTGTTAGTTGGTTACTTACTTATTTGTTAGTTGGTTACTTACTTAGTTGTTAGTTGGTTACTTACTTATTTGTTAGTTGGTTACTTACTTATTTGTTAGTTGGTTACTTACTTAGTTGTTAGTTGGTTACTTACTTAGTTGTTAGTTGGTTACTTACTTAGTTGTTAGTTGGTTACTTACTTAGTTGGTTACTTACTTAGTTGGTTACTTACTTATTTGTTAGTTGGTTACTTACTTATTTGTTAGTTGGTTACTTACTTAGTTGTTAGTTGGTTACTTACTTAGTTGGTTACTTACTTAGTTGGTTACTTACTTATTTGTTAGTTGGTTACTTACTTAGTTGTTAGTTGGTTACTTACTTATTTGTTAGTTGGTTACTTACTTAGTTGTTAGTTGGTTACTTACTTAGTTGGTTACTTACTTAGTTGGTTACTTACTTAGTTGGTTACTTACTTAGTTGTTAGTTGGTTACTTACTTAGTTGGTTACTTACTTAGTTGGTTACTTACTTAGTTGGTTACTTACTTAGTTGTTAGTTGGTTACTTACTTAGTTGGTTACTTACTTAGTTGGTTACTTACTTAGTTGTTAGTTGGTTACTTACTTGGTTACTTATTTAATTGGTTACTTACTTAGTTGGTTACTTACTTAGTTGTTAGTTGGTTACTTACTTAGTTGTTAGTTGGTTACTTACTTAGTTGTTAGTTGGTTACTTACTTAGTTGGTTACTTACTTAGTTGTTAGTTGGTTACTTACTTAGTTGGTTACTTACTTAGTTGGTTACTTACTTAGTTGGTTACTTACTTAGTTGTTAGTTGGTTACTTACTTAGTTGGTTACTTACTTAGTTGGTTACTTACTTAGTTGTTAGTTGGTTACTTACTTAGTTGTTAGTTGGTTACTTACTTAGTTGGTTACTTACTTAGTTGTTAGTTGGTTACTTACTTAGTTGTTAGTTGGTTACTTACTTAGTTGGTTACTTACTTAGTTGTTAGTTGGTTACTTACTTAGTTGTTAGTTGGTTACTTACTTAGTTGGTTACTTACTTAGTTGGTTACTTACTTAGTTGGTTACTTACTTAGTTGGTTACTTACTTAGTTGGTTACTTACTTAGTTGTTAGTTGGTTACTTACTTAGTTGGTTACTTACTTAGTTGGTTACTTACTTAGTTGTTAGTTGGTTACTTACTTGGTTACTTATTCAATTGGTTACTTACTTAGTTGGTTACTTATTTAATTGGTTACTTACTAAGTTGGTTACTTACTTAGTTGGTTACTTACTTAGTTGGTTACTTATTTAATTGGTTACTTATTTAATTGGTTACTTATTTAATTGGTTACTTATTTAATTGGTTACTTATTTAATTGGTTACTTACTTAGTTGATTACTTACTTATTTGTTAGTTGGTTACTTACTTAATTGTTAGTTGGTTACTTACTTAGTTGTTAGTTGGTTACTTACTTAGTTGTTAGTTGGTTACTTACTTAGTTGGTTACTTACTTAGTTGGTTACTTATTTAATTGGTTACTTATTTAATTGGTTACTTATTTAATTGGTTACTTACTTAGTTGGTTACTTACTTATTTGTTAGTTGGTTACTTACTTAGTTGTTAGTTGGTTACTTACTTACTTGGTTACTTACTTAGTTGGTTACTTACTTAGTTGGTTACTTACTTAGTTGGTTACTTACTTAGTTGGTTACTTACTTAGTTGTTAGTTGGTTACTTACTTAGTTGGTTACTTACTTAGTTGGTTACTTACTTAGTTGGTTACTTACTTATTTGTTAGTTGGTTACTTACTTAGTTGTTAGTTGGTTACTTACTTACTTGGTTACTTACTTAGTTGGTTACTTACTTAGTTGGTTACTTACTTAGTTGGTTACTTACTTAGTTGGTTACTTACTTATTTGTTAGTTGGTTACTTACTTAGTTGGTTACTTACTTAGTTGGTTACTTACTTAGTTGGTTACTTACTTAGTTGTTAGTTGGTTACTTACTTAGTTGGTTACTTACTTAGTTGGTTACTTACTTATTTGTTAGTTGGTTACTTACTTAGTTGGTTACTTACTTAGTTGGTTACTTACTTAGTTGGTTACTTACTTAGTTGTTAGTTGGTTACTTACTTAGTTGGTTACTTACTTAGTTGGTTACTTACTTAGTTGGTTACTTACTTAGTTGGTTACTTACTTAGTTGGTTACTTACTTATTTGTTAGTTGGTTACTTACTTAGTTGGTTACTTACTTAGTTGGTTACTTACTTAGTTGGTTACTTACTTATTTGTTAGTTGGTTACTTACTTAGTTGGTTACTTACTTAGTTGGTTACTTACTTAGTTGTTAGTTGGTTACTTACTTACTTGGTTACTTATTTAATTGGTTACTTACTTAGTTGGTTACTTATTTAATTGGTTACTTACTAAGTTGGTTACTTACTTAGTTGGTTACTTACTTAGTTGGTTACTTATTTAATTGGTTACTTATTTAATTGGTTACTTATTTAATTGGTTACTTATTTAATTGGTTACTTACTTAGTTGATTACTTACTTATTTGTTAGTTGGTTACTTACTTACTTGGTTACTTACTTAGTTGGTTACTTACTTAGTTGGTTACTTACTTAGTTGGTTACTTACTTAGTTGTTAGTTGGTTACTTACTTAGTTGGTTACTTACTTAGTTGGTTACTTACTTAGTTGGTTACTTACTTAGTTGGTTACTTACTTATTTGTTAGTTGGTTACTTACTTAGTTGTTAGTTGGTTACTTACTTACTTGGTTACTTACTTAGTTGGTTACTTACTTAGTTGGTTACTTACTTATTTGTTAGTTGGTTACTTACTTAGTTGGTTACTTACTTAGTTGGTTACTTACTTAGTTGGTTACTTACTTAGTTGGTTACTTACTTAGTTGGTTACTTACTTAGTTGGTTACTTACTTATTTGTTAGTTGGTTACTTACTTAGTTGGTTACTTACTTAGTTGGTTACTTACTTAGTTGGTTACTTACTTATTTGTTAGTTGGTTACTTACTTAGTTGGTTACTTACTTAGTTGGTTACTTACTTAGTTGTTAGTTGGTTACTTACTTGGTTACTTATTTAATTGGTTACTTACTTAGTTGGTTACTTATTTAATTGGTTACTTATTTAATTGGTTACTTACTTAGTTGGTTACTTATTTAATTGGTTACTTATTTAATTGGTTACTTATTTAATTGGTTACTTATTTAATTGGTTACTTACTTACTTGGTTACTTACTTAGTTGGTTACTTACTTATTTGTTAGTTGGTTATTTACTTAGTTGGTTACTTACTTAGTTGGTTACTTACTTATTTGTTAGTTGGTTACTTACTTAGTTGGTTACTTACTTAGTTGTTAGTTGGTTACTTACTTAGTTGGTTACTTACTTAGTTGGTTACTTACTTATTTGTTAGTTGGTTATTTACTTAGTTGGTTACTTACTTAGTTGGTTACTTACTTAGTTGGTTACTTACTTAGTTGTTAGTTGGTTACTTACTTAGTTGTTAGTTGGTTACTTACTTAGTTGGTTACTTACTTAGTTGGTTACTTACTTATTTGTTAGTTGGTTACTTACTTAGTTGTTAGTTGGTTACTTACTTATTTGTTAGTTGGTTACTTACTTAGTTGTTAGTTGGTTACTTACTTAGTTGGTTACTTACTTAGTTGGTTACTTACTTAGTTGGTTACTTACTTAGTTGTTAGTTGGTTACTTACTTAGTTGTTAGTTGGTTACTTACTTAGTTGGTTACTTACTTAGTTGGTTACTTACTTAGTTGGTTACTTACTTAGTTGTTAGTTGGTTACTTACTTAGTTGGTTACTTACTTAGTTGGTTACTTACTTAGTTGTTAGTTGGTTACTTACTTGGTTACTTATTTAATTGGTTACTTACTTAGTTGGTTACTTACTTAGTTGTTAGTTGGTTACTTACTTAGTTGTTAGTTGGTTACTTACTTAGTTGTTAGTTGGTTACTTACTTAGTTGGTTACTTACTTAGTTGTTAGTTGGTTACTTACTTAGTTGGTTACTTACTTAGTTGGTTACTTACTTAGTTGGTTACTTACTTAGTTGTTAGTTGGTTACTTACTTAGTTGGTTACTTACTTAGTTGGTTACTTACTTAGTTGTTAGTTGGTTACTTACTTAGTTGTTAGTTGGTTACTTACTTAGTTGGTTACTTACTTAGTTGTTAGTTGGTTACTTACTTAGTTGTTAGTTGGTTACTTACTTAGTTGGTTACTTACTTAGTTGTTAGTTGGTTACTTACTTAGTTGTTAGTTGGTTACTTACTTAGTTGGTTACTTACTTAGTTGGTTACTTACTTAGTTGGTTACTTACTTAGTTGGTTACTTACTTAGTTGGTTACTTACTTAGTTGTTAGTTGGTTACTTACTTAGTTGGTTACTTACTTAGTTGGTTACTTACTTAGTTGTTAGTTGGTTACTTACTTGGTTACTTATTCAATTGGTTACTTACTTAGTTGGTTACTTATTTAATTGGTTACTTACTAAGTTGGTTACTTACTTAGTTGGTTACTTACTTAGTTGGTTACTTATTTAATTGGTTACTTATTTAATTGGTTACTTATTTAATTGGTTACTTATTTAATTGGTTACTTATTTAATTGGTTACTTACTTAGTTGATTACTTACTTATTTGTTAGTTGGTTACTTACTTAATTGTTAGTTGGTTACTTACTTAGTTGTTAGTTGGTTACTTACTTAGTTGTTAGTTGGTTACTTACTTACTTGGTTACTTACTTAGTTGGTTACTTACTTAGTTGGTTACTTATTTAATTGGTTACTTATTTAATTGGTTACTTATTTAATTGGTTACTTACTTAGTTGGTTACTTACTTATTTGTTAGTTGGTTACTTACTTAGTTGTTAGTTGGTTACTTACTTACTTGGTTACTTACTTAGTTGGTTACTTACTTAGTTGGTTACTTACTTAGTTGGTTACTTACTTAGTTGGTTACTTACTTAGTTGTTAGTTGGTTACTTACTTAGTTGGTTACTTACTTAGTTGGTTACTTACTTAGTTGGTTACTTACTTATTTGTTAGTTGGTTACTTACTTAGTTGTTAGTTGGTTACTTACTTACTTGGTTACTTACTTAGTTGGTTACTTACTTAGTTGGTTACTTACTTAGTTGGTTACTTACTTAGTTGGTTACTTACTTATTTGTTAGTTGGTTACTTACTTAGTTGGTTACTTACTTAGTTGGTTACTTACTTAGTTGGTTACTTACTTAGTTGTTAGTTGGTTACTTACTTAGTTGGTTACTTACTTAGTTGGTTACTTACTTATTTGTTAGTTGGTTACTTACTTAGTTGGTTACTTACTTAGTTGGTTACTTACTTAGTTGGTTACTTACTTAGTTGTTAGTTGGTTACTTACTTAGTTGGTTACTTACTTAGTTGGTTACTTACTTAGTTGGTTACTTACTTAGTTGGTTACTTACTTAGTTGGTTACTTACTTATTTGTTAGTTGGTTACTTACTTAGTTGGTTACTTACTTAGTTGGTTACTTACTTAGTTGGTTACTTACTTATTTGTTAGTTGGTTACTTACTTAGTTGGTTACTTACTTAGTTGGTTACTTACTTAGTTGTTAGTTGGTTACTTACTTACTTGGTTACTTATTTAATTGGTTACTTACTTAGTTGGTTACTTATTTAATTGGTTACTTACTAAGTTGGTTACTTACTTAGTTGGTTACTTACTTAGTTGGTTACTTATTTAATTGGTTACTTATTTAATTGGTTACTTATTTAATTGGTTACTTATTTAATTGGTTACTTACTTAGTTGATTACTTACTTATTTGTTAGTTGGTTACTTACTTACTTGGTTACTTACTTAGTTGGTTACTTACTTAGTTGGTTACTTACTTAGTTGGTTACTTACTTAGTTGTTAGTTGGTTACTTACTTAGTTGGTTACTTACTTAGTTGGTTACTTACTTAGTTGGTTACTTACTTAGTTGGTTACTTACTTATTTGTTAGTTGGTTACTTACTTAGTTGTTAGTTGGTTACTTACTTACTTGGTTACTTACTTAGTTGGTTACTTACTTAGTTGGTTACTTACTTATTTGTTAGTTGGTTACTTACTTAGTTGGTTACTTACTTAGTTGGTTACTTACTTAGTTGGTTACTTACTTAGTTGGTTACTTACTTAGTTGGTTACTTACTTAGTTGGTTACTTACTTATTTGTTAGTTGGTTACTTACTTAGTTGGTTACTTACTTAGTTGGTTACTTACTTAGTTGGTTACTTACTTATTTGTTAGTTGGTTACTTACTTAGTTGGTTACTTACTTAGTTGGTTACTTACTTAGTTGTTAGTTGGTTACTTACTTGGTTACTTATTTAATTGGTTACTTACTTAGTTGGTTACTTATTTAATTGGTTACTTATTTAATTGGTTACTTACTTAGTTGGTTACTTATTTAATTGGTTACTTATTTAATTGGTTACTTATTTAATTGGTTACTTATTTAATTGGTTACTTACTTACTTGGTTACTTACTTAGTTGGTTACTTACTTATTTGTTAGTTGGTTATTTACTTAGTTGGTTACTTACTTAGTTGGTTACTTACTTATTTGTTAGTTGGTTATTTACTTAGTTGGTTACTTACTTAGTTGGTTACTTACTTATTTGTTAGTTGGTTACTTACTTAGTTGGTTACTTACTTAGTTGTTAGTTGGTTACTTACTTAGTTGGTTACTTACTTAGTTGGTTACTTACTTATTTGTTAGTTGGTTATTTACTTAGTTGGTTACTTACTTAGTTGGTTACTTACTTAGTTGTTAGTTGGTTACTTACTTAGTTGGTTACTTACTTATTTGTTAGTTGGTTATTTACTTAGTTGGTTACTTACTTAGTTGGTTACTTACTTAGTTGGTTACTTACTTAGTTGGTTACTTACTTAGTTGGTTACTTACTTAGTTACTTACTTAGTTGTTAGTTGGTTACTTACTTAGTTGGTTACTTACTTGGTTACTTAGTTCACAAAGTGGAAAGTCAGTTAAAATAGCGGATATGCTTTAAATCTACATAATAATATTACCCTCATAATAAGTTTTCTTTTAATAGATTTTAAATGCAAAAAAAAAAAAAGAAAGAAACCGATTGAGCTTTGTGAAAATTGAATAATTAGCAGCTGTGTCGAAATTTTAATTTTGAACATTAGGACTTTAGTGTTATCCGTAAGTTCTCACGTGGGCACCAACTAGTCAAGAGTCATAGGCCCAAGTGCAATGAACCCCTTTGCGTCATTGTTGCTACTGTGGGCCCCTAATGGTCGTGGGCCCAGGTTCATTGAACCCCTTCGCGCCATGGGTGCTACGCCAGTGGCCGTCCTACTGGAGGATTAAAAAAGTGTTCAGAGCAAAACAAACAAATTTCACAGTAGCGAAGCATGGGTATAAACTTACATATATATATATATATATTTGTGAGCTGGCGCTCCTAGATCTAATTTTTGACCTAATTTTATCTAATTTATATTATTTATATAGGCCAGGGCTATGATGTTTGTAATTTAGTGTCCTTTTTAATTTTTATAGTTCAGTGCTGAGTATTTTGTAGTTTCCGCTATTTATAACTTTCTGCTAGTTTTAGTCTTTTTTCTGTTATTTGTGTTTTACTCGTAGAGGAAAAGTAGTTTTTAAAATAATTAACTAGCCTTAGAGCTGTGGATGTTATTTCCTATTTTTTGTCCCTGGTTAGTTCTGCTTATTTTTGTCTTTGGCATTAGCGTTGGATTGGTTGTTCTCAGTTTATGTGCAGGTCTGTAAACGGTATAGAGCCCCCATATGAGTTTAGAATAGAAATAACTTTTTATCTTCCTTTTTGTATTTTTGTAGAATTAAATTTTAAGATTATCTTTTTAATGCTGTTTAATTTGGTATATAATGTTGTGTAGTCCGTGTCTTTAGTCATTTTCCTAGATTTTATTGTTGTGTACAATCAAACTAAACTAAACTAAACTAGCTAACTAAAAGTAAAACAACAAACTAAAATTATAAAACAAACTTATATACTTTATTTACATGAAACCAAAACAACAGTAATAAAACTAAATATACACCTACTAAACGATTGACCAACCCTACCGGACTGAACCTAACAAATAAAGTAGCTATTTGGCAGGACTACAGCCGTAAGCTACTACACAGAAATAATGGCAGCTGTACAACAGCTATAGGGCAACAGTAATAACTGCGGCAGACAGTTAGGCAGTAACTATAGCCTGCAATTACAAATATAAACAAACATAAGACATAATAACAAAATAATAATGAACTAGACCTAGTCTAGCACATACACATACCTAAATGCATGAGGTAAATACTATTACCTTCATTTAGCTAATAAAAAGCCATACATTATTATTATTGTCATGAAGGTAATTATATTACTTGTTTTACTTTTAGTTAGCTAGTTTAGTTTAGTTTGATTGTGCTGTCTGGTTGCTTAGGCGACTCTAGCCCTTTGGTCGCAGACCGAGGTGCACAGATTGGGCTCACCCAGTAGAGCTACCACCTGCCTACTGTTATAAATGAACAAATGTTGAGCAGCATATAACAAAAAGGGCCTCACTCAGTAGAGCCACCCTGACCTGCTCACAATTGTTTTGCTTTAGCTTTGTATAGGGGAGGGGATCTCAACCCCATCTGGAATTTGGTGACAATATATATATATATATATATATATATATATTTGTGACGGTACCTACCGGTACGACGTACCGCACCTTTTTCTATGTGGGTAAAAAATTATTACTTTTCTTGTATTTTAAGGTTTAATTAGTAGTTAAAAGTTAGGCAACCTATCACTGGGTACCGGCACCTATTTTTTTTTTTTTAAAAAGCACTGTATATATATATATATATATATATATATATATATAGGCCTACGCAAGGGCCCTCACTAGCTCACCTATCACTACTTCTCCCGTCTATCAGAAACGACCCAAATATGTTGTTATGAAAGCCTACATATCGAAAAGTGGTTTTGTGTTTAAAATAAATAATTGAAAACAACAAACTGAAATGTAGGTATAAGTTGAACTGGTAGAACTAGTAGTGTGTGTGTGTGTTGATGGTGGAGGTAAAAACACAAAAGGATAATAAAATTCTTGCGTGAGATGCCAGAGTGAGAACAACAAAAAAGAAAAGGTCTGACCCAAAGCATCACAGACCCAATAAAATCAGAAATTAAGAAGCCGAACAAAAGTCAGTAAGTATATGTATACATTGTTTTTAGGGGTGGTGATGGGTGAAAGCTAGAAAAGTGAAATGGGAATTTTCTCCGACCAGAAGTATGTTTTTGTATGGGAGGTCGACAGAAGAGGGACATTCGAATTCAACGTATCAAATTCAAAATCCTGGGCCAATTTAGGTTAGATGAGCCATAAAATGGGGGGGGGGGGGGTGTCGGCCAAAATATGTAAGCGTTCGTTGCTCAGGATGCAATAATAATAATAATAAAAAGGTCTCCGGGCGAAAAGCAGCAAAGAGCCTTTCAAATATTTCGATAAAGAACTGAAAAGTCGAAAAATACTCAAATATTGTATGTAGGACTATTTTCTAAGGTATGGGGGTGGGGGGAAATAAGTGATATTCCGTCTTTGTCGATTTTCACTTTAATTGTTTGTTTTTTTAATTTACTAAGTTTCTTAAATAGATCTAATTTCGCTGTTTGAAAAAACAACAACTGAAAATAATTCCAATAGTTTCCTTAAAGACAATACTTCAACTTTATAGCTATGGAGAACAAAGTTTTTGGATTTACATTTTAGGCATATATGGGAAGCGTGGTCGAGAGGCTAAGCTTGAACTTGGCTAACTATGAAGGGGCACCAGGTTCGACACAGTTATGTTAACTAGGCAGCACGGAAAACCTTCTCCCATATACCCCCTCCCTTCCACTGGTCCACAAATGAGATCGGACCATAGTGCTCTGAGCATGCTATAAGCATGAAAGTAGCGCTATATAAAAGCCATAATTTATTTATATTTTTTTTCCCTGTCCTAAGTCAAAAGTTGTTATTATTAGATACAACAGAAAGTGTCAATAAGATGATTTCAGAGAGTTGGGCTAGGGAGGGAGAGGTGATTCTGTACTAGATACTAGACCAAAGGAATCTACTTCATGAATCGTCTGTGACTGGATTCAGTTTACCAAATAAAAAAAAATTCTAATGCCTCCCCAATCTTTTGAAATTTCTTTTTGCTGTTGGTTAATCTTCATAATGTAATCAATCAACGGAATGTCATCGATCAAGTCTCCAATTTAAAACTGAATGGGTTTTAAAAACAAATTCTTATGACGAAACAAAATTCTAAATAATTTTTCAAACTTTCCTCCATGTCTAACTAAACAGACTAATACTCCTATGGACTTACTCTATGGAGACTATAGCGCAGGAGTATCTGTCAAACTTTCCTTCATGTCTAAATAAACAGACTAATAGCCCTTGGACTTACTCTATGGAGACTATAGTCCAGGAGTTATCTCTCCTTTAAAACTGCCCCGAGACAAAAGTCATAACAAAAACTCAAAGAGTGTGATCAATGAGATAAAACAACATGTGATGAAATAACATCAAGAGATAAAGTGATGAAACAAAAACAAGAGATAAAGTGATAAAACAACAAGAAGAGATAAAGTGATAAAACAACAAGAAGAGATAAAGTGATAAAACAAATACAAGAGATAAAGTGATAAAACAACAATAAGAGATAAAGAGATAAAACAACAACAAGAGATAAAGTAATGAAACAACAAGAGATAAAGTGATGAAACAACAAGAGATAAAACAACAAGAGATAAAGTGATAAAACAAAAACAAGAGATAAAGTGATAAAACAACAACAAGAGATAAAGTGATAAAACAACAACACGAGATAAAGTGATAAAACAACAAGAGATAAAGTGATGAAACAACAACAAGAGATGAAGTGATGAAACAACAAGAGATAAAGTGATAAAACAAAAACAAGAGATAAAGTGATAAAACAACAAGAGATAAAGTGATAAAACAACAACACGAGATAAAGTGATAAAACAACAACAAGAGATAAAGTGATGAAACAACAAGAGATAAAGTAATAAAACAACAAGAGATAAAGTGATAAAACAACAACAAGAGATAAAGTGATAAAACAACAACAAAAGATGAAGTGATAAAACAACAAGAGATAAAGAGATGAAACAAAAACAAGAGATGAAGTGATGAAACAACAAGAGATAAAGTGATAAAACAACAAGAAGAGATCAGGTGATGAAACAACAAGAGAAAAAGTGATGAAACAACAACAAGAGACAAAGTGATAAACAAAAACAAGAGATAAAGTGAAAAAACAAAAACAAGAGATAAAGTGATAAAACAAGAGATAAAGTGATAAAACAACAACAAGAGATAAAGTGATAAAACAACAAGAAATAAAGTGATAAAACAACAACAAGAGATAAAGTGATAAAACAACAACAAGAGATAAAGTGATAAAACAACAACAAGAGATAAAGTGATGAAACAACAAGAAATAAAGTGATGAAACAACAAGAGATAAAGTGATAAAACAACAAGAGATAAAGGGATAAAACAACAACAAGAGATAAAGTGATGAAACAACATGAGATAAAGGGATAAAACAACAACAAGAGATAAAGTGATGAAACAACAACAAGAGATAAAGTGATAAAACAACAACAAGAGATAAAGTGATGAAACAACAAGAAATAAAGTGATGAAACAACAAGAGATAAAGTGATAAAACAACAAGAGATAAAGTGATAAAACAACAACAAGAGATAAAGTGATAAAACAACAACAAGAGATAAAGTGATAAAACAACAACAAGAGATAAAGTGATGAAACAACAAGAGATAAAGTGATAAAACAACAAGAGATAAAGGGATAAAACAACAACAAGAGATAAAGTGATAAAACAAAAACAAGAGATAAAGTGATAAAACAAAAACAAGAGATAAAGTGATGAAACAACAAGAAATAAAGTGATGAAACAACAAGAGATAAAGTGATAAAAAAACAAGAGATAAAGTGATAAAACAACAAGAGATAAAGTGATGAAACACCAGAGATAAAGTGATGAAACAAAAACAAGAGATAAAGTGGTGAAACAACAACAAGAGATAAAGTGGTACAACAACAAGAGATAAAGTGATAAAACAACAACAAGAGATAAAGTGATAAAACAACAACAAAAGATAAAATGTGAAACAAAAACAAGAGATGAAGTGATAAAACAACAACAAGAGATAAAGTGATGAAACAAAAACAAGAGATAAAGTGATGAAACAAAAACAAGAGATAAAGTGATGAAACAAAAACAAGAGATAAAGTGATGAAACAAAAACAAACAAGAGATAAAGTGATAAAACAACAAGAGATAAAGTGATAAAACATCAACAAGAGATAAAGTGATAAAACAACAACAAGAGATAAAGTGATGAAACAATAAGAGATAAAGTGATGAAACAAAAATAAGAGATAAAGTAATAAAACAAAAACAAGAGATAAAGTGATGAAACAACAACAAGAGATAAAGTGGTAAAACAACAAGAGATAAAGGGATAAAACAACAACAAGAGATAAAGTGATAAAACAACAACAAAAGATAAAGTGATGAAACCAACAAGAGATAAAGTGATAAAACAACAACAAGAGATAAAGTAATGAAACAAAAACAAGAGATAAAGTGATGAAACAAAAACAAGAGATAAAGTGATGAAACAAAAACAAGAGATAAAGTGATGAAACAAAAACAAGAGATAAAGCGATGAAACAAAAACAAACAAGAGATAAAGTGATAAAACAACAACAAGAGATAAAGTGATAAAACAACAACAAGAGATAAAGTGATGAAACAACAAGAGATAAAGTAAAAAAACAACAAGAGATAAAGTGATGAAACAACAAGAGATAAAGTGATGAAACAAAAACAAGAGATAAAGTGATGAAACAACAACAAAAGGTGAAGTGATAAAACAACAAGAGATAAAGTGATGAAACAAAAACAAGAGATGAAGTGATGAGGCAACAAGAGATAAAACAACAACAAGAGATAAAGTGATGAAACAATAAGAGATAAAGTGATGAAACAAAAATAAGAGATAAAGTGATAAAACAAAAACAAGAGATAAAGTGATGAAACAACAAGAGATGAAGTGATGAAACAACAAGAGATAAAGTGATAAAACAAAAACAAGAGATAAAGTGATAAAACAACAAGAGATAAAGTGATAAAACAACAACACGAGATAAAGTGATAAAACAACAACAAGAGATAAAGTGATGAAACAACAAGAAATAAAGTGATGAAACAACAAGAGATAAAGTGATAAAACAACAAGAGATAAAGTGATAAAACAACAACAAGAGATAAAGTGATAAAACAACAACAAGAGATAAAGTGATGAAACAACAACAAGAGATAAAGTGATGAAACAACAAGAGATAAAGTGATAAAACAACAAGAGATAAAGGGATAAAACAACAACAAGAGATAAAGTGATAAAACAAAAACAAGAGATAAAGTGATAAAACAAAAACAAGAGATAAAGTGATGAAACAACAAGAAATAAAGTGATGAAACAACAAGAGATAAAGTGATAAAACAACAAGAGATAAAGTGATAAAACAACAAGAGATAAAGTGATGAAACACCAGAGATAAAGTGATGAAACAAAAACAAGAGATAAAGTGGTGAAACAACAACAAGAGATAAAGTGGTAAAACAACAACAAAAGATAAAGTGATGAAACAAAAACAAGAGATAAAGTGATAAAACAACAACAAGAGATAAAGTGATGAAACAAAAACAAGAGATAAAGTGATGAAACAAAAACAAGAGATAAAGTGATGAAACAAAAACAAACAAGAGATAAAGTGATAAAACAACAAGAGATAAAGTGATAAAACATCAACAAGAGATAAAGTGATAAAACAACAACAAGAGATAAAGTGATGAAACAAGAAGAGATAAAGTGATGAAACAAAAACAAGAGATAAAGTAATAAAACAAAAACAAGAGATAAAGTGATGAAACAACAACAAGAGATAAAGTGGTAAAACAACAAGAGATAAAGGGATAAAACAACAACAAGAGATAAAGTGATAAAACAACAACAAGAGATAAAGTGATGGAACAAAAACAAGAGATAAAGTGATGAAACAAAAACAAGAGATAAAGTGATGAAACAAAAACAAGAGATAAAGTGATGAAACAAAAACAAGAGATAAAGCGATGAAACAAAAACAAACAAGAGATAAAGTGATAAAACAACAACAAGAGATAAAGTGATAAAACAACAACAAGAGATAAAGTGATGAAACAACAAGAGATAAAGTAATAAAACAACAAGAGATAAAGTGATGAAACAACAAGAGATAAAGTGATGAAACAAAAACAAGAGATAAAGTGATGAAACAACAACAAAAGGTGAAGTGATAAAACAACAAGAGATAAAGTGATGAAACAAAAACAAGAGATGAAGTGATGAGGCAACAAGAGATAAAACAACAACAAGAGATAAAGTGATGAAACAATAAGAGATAAAGTGATAAAACAAAAACAAGAGATAAAGTGATGAAACAACAACAAGAGATAAAGTGGTAAAACAACAAGAGATAAAGGGATAAAACAACAACAAGAGATAAAGTGATAAAACAACAACAAGAGATAAAGTGATGAAACAAAAACAAGAGATAAAGCGATGAAACAAAGAGATAAAGTGATGAAACAAAAACAAGAGATAAAGTGATGAAACAAAAACAAGAGATAAAGTTATGAAACAAAAACAAACAAGAGATAAAGTGATAAAACAACAAGAGATAAAGCGATAAAACAAAAACAAACAAGAGATAAAGTGATAAAACAACAAGAGATAAAGTGATAAAACAACAACAAGAGATAAAGTGATGAAACAACAAGAGATAAAGTAATAAAACAACAAGAGATAAAGTGATGAAACAAAAACAAGAGATAAAGTGATGAAACAACAACAAAAGGTGAAGTGATAAAACAACAAGAGATAAAGTGATGAAACAAAAACAAGAGATGAAGTGATGAGACAACAAGAGATAAAACAATAACAAGAGATAAAGTGATGAAACAATAAGAGATAAAGTGATGAAACAAAAATAAGAGATAAAGTGATAAAACAAAAACAAGAGATAAAGTGATGAAACAAAAACAAGAGATAAAGTAATGAAACAACAACAAGAGATTAAGTGATAAAACAACAACACCAGATAAAGTGATGAAACAACAAGAGATAAAGTGATGAAACAACAAGAGATAAAGTGATGAAACAAAAACAAGAGATAAAGTGATAGAACAAAAACAAGAGATAAAGTGATAAAACAAAAACAAGAGATAAAGTGATAAAACAAAAACAAGAGATAAAGTGATAAAACAAAAACAATAGATAAAGTGATGAAACAAAAACAAGAGATGAAGTGATGAAACAACAAGAAGAGATTAAGTGATAAAACAACAACACCAGATAAAGTGATGAAACAACAAGAGATAAAGTGATGAAACAACAAGAGATAAAGTGATGAAACAAAAACAAGAGATAAAGTGATAGAACAAAAACAAGAGATAAAATGATAAAATAAAAACAAGAGATAAAGTGATAAAACAAAAACAAGAGATAAAGTGATAAAACAAAAACAATAGATAAAGTGATGAAACAAAAACAAGAGATGAAGTGATGAAACAACAAGAAGAGATAAAACAAAAACAAGAGATAAAGTGATGAAACAAAAACAAGAGATAAAGTGATAAAACAAAAACAAGAGATAAAGTGATAAAACAAGAGGTAAAGTGATGAAACAACAACAAGAGATGAAGTGATGAAACAACAAGAGATAAAGTGATGAAACAAAAACAAGAGATAAAGTGATAAAACAAGAGGTAAAGTGATGAAACAACAACAAGAGATGAAGTGATGAAACAACAAGAGATAAAGTGATGAAAATAGATTTATTAGCAGACATTATAAACCAACAAGAAGAAGGTAGAACTATGAGAGGCTTCAGGTCTAAATAAACAAAATGGACAATGTTTCCTAGCTGGGAAGTAAGTCATTCTGTTTTTTAGTCTTTGGGATGTACAGTTTTGAAAACAGAACATTTTGTTCTATTTAGCTTCCAAGATTTATTTGCTGTTGTAGTAGGAATACAAAACAAAACAAAACAAAAAAAAAAAATGCCAATGAAAAACAAATCAGAGCTATCTCCCTTCACTTTGTGTTCTTCAGCGTAGCAGAGAGGACAGATGTCTCTACAGCAGACATAGGGTGTATACATGACAGATGTCTCTACAGCAGACATAGGGTGTATACAGACCAGCATGAATGTAAACAAATAAAATCAATCACAGGATCAACTGTGAGTTTAAAGTTTATTTTGATGACAATGTAAAGTTATAGCAAAGAATAAAAAAAGAGCCATGGTAGGTAGAAAGTTTCTTACTTGTGACACCAATGCTTTGTGGGATTGACATGGATTCAGCACTAGTAGAATGAAATCCCTTTCAAGTCCTAATTGTTACTAGAAAATTCTTCCAACTAGATTACACTTAACCTTTGAATAGTTAGAACAACTTTGAAAACAAAATCTTCAAATAAACTTTGAAACAATGAGAATATATATTTTTTTTGGATTGCCCTTGATCCTACAGAAATATTCCTTGGGAACTTGGTATTTCAATGACAACATCCATGTGATAGCTTCCTAAATACAAGTTTATGTTGGTCAAGTTTGTTGAACAAAATTGTAGTACCATAGAAATCAATAATCTCTAAAGTTGAAGTTAAAATAAAAAAAAAGATCATAAAAAGTTTTGACTCTTTTTGTTTGAGAATAGCCAAATTTTTTGAAGGTGTTTTACTTTAGTAAATAATTAGAAAAAATATATTTAGAGATGCCATATAAAAACAACAACAGATGAAACACCGCATGAGACTGATAAGTTCTGTAAACAATTCACACGACTACAAAATGTAAGATCAGATGGATACAGGATTCACTCAGATTAAAAAACAAAAAAGTAAATGTGAAACCATTTAACAATTAATGAGATAATAATGTCTAAATCTATTGGCAAATAAAAAAAAAGTTAAATCTGATGTGAATCAATTGTAGAATGAATCAACTAAATGTTGAT
This sequence comes from Biomphalaria pfeifferi, assembly GCA_030265305.1. Taxonomy (NCBI): domain Eukaryota; kingdom Metazoa; phylum Mollusca; class Gastropoda; family Planorbidae; genus Biomphalaria; species Biomphalaria pfeifferi. The sequence continues at coordinate 634,953 of JASAOG010000116.1, forward strand.
GCAGAGGAGTCATCAGAGTAAATGTCCTTCAAGTTCATCCCATTAAAGGATACAACTCAATATTTCACTTTGAAATGACGTATACACACTTTGTATACACTGCATTAAAAACTGACAAGATATGTGTTATTTGTTTGAACACAGCAGGAAATGAAAACACTAACAGTGAACAAACACAGATAAATGCAGACCCTTCCATGGAATAGCACAAGTCATGAATAACTGTTCAATTGATGGCACTGACAGATGTCACAGTCCTGGTGTTATGCTTTAGTTAGATCTCTTATCAATTTCTGATCATGCAAAATAGTTTCTGGGATTGTGATATCTTCAGCAATGACTGTCACTCCAAGGGCATCTCCAGAGGCTCCATCATCATCATCATCTAACTGACACAACAATGTGTCATCTTCATAGGTGGGGAAGAAATATCTGAAACAAAAAGAAGTGTTCAGCACAGAACTATCAAGCCACATTTTCAGATTTCAAACTAACAGTAAATGAGAGAAATAAAACAATTTAAAACATTAAATGAGAGAAATAAAACAATGATTTTAAAAAGTGCCAGTCAATAACATGACTATTTCTATGATGTTTAACTGTAACATAATTGACCTTATCTAAAACAAGATTATTTGTAAGGTACACAGAATATATATTCTTAAATGATGACTAAAAAAAATCTAGTTAAAATAATTTTTATTGAACAATGAAATTAAAATTGGTTTCAAATAACACAACTTTGCCTAACAATGGTAATTAAGATTTGATATATGCAGTATTGCTACTAGACAATTTTGTTTGAAGTGGACTATGTTTAAAGTAGAAAGTTAAAAGAACACTATGGCACATCAGCTCTATAAGCTTGTTGCAATAGAAAGCTAGGAAAAGAAACACTTGAATTTTAATACTGATTTAAGCAGTAGACTCAAATTGAACAAGTGGAAAATAGTACTTACTGTGGTTGGTCCCACACAGCAGCATCCGGTACTTTCTTTAGATGCTCTGGGAAATGTTCCATGTGACTAGTCAGAGATTCTTTATCTGAGAATGTCTCTTGGCATCCATAACAAGTCTTATGGTAAATCTGAAAATACAATGAATACTGAAACATACAAAAGACAAACATGGAAAATCTTTTTTACTACTTTAAAAATATCAATCAATAGTCTAAACAATGTGGAAAAGGGAGAGTACATCTTTTAGACTTTCAATAAGTTGATGATTTGTTTGCCTTCAAAATGGAGAAATGTTCATATATTCCAAAAAGAATACAATGTTATAAATATTTTGTGTCTAAAGAATCATTTAAGTGTTTAATAACTATTCTAAAAAATGAACAAAGCAGGAAATATGAACAATTTAAATAATTTAGTTCTTATTTCTTTGAAATGTCATTGGAGAAAATGATTACAATTCTTAGAAAACAACAATAAATTAAGAGATCAAATCCATCATTTTACCTGGCGCCTAATGTAATTTATGAGCTTGACTTTTTGATAGAAATTCAGTTGAAGTTTATAGTTTACCTCCAATAGATCAAAACCATGATTATCCTGAATGAAATACAGTGCATAGAGTGTAAAAAATAATTTTAAAAATATAACACACAATAAACATTTGAACTCTAAAACAAACTTGCCACCAAACTTAACAAACTGCACACACAGCATTATATGATGAGACAAGAAGTCAAAGTGACTAGTTTTTACATGAGACATTTGGCTTCACATTACCTTCATGTGTTTCTGAAGTTCTGATTGTACTGCTAATGATGTATCACAGAACAAGCAAACAACTTTACATTGGGAGTCTTCTTCCCATCCAGACCATTCACTGAAACAGAGAAATGTTTGAATCTTTACTACACACCTCAGTCCCATGACTAGTGGATGTATTTAAATCTTTACCTCAGTCTCATGACTATTGAATGTATTTAAATCTTTATTACAACTTAGTCCCATGACTATTGAATGTATTTAAATCTTTACTACAACTCAGTCCCATGACTATTGGATGTATAAGTGAATATTTATTTCATGGGATAGACATAAGAACATACTCTTCTTCATCAGATCCTTTTTCAGAAGTTTTCACAAGTCGATTATCTTCTGATTGTAAGCTTTCCCAGTTTTTACCCATTTCCTGAAAAAAAAAAAAAAAGGCTTTTGAAAGTAACTTAGTAGTCAAGAATTTTTTAAATGGTAGAACAAAATGCTCTACACACACAACTTTTGTGAATCAAGCATTTTTGAAATGTTAGTATCAAATGTAATGCTCTACACACAACTTTTGTGAAAAGGAATTCCACACATTTATTTGATATTTTCCAGACAAGTCACTAATATGGCAACAGATTTTTAACAGAAGAAACAAATAAAACCTAAAAAAAATGTATGTTTCATTAAATATATTGACAATAGGCCTATCTGATAACCAAGTGTGCTGAAATTCTCTATTAGTATAAATCTAGATTCTAATTGCAATTTTTTAAAATTATCCTTTTTTTTCTGGAAATGTAAAAGTTTGATTTCATAGTTTCATCTTAACTTTGTGATTGTATTTAGCCCACTAACTAGTAGACATGATATACAATCCAGATCTAGTCTTGTTCTAATATTTTACTGAAGAATATGCTCACATCATTCTTTATCTCAAAACAAATCTAATAGATTAAGTTTTCTAGTGATTTAGACTTTGTTGAAGGTAAAAACTTTAGATCTAGTATGATGACTTGTATTTATTAGTTTGCAAAAGTTAGAACTAGAGTAGCTATTAAACTCTAATGAAATTATTAATTTTATTTTCCCGCTCAACTCACTTTTGAAATCTGATCCAAAATCAAGACATTTAAAACAACATCCATAGGTTGTTATTTTTTTTATTTAATTTAAACCATTTCAATAAATATTCATTCCTCCAAATAATCAAAGTTTTTTTTTTATTGCTATTAACTCTTAACACACTGCAGGTTTTTCTAGAAATTTGTCAGCAACTGAGGGTCTGTTACTTGGCAGGGCATAACTTTGTTAAATTACAGTATTTTTTTGAGTGTCATATATCAAATTGTTTGAAATTGAAAGGTCTTTAAATTTATCTATGTTTGAAATCATTTTTAAAATATATTTTTTCTTTTTTTTTAAGAAATAATTTTGTCATAACATTTTTTTCCATAATTACAATTTTATATAATTCACATTCACAAAGAAGACAAAAAATAAACAAATAGACATATGATAATGATATTTACATTTTATTAAAATACATTCAATTCTGTATATAACTGACAAAAATGAAGTCAATTCATTGACAAATAAATTTTGTACAAATTTTTGAAAACAATAATCATTTTATAGATAAAAGATGACATCGACATGATTTTTTACTAGTTAGAAAAAAAATAAAATTTTATTTACTTAAACTTCAAAATTATATTATAAACTATCTAGAAATAGAGTAAAACTTATTTACATATTTTATTATATAGTACAGTGAGAAATAGAACAAAAAACAGGGTTTTAGAGTAATTTGTGGTGCTGAGATAAACAGTTTCTATCTTTTTGAAAACATAAAAACACATCACACACCTTGCATTTAACACTAGTTCTCCTAACTATTTTTTCATTACTGTAACATAATTTACAATTGCCTCTCTTATCCATAAACTGTGGATCCATTGCATGCTTAAAATGAACAGGGGGCTTAGACGCGATTGGTACAGGATCGTCAATAGCTATATCTCCTAACTCTCTAATTAATTCTACAGTAAAATTAAGTTGGCCATATCTTGTGGGTCTTTTCAGCTCAGGTACATCTTTATTTTTATCCCTCCAGTCTTGAAAAAGAATATAGGAATTAACCCTAGCTATATCTAACATATGGAAAAAAATAGTCTTCCAATATTTATTTGTTTTACAAAGTACATTATATTTATTAATTAGCTGGTCACTTTTGTCAACACCCCCCATGTATTTATTATAGTCATGTACAATAGTTGGTTGATTCACAGTTAAATTTTCAAACTGTCCATTTGTTTTAGTCCGTCGTTTAGCTGTAACACTGTCATTGGCATCATGAATAGTCGACATTAATGATATGGTCTTATTGTCTCTCCACTGAACTGTCAGTAACTGTCCATCCCTGATCCATCTCATGTCTCCCCTTTTAGATTTTTTTTCAAAATTTTTAACATCTTTTATAGCATTAGGAAAACCTTTTCTGGTCCTAAGAACAGTTCCACATGCTCCAATCCCAATAAACCAAAGATCTTTTAATAATTGGACACTAGTATAAAAGTTATCAAAAAAAAAGCCTATACCCTAGATATAGATTTAGTTAGCTTCATCACCACCCCATAAGCTAATTCAAAAGGGCCATTATCCTGCTTCCTAAATAAATATCAAAATCATAGGTATACCCACTTAAAGAATCAGCAAGGATCCACAGTTTCATGCCCCACTTTGTTGGCTTGTCTCGAATGTATTGTCGAAATGCATATTTACCTTTATTCCGAACCATTCTTTCATCAATAGAGACATTTTGATGATGCTGGTAAAGCTTTATACATTTCATTCTAATGTATGTCGTTAACATTCTCACTTTACAGAGTTTATCATTGGGATCCTCTGAAAGTGGATTTGACACTTTAATAAAACACATTATTGCCTTGAATCTGTCACGTGACATAAAGGCTCTTCCCCAAAGTCCATTGTACAAAAATTTGGTTGACCAGAATTGATCAATGTTGGGGACCTGAACAATTCCAGCATACATGATCAGTCCACAGAATCTGTAGAATTCATCAGGGCTTAGTTCATACCAACTCTGGAACACACTAGGTTTCTGCAGTCCATGTTGAGTTGCATAGGTGTTGGTGTACTGACATATTTGTAAAACAATATCCATTGTAAAATAAAGTTTGAAAAGGTCAATAGCTCTGAAAAATTGCTTAGCAGAGTCTCGTGTCCTAGCCTGGTCAAGCTGGATATCAGGAACCCTTTCTGGAAGAAAATCAATCTTGATTTAGCCTAGGTCTAAAAATAATGGTTACTTACACGTTTGGCTGAGTCGCACTCAAAGTGCTGTTCGGAGGAATATTCTCATCATCTGAAACATCTGAAGAGTCAATGAGTTCTCACTTGAATCTACATCAGTTTCAGGCTGATAATCCGAATCTGAGTCCATTTTCGGCTTAGTTTTAGCGAGCGTCAACGAGCATGTGGCTTTCGAAAATCCAAAATGGCGTCGCGCCATCTTTCTCGTATTTACGTTTTTATAATGAACGAGAAATAATATATAAATAGAATTTGCTAATTTTTTTTGCACCAAACTATTTTAACTTCATTATATTTCATAGGGAAGCATATTTCATTAAAAAAAATAATTTTTAAATAGCTTTATTTGTTGTCAAAAGTATGGTACACCTGAGTACCATTTCTTTGTAAGCCGTCTGCAGGGAGTTAATCAAATCATAAAAATAAAACAAAACACAATATTTACCATATAGTTAATGATGTAGAATTTATCATATTCTTTGTTCTTAGGGTTAATTTTGCGATGCTGCTTCTTTCTCATGTGCTCTCTTAAACTGGCTTTGTCTTTGAAGGATTTCTCACAGAAGAGACATAGCTGACTAATACAACAAAAATGAAAAAAATGGTATTCAATGGCATACAGACTTCACATTTAGAAATACAAAGTTAGTAGCTCTTTTTCATAGCTAAATTTTAGGATGTTCAACTAGGTCTTTTAAGGAGGAAATGTATGACAACACAAGCAAGCACATGCATATATATATATACACATAATATACATGTGTATGTGTGCGTGCGTGTTATACAATGAAAAACACAAAACTATACATTTTTTATATTATTTATTGGTATTTGAATGTGGAGATAAATATCCTGAAAACATCCTGCCCAGAAAAGAAACAATGTCATTAACTATGACATGTCCACAGAAAATGTAACGAAAGTTATATTGCAATCAAGTAACAACTTGAATGCCATCCCAAAAGATAAAGTTAAAAAATATATTTGTATTCAAAGATTTAAAAAAAAAAATTACAAAATGGTTACTGTTCCATTTTTTTTTTTAAGAAACATTTTTAATGTCTACATAATGTATAGTGTCAGAGTTGGAAACGTACATTTTTTTTAATCTTAGAAAAAACTCCTACTAGTCATGGTGTGTATTTAAGGAAATGTTTTATACTCTTAGAAACTGTGCTTCAATTCCACTCATAAACAGAACCAGTAATATATAGGCCTAATTGTATGTCTATAACTTTATTTGTAGATAGTACTAAATAAATATACTTCATTTTAATAAAAAGTTCATTGATCCAGAAAAGTTATAACTAACTTGTAAGAGAAAAATATTTTAAAAGCTGCATTATTGGGTAGTCTTTAACCCTTAACATTAATAATTAACCCTTAATATGGCATACCCCCCCCCCCCCCCCAAGACACTTTAGGCAAAATGATAGGCAACAGACTAAACAAACTAAAAAGTAGATATGATAAAAGGCAAAAATATGTTCAGAATGACGCTAACATTTGTGCACTGAATGTTTTTTTTTTGGGGGGGGGGGGGGGGGGGGGGGGGGGGGGGGGGGGGGGGGGATGCCATATTAGCGTTGTTTTTTTCAAGCACAATGTCTTTTCAACTATTTATTTTCCTTGGCTTTAACATTCACAATAACATTCACAGACTTTTAGAGTCTGTGTGAAAATCATCTTCACTAAAATGACTCAATCTACCATAGGTCTAGTCTACACTAAAATTCATGTACTTTTCAAGGTTAGAGTGTAAATCTAAACACTAGATGTTTCTAGATCTAAATACCTAAAATTCATGGCTGTATGCGAATTATCTTCACTAGATTCTAAATTAAGCCTAGAAAATAGATCTTAAGTAGTCTAGACATTAGTAGATATATCTATTCATTAGAGATCTAAGCCATTAAACTCATTACAATTCATGAGTTTTTGGGTTATGTGTGAATTATCTTCGCTATATATTCCTAGAATCTAGTTTTTTTTTTTCTAAGTCATTAAAATTATCTTCACTAGATTCTAGATTTAGCTTAGAACGTAGAGCTAGAATAGTCTTAGACTTAGTCATTAGATACTATATCATATATCTAGACCTAGATCTAAGTGATTTAAATAGACTAAAATTCATGGAATTTTCATGTTAGGTGCGAATTATCTTCACTAGATCCAACTTAAATCTAGACTTTTCATTTTTTTAGGATATTTTGGGAGCGCTATAAACACTGGAATTAGCTAGAACAATAAGGAAAGATTGGTATTCAATGGCCTTCAGACTAGAAAGATATCAATGAAGATGACATATGGTTCAATAAATATTAACTTACTTGTCAAGTTTTGATTGAATCAAATCAAACAGTTCATCTGTGAAGACTGAAAAGAAATAGTAAAGTATTCATCAAATATTTCTACAAAGAATAATGTCATATTTTTCTTTTCATCTTTAAAAATGGCTAAAAATAAAACTTTAAATACAAAAATGCAACTAACCTAAATTATCTGGCTGACCCATGTGAAATGTATGGTCACGTAACAAATGGTCAAACAGCACTGCCCTAAAGATACACATTTCAAATCAAATAAAAAAAGACTTTGGTTTAATGTTAAACAGTAGCACATATTAGCAAAAGTACTGGTTTAATGTTAAACAGAAGAAAGTATTAGCAAACTGTTTGTCTATGTTGAAAAGTTGGTAGAATTAGTTTAGAAATATTGTAATGCAGTCATCTTTCTATGAACAAAAAATAAACAAGACTAGTGTTATTCAGTATTCAAAGAAATGTCTAGACTATAGTTCACAACAATTCTCTTTACTAACAATAAGAATAACACGTTTTTTTATTACCAATATTATTTTGTAATAAGGATTAGAAAACAATAAAAAAGAAAAACAAATTGTGCTTATTTTTTTTTTGTTGGATTAGTTTGGTGAATCTAAAACTGACTAGTCAAGTTAAATATTACATTCAACACAAGGCAATTGTTTCTGAGGAAAAATAATTGAAATGAAAGAGAAAAAAGCAATTAAAATAATTTAACAATTAATTTTAACACATTTTAAATTATAATAAAAGAAAAAAACTAAAAATATTTTCTGTTTTCAAAGCTATCACATGAAATATTCAGAATTTAGCATGCACTGTGAACTAAACAATTCTTAATGAATTATCTCTTGTTTGTAAACAGAATTTAAAAGATACTAAACCTGTTTCCACAATAAGTCTGTTTGCAAAACAAACACTGACGACAAAACTTTGTCTCTTCCCTCTCCCGTTGTTGTTGGACCAGGACAGCTTCCTGAAGAATACACAAATCAATAACTGAATCTAGCAAGGTTTAGCAACTCAATTGGAAGGTTCTCTTCTGAGAAAATAGTTCAAAATTCATAATAAGCTATCCAATAAAAAAAAATGTGTTTTTCATCAACTTACAAGTTTTTTTCTTTGAAGATGTTCTCTAAGGTCTTTATCTTCAGGCAAAGCATCGCAAAGGAGAAAAAATTCTTCTTTTGGTGCTGCAAACATCAATACAATGAGATATGCATTTACTTATAAGCTAAATTAAAAGGTTACATACAAACACAAATAAAAAGCCATTGTTTACCTTCATCTTTGACTCCAGTGTTGGTTACAATTTTGGAGCAAAACTCAGTGATTGGTTTATCTTCCATTCTTTTCTTCCAATATTTGAGATAACTGAAAACATAACACTCATTTCAGACTACAAAAGATCACTTCTATTCATCATTACACTGCATGTAACTAGCTCAAAAAATTAATATTCAGAAAACGATGGTAACAATTGTAAAATAATACTCACGCAGGAAGATTAGCAATATAATTCACATCAGCAATGACAAATTTGTGCATTAAAACAAGATGAGCTAGAACATCTTCTTTGTTGTAAGCAGGGTACGAGCGATCACAGAGCACACAAGGACAAATACCCATGTCCCCCTCTCCTCTACCACTCTCCGGCTTTGCACAGTGATCTTCCTTGACAGCACCAAATGTTAATGTTTCCAAGACAGGTTTATTTTCACTGCTTGTCTCCGTGCTTTCTGAACGTTTCCTACGAACAAGCATTTCTCTTACAGGTCTTTCTTCTGTAGTTTTTCCTACATCACCTTCAGCTTTCACCAAAGAGCTGCTTGCTGGTTGGCTGCTGGCTTTTGGCTCTGAAATCTTCCCATTATTCATGAAATCATTCTTAGTATGTTTGCCAGTATCCTCCTTAGCTTTAGAAGTTAGTGTTATGCCTTGAATTAAATCATTAAGCAATTTGGTGCATAGCTCAGTAGAGTCTTGTACAGAATTTCTTAAAGGTTCACAATTCCTATTCTGAGATTCATTTTTAAGCACGTTTGACTCTGTAGTGCTATTGCCAATGTCAGGACTGTTCATTTTATCCTGAGTGAGGTGGCATGGCAAAGTTAAATCACCCAGTTTTGCTTTTGATTCCACCTTGACTAGATTGGAATGAAGAAGATTTTGTATTAAGGCTACACCAGATGTCTCCTCCATGGTTCTATGGCTGGCCAAAGCATTCGATGATATTTCTTCCTTGGTCCTAAGGCTAGCCAAAGCAGAAGAAACTGTGTCGTCAGTGGTTTTTTTTTTCGTAGTTCCTTGGCTGCTCACTGTACTAAAGCTTATATTATCAATTGTCCCATGGCTGGTTTGAGAGATACAGTCTTGAAGAGATAAACATTTGCCTTCAAGAAATTGGTCTTGTTTACCTTCACTGTGACCAGTCAGCTCTATATTACACTTGACAACTGATTCAACAGAATCTGAAATAAATAGACAGTCATCTAAGGCAAATATATATGGTGGGTGTTCACGCAAATCTACACATTTTAAAAAACTGTATAGACCTCATTATGATTTATAAGCTTACGAGCCTTTAAAGATCATAATGTAGATTATATTTTAATCTGTACTTATGTTTTACACTTTTGAAAACCTTTACCTTTTGTTTAATGAAGATAAGAAAATACAGTAAAGTCTAAATCTAGATAATTCTAGAAAAAAGTACAAATTTTATTATTATAAATTATACTAGGCATGATATAAATTAATCAAGAATATATATATATATATATATATATATATACTGGTATATATAATATTAACCAGCAACTCTAGAGCCTATTTTTCATTTAGAGGAATGGGAAAGGTCAATAAATTTATTGACAAGGGTGTTGGTCATTCTATTGATGCTGAAAAAAAATCAAGTTTATTTTGCTCAGTCCCTCCCCCTTCACATTCCATGTCAAGAGAATGGGTAAGTTTAATTAAAATAAAATCGGAAAGAGAAAAACTAAAGGGAGAGGAGTTCTATTACTGGACCAAGTTCAGGTACGATTGGCCTGACCTTGATGTATGGCCAATGGCATCTACATGAATCATTTGGTTAACTTACAAGGGAGCACGGAGGATTCCTGAGGGAGAGTCAAAAAGAACAGCTTACTGATATCCCCTGAAAGTAGAATGTACAACCTTCCCTCCTCCCCATGTCCAATAGACTGGACCAAGAATGTCACTGTGACATTAGGGATAAAATTGCTGCAGTAATGAGAATAATATTACTAGAGAATTTAATGTTGAGAAGAGAGGACTGAAATAATGGAGACTTGTGAAAGAGAGAGGTTGAGACCATGGTATGGGTATTTTGCTGTGACCAGTGGCATAGCTAGGGTGAGGGAGGGGATGGAGAATTTGAAAATCCCCGAGCTGTTAGCTACGTCATTGGCTTTGACATCATATATTATAATATATAAGTATAAGCAGAGAAATTTAGAAATTTTAAGCAATGGCAAGCATGGAAGCAGTGTCATGGAAAGATTGTCTTAAAGTTTAAACTAATTTAAAATTTAATTAAAGTGGTGTAAAAAGAAACTGACAGACTAAAGACAAGAATTAGAATTTTTTAATAAGATTTTATAATCTAGATTCCATTTATAATATTATTTAGTAGATCTACTGATCTAGTAAAAAAGATATAATAAATTATATATTCATAATTCATGATTCATTGATTGATATTCCCTTATGAAGATCTAAGTCTAAGTCATAGAATCTCTAGTCTAGATAATCATGTCAGAAGTCATAATGATAATCAAGACATGTGATAAGTCAGATATTTGAGATATGAGATAAGACTGATAAGTCTATAATTTATATAAATTGTAAATAATAATTAATTTTATTTTTAAATTCAATTAGAATAATTAGATCTAGATTCTAGATTAGATCTAGTCAATCTAGATTTAAGATTATCAATTTAAAAAATGAATTATAATTGCACAAAACTAAGCAGATTGTTGTGAATTTATTTCTCCTAGTATAGCTTAAGGGATTACTTTTTGTTCAAAGATATGTAAAAATACTAAAATTAACTAGAATCTAAGTTTAGGCGACGCTAAATATAAATAAAATAAACTAGATTCTAACCGTCCTCGACAGCTGCGGAGTTGCTATCATCAACGGAGGCCGCCATTTTGTGAATGACAGTAAATACAAAATATGAATTCAAGGCTAAGATCGTAACGAATTTTTTAAAACCCAAAATTCTATATATTTTATAAAGAAAATATACTTTAAGGTCTTGTCTAGATCTAAAATATTTTTTTTCAGTCTCTCTAGAATCTTGTCATATACATTGGCGGATCAGGGGGGAGGGTGCGATCGTTTTTCGGGGTTGGGGGGGGGGGGGAGAGTCGAATTCATGTGGAGCCGAGTGGAGTACGCTACTTGGTGAAGATTCGGATATATCACGTAACTGGAAAAAATCAATTTTTACCCACCTCTTGTAATAAATCGTAACAAATCTCTAACAGAAGAGTAGGTAACATGACAAGAAAATTTCGAATTTCACAAAAGAACAAAATACTTATTTAGGTCTTTTCATTATAATTTTCACCAATTGAGTTTTTCAAATGGATGGGAAATTTATCTACTTCTTTCGTCGCTTCGGTGACGTATTCAGCCGGCGCATTCGACATTGTCACGGAGGTCACGATTCAGCCCCCCCCCCTCCCCAATACTATAACTATACATCTTGTTGAATGTTGATATGATCGTTTTTTTTTTATTGCATAAATAAATGTTTACTCAGGGCGCAAGAGTCCTCAAGGGGGACTAATTCAACCACCTTATCTGTCACGTACGATTTCTTTCCCTTGTTCAGGTTACCAAACAAAATAATTAATTACCAATAATTAATTAACTATTTATTTATCTATTTTTTAATTGATTGTTGTGTTGAGTTTTGATACTATCAAAGGTTATAAACATAGCCTTTAGGTCTGTCATGAATGTACAGGTCGGTCTAATAATAAAAGAGAAATGCAACTATCTGCACCCTAGATGTTCAACTTTCATGGGGGACACTTTGTTCTATCAAACAGCTTAATCTCACTAACAGATCTCAAACGTTAAACAGGAAAAATATTTAAAAAAAAATACATATTCTTAAAACAAAGCTTATATTAAGTGTAATTGCATCACTTAGTTTGGATCAGTCATGTTATTAAATTTTAAATAGATCTAGATTAACAATAATAAATCTGTGTGATTAGAAATATTTTTTTACCATTTGTTTTTCTTTAGCGCAATTTTATGCTTTAAGCTTTCTCAATGCTCTATGATTCTATCACTTTCTCAATGCTCTATCATCCTATCACTTTCTCAATGCTCTATCATCCTATCACTTTCTCAATGCTCTATGATCCTATCACTTTCTCAATGCTCTATCATCCTATCACTTTCTCAATGCTCTATGATTCTATCACTTTCACAATGCTCTATCATCCTATCACTTTCTCAATGCTCTATCATCCTATCACTTTTTCAATGCTCCTTGTTCCTATCACTTTCTCAATGCTCTATCATCCTATCACTTTCTCAATGCTCTATGATCCTATCACTTTCTCAATGCTCTATCATCCTATCACTTTCTCAATGCTCTATGATCCTATCACTTTTACATTGCTCTATCATCCTATCACTTTCACAATGCTCTATCATCCTATCACTTTCACAATGCTCTATGATCCTATCACTTTCACAATGCTCTATCATCCTATCCCTTTTTCAATGCTCTATGATTCTATCACTTTCACAATGCTCTATCATCCTATCACTTTCACAATGCTCTATCATCCTATCACTTTCACAATGCTCTATGATTCTATCACTTTCACAATGCTCTATCATCCTATCACTTTCACAATGCTCTATCATCCTATCACTTTCACAATGCTCTATGATTCTATCATTTTCACAATGCTCTATCATCCTATGACTTTCATAATGCTCTATCATCCTATCACTTTCACAATGCTCTATGATTCTATCACTTTCACAATGCTCTATGATCCTATCACTTTCACACTGCTCTATAATCCTATCACTTTCACAATGCTCTATCATCCTATCACTTTCACAATGCTCTATCATCCTATCACTTTCACAATGCTCTATGATTCTATCATTTTCACAATGCTCTATCATCCTATCACTTTCACAATGCTCTATGATTCTATCACTTTCACAATGCTCTATGATCCTATCACTTTCACAATGCTCAATGATTCTATCACTTTCACAATGCTCAATGATTCTATCACTTTCACAATGCTCTATGATTCTATCACTTTCACAATGCTCTATGATCCTATCACTTTCACACTGCTCTATAATCCTATCACTTTCACAATGCTCTATCATCCTATCACTTTCACAATGCTCTATCATCCTATCACTTTCACAATGCTCTATGATTCTATCATTTTCACAATGCTCTATCATCCTATCACTTTCACAATGCTCTATGATTCTATCACTTTCACAATGCTCTATGATCCTATCACTTTCTCAATGCTCTATCATCCTATCACTTTCTCAATGCTCTATCATCCTATCACTTTTTCAATGCTCCTTGTTCCTATCACTTTCTCAATGCTCTATCATCCTATCACTTTCTCAATGCTCTATGATCCTATCACTTTCTCAATGCTCTATCATCCTATCACTTTCTCAATGCTCTATGATCCTATCACTTTTACAATGCTCTATCATCCTATCACTTTCACAATGCTCTATCATCCTATCACTTTCACAATGCTCTATGATCCTATCACTTTCACAATGCTCTATCATCCTATCCCTTTTTCAATGCTCTATGATTCTATCACTTTCACAATGCTCTATCATCCTATCACTTTTTCAATGCTCTATGATTCTATCACTTTCACAATGCTCTATCATCCTATCACTTTCACAATGCTCTATCATCCTATCACTTTCACAATGCTCTATGATTCTATCACTTTCACAATGCTCTATCATCCTATCACTTTCACAATGCTCTATCATCCTATCACTTTCACAATGTTCTATGATTCTATCATTTTCACAATGCTCTATCATCCTATGACTTTCACAATGCTCTATCATCCTATCACTTTCACAATGCTCTATGATTCTATCACTTTCACAATGCTCTATGATCCTATCACTTTCACACTGCTCTATAATCCTATCACTTTCACAATGCTCTATCATCCTATCACTTTCACAATGCTCTATCATCCTATCACTTTCACAATGCTCTATGATTCTATCATTTTCACAATGCTCTATCATCCTATCACTTTCACAATGCTCTATGATTCTATCACTTTCACAATGCTCTATGATCCTATCACTTTCACAATGCTCAATGATTCTATCACTTTCACAATGCTCAATGATTCTATCACTTTCACAATGCTCTATGATTCTATCACTTTCACACTGCTCTATAATCCTATCACTTTCACAATGCTCTATCATCCTATCACTTTCACAATGCTCTATCATCCTATCACTTTCACAATGCTCTATGATTCTATCATTTTCACAATGCTCTATCATCCTATCACTTTCACAATGCTCTATGATTCTATCACTTTCACAATGCTCTATGATCCTATCACTTTCACAATGCTCAATGATTCTATCACTTTCACAATGCTCAATGATTCTATCACTTTCACAATGCTCTATGATCCTATCACTTTCACAATGCTCTATGATCCTATCACTTTCACAATGCTCTATCATCCTATCACTTTCTCAATGCTCTATGATCCTATCACTTTCGCAATGCTCTATCATCCTATCACTTTCTCAATGCTCTATGATTCTATCACTTTCACAATACGGTATTCTATGATTCTATCACTGTCTCAATGCACTATGATCCTATCACTGTCTCAATGCTCTATGATTCTATCACTTTCACAATACGGTACTCTATGATCATATCACTGTTTCAATGCTCTATGATTCTATCACTTTCTCAATGCTCTATGATCCTATCACTTGTCTGGACCAGTTAGGCAAGGGTTGACTGAAGAAGGGGGTATCTTTGTGAATGGTACAGTGATAGTTTTTTTTTAAATGCTCTAAAACATTTGCTTGACTTGAATTCTAATTCGATGGCTCAAGTCTCCTCAAGGGAACTAATTCAACTTATACCTCCACATCTGTCAAGTATAATTTCTTTTCCTTTCATCAACTATATTAGTGTAGGATTTACTGAGAGATGTTTCATCAACTACATTAGAGGTCTCATTTTGAAGCTTGCTTTAGAGCTCCTTTCTCTTGGTACGTTGGTAACCCTAGGCCTGCCTAGACTAAACACACCCTACGCGTTTTTTCCCATACTTTTTCGAGCATATATAAGACTTTCTTTGCAAACAAATTACTTTTTTTTTGTTTTGCTTTTTTCCTACTGATGTAGTTAAGTGATAGAGTTTAAGATTAAACCATTTAATTTAATAGTAGCTTTGTAGAAATATACAATTATTTGTGAAACTGATATTTAACTAATCCAAGGTAATGATATTTCTTATAATTAATTAATATAGGTATAGTTTTTGATAGAATCTTTTCATTAACATCCATTATTTGAACTAATTTTTTACATACACATTCAATTCTTGTAGGCCTATTTGATCCTAGCCCTATCTATCTTTCACTTCTGCTGTTAGTCGTTTCCTTTCCTTTAACACTTCATTATTGCAAGGTGTCTTGCCGGTTAGCTTTATGTAAACCAAGTAGCCTGGTGTATTCTGAAGATGCAACTTGACTTAGAGCTACATTTGCTTATCCATTCGCAAACAGCGATGCTCCCAAATCTATCACATCCTGGTCCACTCTACTGCCTTCTATTTGGTTTACTGTGGATGCTCATGACACTCCTAGGGGTAACATTCTTCTGCGAACAGTCGCAATTATAATATATTTTGCGTCGAATAGCTTTCTATAGGATCAACATGATGCTTTGTTTCAGATTATCTCAATTATATTGTAGTACTGGGAGCATATCCCAATGTTACACTTATCCTCTTCGTTTTTTAGCTCCCCCGAAAGGGGAAAAGACGCTATTAGTTTTGTGTGGCCTGTCTGTCGTCCGACTGTCCGTCCCGTTAAGATCTCGTAAACTATAAAACAAAATAATGAAAATCCGACATCACAATATTTTAGACCATTCAAAGTTCTGATGTAACGGCTTCTTTTTTCTTTTCTGAAACCGAAAAATCTAATTTTTTAAATCACTTATGCAAGCAGTTTTTTCATAAAAATACACTACTTTTACAACTATTCACTATTAATAGTAACAAACACTTGAGGCTCTTTATTAGGGGCAAACACTGTCTACCATATTTCTAACAGATTTATGCAAACGGTTGTAGATTTTTTGTAAATTTTTTTAAAAAATTTGTTCTGTTAAGTTATTCAAGTTCTGTTATACTGAGTACTATATTTACACACACAAAATATTTAGTATGCATATAAGTCAGACATAATTTAAAACAACAATTAATAAGTAGTTTTTCATATTATCGCGTGAACTGCAATACGGCCGATTATGTTCATCACCTAACCAAAGAAAAAAAAATTGGGGGGGGGGGGAATTTTTTTTTTTACGGAAATGTTTTATTCTTGAGAAATAAGAGATTGGATATTCATTATAAGACATCAGTTAGGCCAGGTTCACATCTAACTTTACATTCACTTTCACCTTTCCTTTGGTCTGCTGGACCGCTGGGGCACCACACGAGATTTTTCACCTTTTTTCTCCATTATTTTCTGTCATTTGTTTTGATAGAATTTCATTCTAATAATATTGGAGCCTGCCTTTTTACCTGCCTGGGTGGACCACTTCGGGGTCCGATTTTCAGTTTGTGTTTCCACACAAACCGTCTTTTTAACCTTGTTAAATTTATATTTTATATTAAATTAAATAAACATTAATTACTTACGACTGATTGATTATCTACTTGGTTGTATTGTTTTTATTGATTCGACTATTATAAAAAGTAGAGTTCCCTTTTCAGACTTTGTGGTCTATAGGGCAGATGATGATCTGTTTCTGTGGCCTTCGGTTGACCAGATACTAAAAAATAATTAACTAAATTGAAGCCCAATTTTGAAATGTTAATTTCAAAGCAGCCCACTAATAGGCATTATATTTATTTTCGTTTGGTAAATTCATGTAATAAATATTACATTTTATTTAGCTTGATTTTAAATTAAAATTTCCTTAGTAAATCTTCACGACTTAGAAATCAGGGAGAAGGAAACAAACATAAAGTTGTGAATTTTGAAAACTGCATAACTAGCTAAGCAGGGGGTCGATCGATCACTGGGAAACATGGCAAGAGGCAAACAAGTTTTGGAACCATTGATTTAGATCCATTAATACACTGAGACAGAAAAAAATAATTCCCGTAGTGTGATACATGTGTGATGAATTAATGTTCTTTTAATCCAAACAATAAAGTAATATTCATTCATAACATAGGTCTACAACAGATCATGATATGGAACAAACATTTAAAAAACAAAACTAAAATGTACGCAACCAAAATATAGAAATATAAAGATTCTATTTGGGAAAAAAGAATATTTACATCATATCTAGATACTGTAAGATTTATTTCCAATTTTCTAAAAATTAATTAATTATCTCTAATAAATTAATTGGTTAATTTTTTAAAATTGATAAATGCTTTTTTAAGGACAATGAATAATTATGCGAAGTTTCAACTTGATCCGAGAATGGGAAGTGAGAGAAATGACGTGTACAATAGCTGATCAAGACAGGGTGAGTTGATATAAGCTTTGAAAAAGAAACTATCATCAGATATTTTTTTCTTCAGATTTTAAAGTCATTCTTATCATCTAATTGATCAATGCCAAAAACTCCTCAAAGTTGATCACACCGTCGCCATTTTTATCTGCTGCAGCAATAACGGCCTTGACATCATCGTCATAACCATTCTTAGTAAGAAACACTTCAAGTTCTTTGCTATTAATAGATCCGGAGTTATCCTTGTCTATCTCTTTAAAGGCAGCTCTCAGATCACATTCTCTGGGAAAAAAACAAATGTAATCACATTAGTGAAACCAGAATTTTGCACATAATGTTTGAAGTAAGAATGTTAAGGTAATTCTCCTAGTCAAAGTGTGGCCATAGGAGCAATAATTCCCAAACCGTCTGACCTGAACGCCATTGAACTACATTTACTCTACATATGTCTCGGAATGAATCACAGCAGAAATCTCTAACGTTTTGAGGGGCCCGATAGCACCGTGCCACTGGCCGACTTGGAACGCGGGCTAAAGTTGGGATATCACTTGACTAATGCATATGTAGACCAGATGGCGTCGCTAGTGTAGTGCTTGGAGTGTCTATAATTTCAATGAGTTAGATCTCCAAAGAAGCTTCTGCAAATTTTATAATTAAAGATTTTTTGGCTATTTTTTTTTTTTTTTGGAATGGGTGATTTGGCAGGGGGAAGGCAATTGCTAACCAGATAACACCACCCGTAGAGACGCCTCTGTAAATCATTTTACTTCTTTTGTTTTGGAGGCTGTTTGGCCAAGACAGTTTTCAGTTCTTCCAATGAAACTTTGTTGTCACTGTTGGTGTCAATGAACTTGAACAGTGCCTGTAGAAATGAATAGATCTATCAGATCACATTGGCCTAACATTCACTCTTACTAGACATAAATATACATACCAAAGACTTAAATCTAATGAGATTATTAAATTGAAAAAAAATCTATATAGATTCTATATATCTAGATCTGTGCACATACCATAGACCTAGATCTACCATGCAATGATATATATGTTCATAATTCAGTATATACCATAGATCTTCATCTATGTACATTACATACACATCTATATCTATGTTCGTATTGTCTCCTATTAGCGACATTATTTAATCCCATTACAAGTTGCAATTAAAGAAAATAATGGTCACCTTGATCTGAGAGTCCGGTCTGTTGTCTCCACACTTACGAAACACCTGGACCAGTTCGTCAAGACTCAGACTGTTGCTGTTGTCTTTGTCAGCAAGCTTAAAGAATTTGATCACTTTCTCATCGAAAGAAGACATGGTTAGCTGTTGGGATACGATGCAAGGATATGTTTAGCTGTTGGGATACAACACAAGGACATGGTTAGCTGTTGAGATACAATGCAAGGATATGGTTAGGTATTGGGATACAATGCAAGGATATGGTTAGCTGTTGAGATACAACGGAAGGACATGGTTATGTGTTTTTTGATATAACACAAGGATATGGTTAGGTGTTGGGATACAACGCAAGGATATGTTTAGGTGTTGGGATACAATGCAAGGATATGGTTAGCTGTGGGATACAACGCAAGGACATGTTTAGCTGTTGGGATACAACGCAAGGATATGGTTAGGTGTTGGGATACAACACAAGGACATGGTTAGGTGTTGGGATACAACGCAAGGATATGGTTAGGTCTTGGGATACAACGCAAGGATATGTTTAGCTGTTGGGATACAACGCAAGGATATGGTTAGGTGTTGGGATACAACACAAAGACATGGTTAGGTGTTGGAATAAACGCAAGGATATGGTTAGGTGTTGCGCTAATTTACTCACATCACTAAACTTTGTTGCGCTAATTTACTTACATCACTAAACTTTGATGGGTTAATTTACTTACATTACTAAACTTTGTTGCGCTAATTTACTCACATCACTAAACTTTGCTGCGCTAATTTACTTACATCACTAAATTTTTGTAACTTACTTACATCACTAAACTTTTGTAACTAATTTACTTTCATCACTAAACTGCGTTGCGCTAATTTACTTACATAACTAAACTTTGCTGCGCTAATTAACTTACATCACTAATCTTTGGTGGGTTAATTTACTTACATTACTAAACTTTGTTGCGCTAATTTACTCACATCCCTAAACTTTGTTGCGCTAATTTACTTACATCACTAAAATTTGGTGGGTTAATTTACTTACATTACTTAACTTTTTGCGCTAATTTAATTACATTACTAAACTTTGTTGCGCTAATTTACTTACATTACTAAACTTTGTTGCGCTAATTTACTTACATCACTAAACTTTGCTGTGCTAATTTACTTACATCACTAAAATTTGGTGGGTTAATTTACTTACATTACTAAACTTTGTTGCGCTAATTTACTCACATTCCTAAACTTTGTTGCGCTAATTTACTTACATCACTAAACTTTGTTGCGCTAATTTACTTACATTACTAAACTTTGTTGCGCTAATTTACTTACAATACTAAACTTTTGTAACTAATTTACTAAATCACTAAACTTTTGTAACTAATTTACTTACATTACTAAACTTTGTTGCGCTAATTCACTTACATTACTGAACTTTGTTGCTTTAATTTACTTACATTACTAAACTTTGTTGCGCTAATTCACTCACATCACTAAATTTTTGTAACTAATTTACTTACATTACTAATCTTTTGTAACTAATTTACTTACATCATTTAAACTTTGCTGCGTTATTTTACTTACATCACTAAACTTTGTTGCGCAAATTTACTTACATTACTAAACTTTGTTGCGCTAATTTACTTACATTACTAAACTTTGTTGCGCAAATTTACTTACATTACTAAACTTTGTTGCGCTAATTTACTTACATTACTAAACTTTGTTGCGCTAATTTACTTACAATACTAAATTTTTGTAACTTACTTACATCACTAAACTTTTGTAACTAATCTTCTTACATTACTAAACTTTGTTGCGCTAATTTACTTACATCACTAAACTTTGTTGCGCTAATTTACTTACATTACTAAAATTTGTTGCGCTAATTTACTTACATTACTAAACTTTGTTGCGCTAATTTACTTACATCACTAAACTTTGTTGCGCTAATTTACTTACATTACTAAACTTTGTTGCTCCAATTTACTTACATTACTAAACTTTGTTGCGCTAATTTACTTACATCACTAAACTTTGTTGCGCTAATTTACTTACATTACTAAACTTTGTTGCGCTAATTTACTTACATTACTAAACTTTGTTGCTCCAATTTACTTACATTACTAAACTTTGTTGCGCTAATTTACTTACATCACTAATCTTTGGTGGGTTAATTTACTTACATCACTAAACTTTGTTGCGCTAATTTACTTACATTACTAAACTTTGTTGCGCTAATTTACTTACATCACTAAACTTTGCTGTGCTAATTTACTTACATCACTAAACTTTGTTGCGCTAATTTACTTACAATACTAAACTTTTGTAACTAATTTACTAAATCACTAAACTTTTGTAAGTAATTTACTTGCATTACTAAACTTTGTTGCGCTAATTCACTTACATTACTGAACTTTGTTGCTTTAATTTACTTACATTACTAAACTTTGTTGCGCTAATTCACTCACATCACTAAATTTTTGTAACTAATTTACTTACATTACTAATCTTTTGTAACTAATTTACTTACATCATTTAAACTTTGCTGCGTTATTTTACTTACATCACTAAACTTTGTTGCGCAAATTTACTTACATTACTAAACTTTGTTGCGCTAATTTACTTACATTACTAAACTTTGTTGCGCTAATTTACTTACATCACTAAACTTTGTTGCGCTAATTTACTTACATCACTAATCTTTGGTGGGTTAATTTACTTACATCACTAAATTTTTGTAACTAATTTACTTACACTACTAAACTTTGTTGCGCTAATTTACTTACATCACTAAACTTTGTTGCGCTAATTTACTTACATCACTAAACTTTGTTGCGCTAATTTACTTACATCACTAAATTTTTGTAACTAATTTACTTACACTACTAAACTTTTGTAACTAATTTACTCACATCACTAAACTTTGCTGCGTTATTTTACTTACATCACTAAACTTTGTTGCGCTAATTTACTTACATTACTAAGCTTTGTTGCGCTAATTTACTTACAATACTAAACTTTTGTAACTAATTTACTAAATCACTAAACTTTTGTAACTAATTTACTTACATTACTAAACTTTGTTGCGCTAATTCACTTACATTACTGAACTTTGTTGCTTTAATTTACTTACATTACTAAACTTTGTTGCGCTAATTCACTCACATCACTAAATTTTTGTAACTAATTTACTTACATTACTAATCTTTTGTAACTAATTTACTTACATCACTAAACTTTGGGGGCTAAGTTACTTTCATCACTAAACTTTGTTGCGCTAATTTACTTACATTACTTAACTTGTTGCGCTAATTTAATTACATTACTAAACTTTGTTGCGATAATTTACTTACATTACTAAACTTTGTTGCGCTAATTTACTTACATCACTAAACTTTGCTGTGCTAATTTACTTACATCACTAAAATTTGGTGGGTTAATTTACTTACATTACTAAACTTTGTTGCGCTAATTTACTCACATCCCTAAACTTTGTTGCGCTAATTTACTTACATCACTAAACTTTGTTGCGCTAATTTACTTACATTACTAAACTTTGTTGCGCTAATTTACTTACAATACTAAACTTTTGTAACTAATTTACTAAATCACTAAACTTTTGTAACTAATTTACTTACATTACTAAACTTTGTTGCGCTAATTCACTTACATTACTAAACTTTGTTGCTTTAATTTACTTACATTACTAAACTTTGTTGCGCTAATTCACTCACATCACTAAATTTTTGTAACTAATTTACTTACATTACTAATCTTTTGTAACTAATTTACTTACATCATTTAAACTTTGCTGCGTTATTTTACTTACATCACTAAACTTTGTTGCGCAAATTTACTTACATTACTAAACTTTGTTGCGCTAATTTACTTACATTACTAAACTTTGTTGCGCTAATTTACTTACATCACTAAACTTTGTTGCGCTAATTTACTTACATCACTAAATTTTTGTAACTAATTTACTTACATTACTAAACTTTGTTGCGCTAATTTAATTACATTACTAAACTTTGGTGCGTTTATTTACTTACATTACTAAACTTTGGGGGCTAAGTTACTTACATCACTAATCTTTGGTGGGTTAATTTACTTACATTATTAAACTTCGTTGCGCTAATTTACTTACATTACTAAACTTTGTTGCGCTAATTTACTTACATCACTAAACTTTGTTGCGCTAATTTACTTACATTACTAAACTTTGTTGCTCCAATTTACTTACATTACTAAACTTTGTTGCGCTAATTTACTTACATCACTAAACTTTGCTGCGCTAATTTACTTACATCACTAATCTTTGGTGGGTTAATTTACTTACATTACTAAACTTTGTTGCGCTAATTTACTCACATCCCTAAACTTTGTTGCGCTAATTTACTTACATCACTAAACTTTGTTGCGCTAATTTACTTACATTACTAAGCTTTGTTGCGCTAATTTACTTACAATACTAAACTTTTGTAACTAATTTACTAAATCACTAAACTTTTGTAACTAATTTACTTACATTACTAAACTTTGTTGAATTCACTCACATCACTAAATTTTTGTAACTAATTTACTTACATTACTAATCTTTTGTAACTAATTTACTTACATCATTTAAACTTTGCTGCGTTATTTTACTTACATCACTAAACTTTGTTGCGCAAATTTACTTACATTACTAAACTTTGTTGCGCTAATTTACTTACATCACTAAACTTTGTTGCGCTAATTTACTTACATCACTAATCTTTGGTGGGTTAATTTACTTACATTACTTAACTTTGTTGCGCTAATTTACTTACATTACTAAACTTTGTTGCGCTAATTTACTTACATCACTAAACTTTGCTGTGCTAATTTACTTACATCATTAAAATTTGGTGGGTTAATTTACTTACATTACTAAACTTTGTTGCGCTAATTTACTCACATCCCTAAACTTTGTTGCGCTAATTTACTTACATCACTAAACTTTGTTGCGCTAATTTACTTACATTACTAAACTTTGTTGCGCTAATTTACTTACAATACTAAACTTTTGTAACTAATTTACTAAATCACTAAACTTTTGTAACTAATTTACTTACATTACTGAACTTTGTTGCGCTAATTCACTTACATTACTGAACTTTGTTGCTTTAATTTACTTACATTACTAAACTTTGTTGCGCTAATTCACTCACATCACTAAATTTTTGTAACTAATTTACTTACATCACTAATCTTTTGTAACTAATTTACTTACATCACTAATCTTTTGTAACTAATTTACTTACATCACTAATCTTTTGTAACTAATTTACTTACATCATTTAAACTTTGCTGCGTTATTTTACTTACATCACTAAACTTTGTTGCGCAAATTTACTTACATTACTAAACTTTGTTGCGCTAATTTACTTACATCACTAAACTTTGTTGCGCTAATTTACTTACATCACTAATCTTTGGTGGGTTAATTTACTTACATTACTTAACTTTGTTGCGCTAATTTACTTACATTACTAAACTTTGTTGCGCTAATTTACTTACATCACTAAACTTTGCTGTGCTAATTTACTTACATCATTAAAATTTGGTGGGTTAATTTACTTACATTACTAAACTTTGTTGCGCTAATTTACTCACATCCCTAAACTTTGTTGCGCTAATTTACTTACATCACTAAACTTTGTTGCGCTAATTTACTTACATTACTAAACTTTGTTGCGCTAATTTACTTACAATACTAAACTTTTGTAACTAATTTACTAAATCACTAAACTTTTGTAACTAATTTACTTACATTACTGAACTTTGTTGCGCTAATTCACTTACATTACTGAACTTTGTTGCTTTAATTTACTTACATTACTAAACTTTGTTGCGCTAATTCACTCACATCACTAAATTTTTGTAACTAATTTACTTACATCACTAATCTTTTGTAACTAATTTACTTACATCACTAATCTTTTGTAACTAATTTACTTACATCACTAATCTTTTGTAACTAATTTACTTACATCATTTAAACTTTGCTGCGTTATTTTACTTACATCACTAAACTTTGTTGCGCAAATTTACTTACATTACTAAACTTTGTTGCGCTAATTTACTTACATTACTAAACTTTGTTGCGCTAATTTACTTACATCACTAAACTTTGTTGCGCTAATTTACTTACATCACTAAATTTTTGTAACTAATTTACTTACATTACTAAACTTTTGTAACTAATTTACTCACATCACTAAACTTTGCTGCGTTATTTTACTTACATCACTAAACTTTGTTGCGCTAATTTACTTACATTACTAAACTTTGTTGCGCTAATTTACTTACAATACTAAATTTTTGTAACTTACTTACATCACTAAACTTTTGTAACTAATTTACTTTCATCACTAAACTGCGTTGCGCTAATTTACTTACATCACTAAACTTTGTTGCGCTAATTTACTTACATTACTTAACTTTGGTGCGTTTATTTAATTACATTACTAAACTTTGGGGGCTAAGTTACTTTCATCACTAAACTTTGTTGCGCTAATTTACTTACATTACTTAACTTGTTGCGCTAATTTAATTACATTACTAAACTTTGTTGCGATAATTTACTTACATTACTAAACTTTGTTGCGCTAATTTACTTACATCACTAAACTTTGCTGTGCTAATTTACTTACATCACTAAAATTTGGTGGGTTAATTTACTTACATTACTAAACTTTGTTGCGCTAATTTACTCACATCCCTAAACTTTGTTGCGCTAATTTACTTACATCACTAAACTTTGTTGCGCTAATTTACTTACATTACTAAACTTTGTTGCGCTAATTTACTTACAATACTAAACTTTTGTAACTAATTTACTAAATCACTAAACTTTTGTAACTAATTTACTTACATTACTAAACTTTGTTGCGCTAATTCACTTACATTACTGAACTTTGTTGCTTTAATTTACTTACATTACTAAACTTTGTTGCGCTAATTCACTCACATCACTAAATTTTTGTAACTAATTTACTTACATTACTAATCTTTTGTAACTAATTTACTTACATCATTTAAACTTTGCTGCGTTATTTTACTTACATCACTAAACTTTGTTGCGCAAATTTACTTACATTACTAAACTTTGTTGCGCTAATTTACTTACATTACTAAACTTTGTTGCGCTAATTTACTTACATCACTAAACTTTGTTGCGCTAATTTACTTACATCACTAAATTTTTGTAACTAATTTACTTACATTACTAAACTTTGTTGCGCTAATTTAATTACATTACTAAACTTTGGTGCGTTTATTTACTTACATTACTAAACTTTGTTGCGCTAATTTACTTACATCACTAAACTTTGTTGCGCTAATTTACTTACATTACTAAACTTTGTTGCTCCAATTTACTTACATTACTAAACTTTGTTGCGCTAATTTACTTACATCACTAAACTTTGCTGCGCTAATTTACTTACCTCACTAATCTTTGGTGGGTTAATTTACTTACATTACTAAACTTTGTTGCGCTAATTTACTCACATCCCTAAACTTTGTTGCGCTAATTTACTTACATCACTAAACTTTGTTGCGCTAATTTACTTACATTACTAAGCTTTGTTGCGCTAATTTACTTACAATACTAAACTTTTGTAACTAATTTACTAAATCACTAAACTTTTGTAACTAATTTACTTACATTACTAAACTTTGTTGCGCTAATTCACTTACATTACTGAACTTTGTTGCTTTAATTTACTTACATTACTAAACTTTGTTGCGCTAATTCACTCACATCACTAAATTTTTGTAACTAATTTACTTACATTACTAATCTTTTGTAACTAATTTACTTACATCATTTAAACTTTGCTGCGTTATTTTACTTACATCACTAAACTTTGTTGCGCAAATTTACTTACATTACTTAACTTTGTTGCGCTAATTTACTTACATCACTAATCTTTGGTGGGTTAATTTACTTACATTACTAAACTTTGTTGCGCTAATTTACTCACATCCCTAAACTTTGTTGCGCTAATTTACTTACATTACTAAACTTTGTTGCGCTAATTTACTTACATTACAAAACTTTGTTGCGCTAATTTACTTACATCACTAAACTTTGTTGCGCTAATTTACTTACATCACTAATCTTTGGTGGGTTAATTTACTTACATTACTTAACTTTGTTGCGCTAATTTACTTACATTACTAAACTTTGTTGCGCTAATTTACTTACATCACTAAACTTTGCTGTGCTAATTTACTTACATCACTAAAATTTGGTGGGTTAATTTACTTACATTACTAAACTTTGTTGCGCTAATTTACTCACATCCCTAAACTTTGTTGCGCTAATTTACTTACATCACTAAACTTTGTTGCGCTAATTTACTTACATTACTAAACTTTGTTGCGCTAATTTACTTACAATACTAAACTTTTGTAACTAATTTACTAAATCACTAAACTTTTGTAACTAATTTACTTACATTACTGAACTTTGTTGCGCTAATTCACTTACATTACTGAACTTTGTTGCTTTAATTTACTTACATTACTAAACTTTGTTGCGCTAATTCACTCACATCACTAAATTTTTGTAACTAATTTACTTACATTACTAATCTTTTGTAACTAATTTACTTACATCATTTAAACTTTGCTGCGTTATTTTACTTACATCACTAAACTTTGTTGCGCAAATTTACTTACATTACTAAACTTTGTTGCGCAAATTTACTTACATTACTAAACTTTGTTGCGCTAATTTACTTACATCACTAAACTTTGTTGCGCTAATTTACTTACATTACTAAACTTTGTTGCGCTAATTTACTTACATCACTAAATTTTTGTAACTAATTTACTTACATTACTAAACTTTTGTAACTAATTTACTCACATCACTAAACTTTGCTGCGTTATTTTACTTACATCACTAAACTTTGTTGCGCTAATTTACTTACATTACTAAACTTTGTTGCGCTAATTTACTTACAATACTAAATTTTTGTAACTTACTTACATCACTAAACTTTTGTAACTAATTTACTTTCATCACTAAACTGCGTTGCGCTAATTTACTTACATCACTAAACTTTGTTGCGCTAATTTTTTTACATTACTTAACTTTGGTGCGTTTATTTAATTACATTACTAAACTTTGGGGGCTAAGTTACTTTCATCACTAAACTTTGTTGCGCTAATTTACTTACATTACTTAACTTTTTGCGCTAATTTAATTACATTACTAAACTTTGCTGTGCTAATTTACTTACATCACTAAACTTTGCTGTGCTAATTTACTTACATCACTAAACTTTGCTGTGCTAATTTACTTACATCACTAAAATTTGGTGGGTTAATTTACTTACATTACTAAACTTTGTTGCGCTAATTTACTCACATCCCTAAACTTTGTTGCGCTAATTTACTTACATCACTAAAATTTGGTGGGTTAATTTACTTACATTACTTAACTTTTTGCGCTAATTTACTTACATTACTAAACTTTGTTGCGCTAATTTACTTACATTACTAAACTTTGTTGCGCTAATTTACTTACATCACTAAACTTTGCTGTGCTAATTTACTTACATCACTAAAATTTGGTGGGTTAATTTACTTACATTACTAAACTTTGTTGCGCTAATTTACTCACATCCCTAAACTTTGTTGCGCTAATTTACTTACATCACTAAACTTTGTTGCGCTAATTTACTTACATTACTAAACTTTGTTGCGCTAATTTACTTACAATACTAAACTTTTGTAACTAATTTACTAAATCACTAAACTTTTGTAACTAATTTACTTACATTACTAAACTTTGTTGCGCTAATTCACTTACATTACTGAACTTTGTTGCTTTAATTTACTTACATTACTAAACTTTGTTGCGCTAATTCACTCACATCACTAAATTTTTGTAACTAATTTACTTACATTACTAATCTTTTGTAACTAATTTACTTACATCATTTAAACTTTGCTGCGTTATTTTACTTACATCACTAAACTTTGTTGCGCAAATTTACTTACATTACTAAACTTTGTTGCGCTAATTTACTTACATTACTAAACTTTGTTGCGCAAATTTACTTACATTACTAAACTTTGTTGCGCTAATTTACTTACATTACTAAACTTTGTTGCGCTAATTTACTTACAATACTAAATTTTTGTAACTTACTTACATCACTAAACTTTTGTAACTAATCTACTTACATTACTAAACTTTGTTGCGCTAATTTACTTACATCACTAAACTTTGTTGCGCTAATTTACTTACATTACTAAAATTTGTTGCGCTAATTTACTTACATCACTAAACTTTGTTGCGCTAATTTACTTACATTACTAAACTTTTGTAACTAATTTAATTACATTACTAAACTTTGGTGCGTTTATTTACTTACATTACTAAACTTTGGGGGCTAATTTACTTACATTACTGAACTTTGTTGCGCTTTTTTAATAACATTACTAAACTTTTGTAACTAATTTACTTACATTACTAGACTTTGGTGGGTTAATTTACTTACAGTACTAAACTTTGGTTGGTTTATTTACTTACATCACTAATTTTTGGTGGGTTAATTTACTTACATACTAAACTTTGGTGGGTTAATTTACTTACAGTACTAAACTTTGGTGGGTTAATTTACTTACATCACTAAACTTTGATAACTAATTTACTTACATCACTAGATTTTGGTAACTAATTTACTTATTTTTATACCCTTTACCTATCCCTTTGTCTGCTTGACCGTTGGGGCACCACTCAAGATTCGTCGACCTTCATAACTAACGAATATTCACATTTAATTATAGTAACACCTTTAGTAAAATCACTAAATTTAGAAAGCCTTCAGGATAGAAGAACAACAAAATGACTTTCTGCGAAAAAACAAACAAACCCAATGCCTACATTATAAAATCTTAAATCTGTACCTTTGACCATTTACATTTATCTATATATATTTCTCTTTACGGCTCAAAAGTTTGGACGAGAAGAAGTAAGAAGAAGGAAAGGAAAAATCACTCTCTTATTTCTGCGGACAGTCACCCCACGAAAAAACAAGAGGGGGAGAGAACAAGTATTCACCGGTAACTACGGATGGCTACCTGTTCGTGCGGCTTGCGCGCTGGACTGTCGTTTGAATTTATCGATAGTCCAGGGTTCAAACCCTGCCCGCTCCTGCTGGAGGTTTGGACTAGGAAGTAAACTATCGTCAACTCTGGAGGAACATCCGAAACATGTAAAACATTTTACAAACACTAAATAGCAGCGCCGGACTTAACCATTGTGACCAAGAAGTCTTGGAAAGAAAACAAGTAATTTACTATGTATATTTACAGGTTACTAAATAGTAGGGTCGGACTTAACAATTGTGGGCACTATGCGAAACGGATTTCGCGGGGCCAAGTTTGGGTAGGGAAGCGGATAAGTGCAATTTAAGGGTTAGTATTAGAAAATAAATTCGTCTATGCATTTTATTCATTCTTTACTACGTACAGAATTACTTTAAGAGACTTGCGTGTAGCGAAGTCATACAGTATATCATAATAATTCTGTTTCCTACATAGATCACGCTCAATAGCAAGAATTACCAAATGTTTCAATCTATCTTTGAGAATTGTTGACCTCAAGTAATTCTTCATTAGTTTGAGGAGCGAGAAGCTTCTTTCACCAGATTACACAATTACGGCTAATGCATAATACCGTTTTTATTTATCGCGCGTAGGATTGGCATTTTAGATATTGAATGACACCCCAAAATGACAATTTTTGTCTATATATTCCGTATATTTTAAGGACTGTTTCGTATATTTTGTAATTTTGGGAGATTTCCATGAGCTCTTGGTAAATCGTCAGGAGGGCGCGGGAAATCTGTTTTAAGTTATAATATGGTTTAATTTAATAATTTATACACCTAGAATTAGCGCGGGTCCTATGAAAGTGCGGATCCTATGAAAGTGCGGAGCCCACTGCGATCGCATAGTTTGCAGTGGCCTAAGGCCGGTCCAGCAAAATAGCGGCGTATGATTCGCCGCCGGTCGACTAGTTTTAAGAATTTCTTCTATATAGCCTACATTCTATAATATGTCATAACTTAAAGATCTTACAGAGATTATAGACAGTGCGAGTTTATTATAATAAGCAAAATCTTACCTTTTCTTGTGTGTGACCTAGACTGTAGGTATGTGACACGTCTAGCTTGTCACTGGTAACATCTAGAATCACTCGAGCTGTGTCACTCGACACAATTCTGCGCCATAGTTCTTTTCACCACTATCTTGTTTACAGAGAAAGAGAAAAAGCAGAGATCTACCGTTAGTGCTTTGTAGGCTATTTTAAAAATGGTGAAGTGAAACTTGCTTGCTGTGTGAACAACTTTTTGTGTAGGTGGCTGGAAGGTGTTTACGGATGTGCACTATTCCTTGAGTTTGAATTGAAAATCTCTGACCATAAACTTCTACTGCTGTAGGTGTTGAAAGGCTTTTTCTGTGTCAATGTTTGTCTTCTGTGTGTTCACACTAGATTTTTTTGTTTAACATTAAAGTAAAAAAGTAAAGTTTCCCCCCTGAAGGGCAGATGATGTAAAGAGCATCCATTTCTATGACAGATGGTTAACGAGGGTGTCTCGTGGCCAGCACAACAATCACACGCTTTTTCTTCGCCAACTAATTTCAGGTATCCATTAGAGATGCTGGGATTCAGGTGCGTCCTAAAAATACCGAAGCTCAAAATCCCAGCTTTCAACGAGATTCGAACCCGGGACCACTCAGATCTTAAGCCAAGCGCTTTGCCACTCAGCCACCAGGTCCCCCATCTGAAACATTAAAAGCTATCAACTCATTTTGTAACACCCCCCCCCCCCGCCCTCCGGCCCAAGCTCTTGTTCTCTCTCCTTCTTTCTTTCCCTCTCATCCCCCCCCCCCCATTCTAAATCTTTCTCTTTTTTTGTTCTCCACCAAATCTCTTTTTGTATTTCTCTATTTCCTTTCCTCTGTCCTACTCAACTTTGTTCTATTGACGGTGTACCAAACCATGGATCCACTCACACCGTCTGGGAGAACTCTTCTACTCGTTATTTCTCCCACTTCCCATTCTTGGAACAAGTAGAAACTTTACACAATTTTTCTTTGTCGAGGACAACATAAACATCACTCAAAAAATTGTAAAGAACTAGGTCATTCGCTAAACATTTTAAACCTACAATAGACTATAAAGCTTATATTTGTAAGTACATGAATAACTCAGTGGCAAGCAAATTGGCCTTCCATCGTGGAGGCTCAAGTTCTAGTTCTAACTCGAGCAACTTTAAAAAAAAATTGCTATTGAAAACCTTCGAGATACCCTTTCATCCCATCTAATCCACAGAACTGATTTAACCTGGCATGCCTTAAAGCCAAAACAAAAAGACGGGGTATCTTGATTAGGGAAGTGCTGTTCGCCGATGTTGCTGCACTCATATCTCATTTACAATTAGGATTGCAGAGGCATGTGAATGCTCTGGCAGCTGCTTATCAAAAGTTTAGCCTTACAATAAGCGGTGGCTGAGCGGTAAAGCGCTTGGCTTCTGAACCGGGGGTCTCGGGTTCGAATCCTGGTGAAGACTGGGATTTTTATTTCGGAATCCTTGGGCGCCTCTCAGTCCACCCAGCTCTAATGGGTACCTGACATTAGTTTGGGAAAAGTAAAGGCGGTTGGTCGTTGTGCTGGCCACATGACACCCTCGTTAACCGTAGGCCACTGAAACAGATGACCTTTACATCATCTGCCCTATAGACCACAAGGTCTGAAAGGGGTCAGAAATTCACATGCTTGGGAACAACAATATCCAGCAACCTAGATTTAGACACTGAGCTGACAAAAAGAATAAGAAAAGCTTCTGCAGCAATGGCAAAAAATCTCCAAGCGCGTGTGGGAAAATACCAAATTGACTACGGCAACAAAAATCCTGATCTACAATGTTTGCGTTCTGAGCACACCTCTTTATGGCAGTGAAAGCTGGGCAACTTACATGTGACAAGAACACAGATTAAATGTGGGAGGAGATAGCCCAAGACCGGACAGCATGAAGACAGACTGTCCGTGCTGGTACTAACTTCGCTGAGTGCAAAAGAATCGAAGCTGCGTCAGCCAAGAGAAAGAAAAAGAAAGCTGCCCTGTCAGCTAGCCCTAGGACAGATGGATATATATGCACGGACTGTGGCGAACTCTGCTTCTCCCGAATTGGCTTGATCAGCCACTCCAGATTCTGCCCCATCTCAAGAGCCAAAGTCACCAAAGTCAGTGACTCATCTGGCGCATCCATTGTCTTCCGAGACAGAAGGAGCCATGTATTCAAACGGTGAAAAGAAAAACATTCACTTTTTCTTATCTTATCTTATACAATACAGACGTTACTTCAACAAAGAAGATGATTACGTCCTACGCGTCATGCATTTAGTCAAACATTACAAACCGAGAAAAACGTTCCTTTCGAATCCAAAAGAAATACTGGTCAGTGGTCACTGGTCAGTGGTATCACGTCACACCTATCCCAAATAATATTTATAAAGAATTAGCAGGAGATGACCCATAGCTTAGGTATTACTGATCTACTGGTTTGAAGTTAGGTCTATGTTAAACATGGAGAATGTTCCCTTCACATTTTATTTTATTTTGTCACGAAAATAAAAGTACAATGTACAAATGGTCTTATCCGTTCAGCCGACATATTTAGATCAAATATAAACTCCTGTGAAAACGGGTTTACCTTATTGGTTCAAACGTTTTGTTTTTTACTAGAGGAACAATTAGGGCACTTTTTGTCTATTTATTTGGCCTCCAATAGTGGTAGGGCCATTAAACACACACTACCATGATTTAAGGAACATTTCTGCCAAATTTTATCAAGATTGGTCAAACGGTTTGATTTCTATGTGGGACATACATACATACGCCTTCCTTTCTGCCTTATATTATAGATGACTCTCTACTCTCATTGTATGAGCAGAAAATGACTTCTCTCTCTCTTGTTGTGTGAACAAAGAGTGACTTTCAAAGAATGACGTTCTCCCCTCTCCCACAAAGGTAAAGAGAATGACTCTTTTCTATCTTTCTCATTGTGAGAACGGAAAATGACTCACTTCTCTCTCATTGTGAAAACAGATAATGACTCACTTCTCTCTCATTGTGAGAACAGAAAATGACTCACTTCTCTCTCATTGTGAGAATAGAAAATGACTCACTTCTCTCTCATTGTGAAAACAGAAAATGACTCACTTCTCTCTTATTGCGAGAACAGAAAATGACTCATTTCTCTCTCATTGTGAGAACAGAAAATGACTCACTTCTCTCTTATTGAGAGAACAGAAAATGACTCGCTTCTCTCTTATTGAGAGTCATATTTGTGAAAAAATAAATAGAGTACTCTATAGAGTACTAGAGTTAATCTTCATTCTCTCATTTTCACATGTTTTCTAACAAAATTTTTAAAAATTAAAAATTGTGGAAGGCTCCTTTTAGGGTGAGGCCTGTGTGAGATCATGTGAGTTTCTCTGTGGGTGTGTGACTGCACAGTTCTGCTCTGTCGTAAAACCGGCTCTGTTCTTACTGGCTAACATAGAAAACCAATACGGAATTTCGGACATCATATGTTTCTAAAAACATTGCACTTGGTGGGAATGAAAGAATGGCTCTAAAGCTAGAGCCACAGCTTCGTGTGGTGACTCTCCATTGTTTAGTTTGCTGGAGTAAACATTCTCTGGTGAGACTCCATTCGAAGTAAGCTAAAATAAAAAGTAAAGTGGCTTGAGATTCTGGTGAATAAACTTGCAATGAAAGAGTTCGCGAGACAGAAAAAAAATTCAGCATTTTCCTTTCGGAAAATATCTTTAGTCCAGACGATCTCATGCTGCCTCAACTCTCTAGCTTTAACTCTCTTCACGTGAACATAGACTAGATAGGTGAACACAAGATTAGATAGGTGAACACAAGATTAGATAGGTGAACACAAGATTAGATAGGTGAACAAAAGATTAGATAGGTGAGCACAAGATTAGATAGGTGAGCACAAGATTAGATAGGTGAACACTAGATTAGATAGGTGAACACTAGATTAGATAGGTGAACACTAGATTAGATAGGTGAACACAAGATTAGATAGGTGAGCACAAGATTAGATAGGTGAGCACAAGATTAGATAGGTGAGCACAAGATTAGATAGGTGAACACTAGATTAGATAGATGAACACTAGATTAGATAGGTGAACACTAGATTAGATAGGTGAACACAAGATTAGATAGGTGAGCACTAGATTAGATAGGTGAACACTAGATTAGATAGGTGAACACTAGATTAGATAGGTGAACACAAGATTAGATAGGTGAACACTAGATTAGATAAGTGAACATTAGATAGGTGAACACTAGATTAGATAGGTGAACATTACTAAAGCCAGTCAAACGTCGTCTATAAATTGAGAAATGTACTGAAGGCAGACACTTTGTGTGAGTGTAAATAGAATGTATAATTTATTTCCATCTAAAGATTCTATTGATGTCTATAGTATTTAGGTAATCATGAATACATGCATGTCATGTACAACTGGAAACATTGTAATAATCATTGCAACATGTACAACATTCTAACAAGGTTCACTGATTGACTGAGAGAAACAGTCGAAGAAAGGCAACATTTCATTCCAGTCAAATATCAATTCATATCTATCATATTATGGACTTTTCGAAAGAAAAAATATTTAAAAGCTGAGACAATGTTCCATCGTGTTCATTGAATCAAAGCCACGAATTCTTCGAAGCTAATTACACCGTCGCCATTTTTATCTGCTGCTGCAATGACGGCCTTGACATCATCGTCATAGCCATTCTTAGTGAGGAATTCTTGAAGTTCTTTGATATTAATAGAGCCAGAGTTATCTTTGTCTATCTCTTTGAAGGCAGCTCTCAGATCAAATTCTCTGAAAAAACAACAACACGAGTGTAAATGATGAGGTTAGAGTGTAACATAGTTACACCAGCGGCCTAGAGGATACACACGTTGTGAGCAGAAACTAGCGGCCTAGAG
This sequence comes from Biomphalaria pfeifferi, assembly GCA_030265305.1. Taxonomy (NCBI): domain Eukaryota; kingdom Metazoa; phylum Mollusca; class Gastropoda; family Planorbidae; genus Biomphalaria; species Biomphalaria pfeifferi. The sequence continues at coordinate 671,414 of JASAOG010000116.1, forward strand.
GATACACACGTTGTGAGCAGAAACTAGCGGCCTAGAGGATACACACGTTGTGAGCAGAAACTAGCGGCCTAGAGGATACACAAGTTGTGAGCAGAAACTAGCGGCCTAGAGGATACACAAGTTGTGAGCAGAAACTAGCGGCCTAGAGGATACACAAGTTGTGAGTAGAAACTAGAGGCCTATAGGATACACAAGTTGTGAGTAGAAACTAGCGGCCTAGAGGATACACAAGTTGTGAGTAGAAACTAGAGGCCTATAGGATACACAAGTTGTGAGTAGAAACTAGAGGCCTATAGGATACACAAGTTGTAAGCAGAAATACAGAAAAACAGAATATCAAGTGCATTAGCTAAAAGATATAACAGCATCAGTTCTATACTTAGTCTTTTGTGTGACTCTAAACATATACATTAAACTCAAGAAATAATTATCATACCAACTTTTACAAATGTATATATATATGCTACCGCTAATGTGCGAAATATGTTAATCTGCACATTGACTTGCTCCGTTAATGTGCGAAATATGTTAATCTGCACATTGACTTACTCCATTAATGTGCGGCATTCGCATTTTACCTGGTAACGTGCACATTAGCGGCTTCCGCACCGTTGAGATAGAGTGTTAGTTTAGGGTTAGGCTCAGAGTTTATGGTTATGGTTAGGGAGTAGGATTAGTGTTAGGGGTATGGGTAGGGTAAGGGTTTAGGTGTAGGTGTAGGTTACGGGATAAGGATTAGTAATAGGGTTAGAATTATAGGTTAATGTACAATCTATCTAGGTAATTTGCACATTATGTAGTTAATGTGAACAAATGAAACAAAGTTCAGCACACTAACGGATTTCCCTAGTTAATCTGCAAATTAAGGGATTTTCGCTCTTTAGAGGTAACCTATTGTTATATATAGACCACACACAAATAATGGTGCATTTTTCCTTTTTCTGATGCCGCAATAGAGGAAACCTCATTCTGAAACGTGTGGATTTAGTTGGATTAAAAAGTCAATTAAAAAAATTAAATGAAGAAAATAGTTTGATTTGGTGAATGGACCGGTGGCTGTTTCAAACGGGGGAATGGACCGGTGGCTGTTTCAAACGGGGGAATGGACCGGTGGCTGTTTCAAACGGGGGAATGGACCGGTGGCTGTTTCAAACGGGGAAATGGACCGGTGGCTGTTTCAAACGGGGGAATGGACCGGTGGCTGTTTCAAACGGGGGAATGGACCGGTGGCTGTTTCAAACGGGGGAATGGACAGGTGGCTGTTTCAAACGGGGGAATGGACAGGTGGCTGTTTCTAACGGGGGAATGGACAGGTGGCTGTTTCTAACGGGGGATTGGACAGGTGGCTGTTTTCTTTTAAAGAGAATTTTTTAAAAATTATTTCTGCATTATATTCGTGTCTTTTCAGAATTAATGTGACCCTAATCCTTGACTTTATTGTACTTGTAATGTCGCCTTTATAAAAGAAACGACATGGACCAATGCAGAATAAAGTAAAACCCAAAACACAAAAGCCATTGATTTGAACTTTGATAATGATTATCACGATTGTATTTGGAAGAGAAGTGCATTGTGTCCACAATCAACTGAGGCTCAACTGAGGAGGTACCTACACATTTGCCCCACACACCACTAGTACAAAATGAAGCAACTCAGCGCTGAATATTTTTCTGTATCGATATACAATAAATAATCCGAAGTATAAGTCACTTATACAATAGCTTGAAATAAAACAAATTAAAGCAGTGTTTCTCAAATATTTCGGGGTGGCGACGCCCTATAGGACAAAATTTCGATCGAGCCCCATTAGAAACTTGTAGCCTAGAGGGGCGATGTAAAGGTCAATAGGGGTGGGGGTGGAAAAAATGTTGCCTACATAATTTTTAGGCGTTGCATAAAGTTCTTTCTCGAGATAGAATTGAACATTCGGCGGCTTTTCGCTCAAGTCGGCAAGGGGTCTGATTTCGAGTCCGGGTCCCGGCGCTGAGCGTATTCTGGTGTTTTCAGCTTCAGAAATTCTTTATCCAAGCATTTACACCTTTTTCTCGTAATAAAAAGAAAGAATATAAAAAAGGCCAATATTAGTGAGTTTTCTTTTAGAACGTACCATTCATCCTAGTAAAAAAAAAGTCTTGTAATAAAGAGGCAGCCATGGTCAACAGTATTATTCAAGGGACATTCTAGGATATAGTGCACGGACGTCTGTAATGGGCGTGGTCTTTTTAAAGATCATCTTCGTGCTAAGTAAGACGTCTCTGTCACGGACATTTTTTTTCACAAACAAATCGTCACCTAATGAAGTGCAATAGTCGAAAAAATTCGACCAATCTCAGATAAGAAAATCCAAAAAGAAACACACTAGCGGAGACGTTTTGAAAGGTTTTCTTCAAAGTTTTAACCAACATTGTTGTCTTATTAAACGACGTCTTTACTTAAGATATTTTAATTTCTAAACATTGGTAATATTCAGACACGGATTAATAACTACAATGAAAATAAAACAATTTTTTCGCCGCCGCCCCATTTGTTGTTAGTCGGTCGTTGGCTTTGTTGCTCCAAACAGCTAGTAGCCAACAACTTAATGTAGATCTACATCTACGATAATCCGAAAATATTATACGCTTAACTATCTGCCATTTAATATAAAAATGAAAATGTTTTTAACATTGAGTTTTTAATGACTAGATCTACTTACAGGGCGAAGTATTAACTAAACAACAATATTTATATGCAGTAAGTAGATACTAAGAAGAAAACAATGTGTTGACGGATCTACTTCTGTAAGCGTCATTCGAAACAAATAGTACAGACAACACGCGAAAAATTCAAGGTCAGAAATATGTAGGCGACTATTCATAAACCTTTGGGAATCCCACGCGCGCCTTTCCATTGTCTTTCTTATTAAAGTTTCCAAAATAGCTTCTTATGTACGAATATCGTTTTTTTAAAGGATATCGGAATACTTAAAATTTATGTCAAACATTATAATATCTGAGTAATTGTTTTTTATTAAACAAAATTTTTTTTTTTAAAAGGTAACCTTAGAATAATGATTTGACCGCCCCTTACATTTGGCCGCCTGCGTGCAATGCACACATTGTACAATAGGTAGCGGCGGCCATGGCTGTTTCTAACGGGGAAATGCACCGCTGGCTGTTTCTAACGAGGTAATGGACCGGTGGCTGTTTCTAACGGGGGGAATTGACCGGTGGCTGTTTCTAACTCAAAAAGTGAGTTGTTTCAAGTACATGGTAGGTCTAAATACAAACAAAACAAGGTTACAAAGACAGTTTGTGTGGAAACACAAACTTAAAATCGGCCCCGAAGTGGTTCACCCAGGCATGCTTTAGTATTTTCAGAAAGAACATCCAAATGAAATTATATCAAAGACATATAAGAGATAAGAATGGAGAAAGAAGGTTGACAGATCTTGTGTAGTGCCCTAATGGTGCTGCAGATCAAAGGATAGGTGCAAGTGAATGCAAAGTTAGATGTGAATCTGGCCTAACTAGTTCCCCTTTCAGACCTTGTGGTCTATAGGGCAGATGATGTAAAGTTCATCTGTTTTTGTGGCCTACGGTTAACGACAGTGTCATGTGGCCAGCACAACGACCAACCGCCTTTACTTTTCCCCAACTAATGTCAGGTACCCATTAGAGCTGGGTAGACTCAGAGGCGCCCAAGGATTCCGAAGTTGAAAATCCCAGTCTTCACCAATATTCGAACCCGGGACCCTCGGTTCGGAAGCTAAGCGATTTACCAGGCCTCTCCTGATCTTTACATAATGTAAGTGTTTTGAAAAGGCTTAATCTTTAATTTGAATTGGAGACTGCACCGTCCCAACTTTAAAAAAAAAAAACATAGAAAATTAAGTTTATAAGATTACTATTCGTTTTAAATTAGGTCTAATTTATAATGCATACTAATTAGCTTTTTCTCTTTAAAAAACTGCATGCATAACTGATTTTAAAAATTAGATTTTTCGATTTCAGGAAAAAAAAAGTACAGGTTGCATCAGAACTTTGAATGGTCTAAAATATTGTGCTGTCGGATTTTCAAAATCTTTTCTAGTTAACGAGATCTAAACGGGACGGACGGACAGACGGACAGACATTTCGCACAAAACTAATAGCGTCTTTTCTCCTTTCGGAGGCCGCTAAAAATCGTATTTTACATCTTCTCGAATTAGTGACTAGTCATGGAACTAGGTCTTTCTCTTGTATGCTTAGGTCTAAGTCAGTGCTCTAGTTACCTCTTTTGTTTTGGAGGTTGTTTGGCCAAGACAGTTTTCAGTTCTTCTAATGAAACTTTATTGTCATTATTGGTGTCGATAAATTTGAACAATTTCTGTAGAGATACAACAGAGAAATGATGAAATCATCCATTGACTTGTTCAGTACAGATACTTTGTTCATTCATATCATAATGTTTATCAATGTCTACTAACAAGCTGACCTTGATCTGGTCCTCAGGTCTGTAATCGCCACACAAACGGAACACCTGCACCAACTCGTCCAGACTTATACTGTTACTGTTGTCTTTGTCTGCATACTTGAAAAACTGGATGACTTTCTCATCGAAGGACATGATTAGCTTTAGGGAAAATACAACAAGATTAGCTATTGGGATTCTTTACAGTATACAGAAACAAGAATAGCTATTGGGATTCTTTAAAGTGTACAGAAACAAGATTAGCTATTGGAATTCTTTAAAGTGTACAGAAACAAGATTAGCTATTGGGATTCTTTACAGTATACAGAAACAAGATTAGCTATTGGGATTCTTTACAGTATACAGTAGGTATGATGATATAACAAACGCAGCTTGCCGCTAACCATTGACGCCCTTGGCTGCTCTACAGAAGTAAAGCATAAAGCGAATTGTGCCATAAAACTGCACCAAACAGCACCTACCTCCTGCAACAATACAAGCTGAAATTTAAAAGGGAAAATATAATCTCTACTGCTACATCGTCACCCACACAAGGTTATAATTTATCCCCAACACAATATCATGAGTCACGAGAGATTTTTGTATTGAATTCTTGACACCACTGATACACGCCTGACAGCTACAACACATATATGGCTTTACCTTATCACACGTTACAGAGCACACGCTGGTCTGGAACCACAGACTGCCTGGTAACATTTGCTACATATACGACTAGGAACATTGACTAACTTGTTTTGTAGAAATAAATTTTGAGAAGGGAATCAGATAATAATCCTATTCAAAACCATTTGGTCGAGGGAGTATTGTGTAGAGTAGTGTAGACTATTACCTGCTAAAACATTAAACTGTTAAGTGCCGTGCTATTGAGACGCTGTTTAATCTGTAATAAAAGCGCTAGAGGCCTTACTAATTGAATGCACATATCTACGAAATTCAATCAAGTCAGCCTTAAATCCTTATTATAAAGCTTATAATAACTCACTCTGTCTGTTTGTCTGTCTGTCACTCTGGTACACATTTCGTTTTTTCTCCCACTTCACATTCTTGGATCAAGTTGAAACTTTATACAATTATTCATAGTCCATCAGAATACATGAATATATAAAAATTTAATCAATTAGTGGTAATTTATTAATTCTGTTTTATATAGAAAACAGGAGTTAAATCTTATAGTATTAAGAAATATGACCGTGCTATTCGTGATTCTTTCCATTTAATAAGCTTTTTGTTTTTAAAAATAGTATTTTTTATATTTGGCTTATTTTTATCATCTTATCAATTGCAGAGGTTTCTTCAAAAAGTTGATAATTACGTAACTATGCTAATTACATATAGGATATAACTAGATTTATCTAGATAGCCTACACGGAAACAATAAGACAGTTGTTTAAGTTAGCCCTGACTATAGATCTATGATATTACGTATTCCAGATGTGTTAAGTTAGGCCTGAAAAAAGTGGTTTATAGGGCTGATGATGTCAAGGTCATCTGTTTCTATGGCCTACGGCTAACGAGGGTGACATGTGGCCAGCACAACGACCAACTGTTATTACTATTCCTCAACTAATGTCAGGTACCCAATTAAGCTGGATGGACTCAGAGACGCCCAAAAATCCTGAAATGAAAAATCCCAGTCATCATCAGGATTCGAACCCGGCACCCCCGGTTCGGAAGCCAATCGCGTTACTGACTATATTACGTATTCCAGATGTGTTGCTTGGTTCACAAAGTATAAAATACTAATAATTAACATTTTACTGAGTAAGATCATAAAAAAAACACATGTACATGCAATTACGGCCTACAGTATGTCGAAATGTAAATATAAAGAGATTAAAAGAGAAGGTACATGAATTTGTAATTAGTCACTTACCTATGTGTGTATTACTTTCCTGAAGATGCTGAGCTTGGTATGTCACACAACGAGTTGTCACAGCTTGAACTCGGATCTGCTCTAGTTCACTTCTGCTTCATAACGGGGGAATGTGTGTGTGTGTGTGTGTGTGTGTGTGTTAACGCCTGCGGGGAGAAGGAGGGAGAGAAGAATTTCAACTTTGGTCTCTTTTATTTTGAATTCCTTTAGTTGCTCCAAAACCTGCTTGTCCGAGTCAGACATTATTGGCGTAGGAGTTTTGGGTGGGTGGGTGTGGGTGTCGTGTGCAGTGACTAGTAAGAAAGTTTGTGTTTGTGCTGTGTTTGTAGTCGATCGTTTGTAGACAACTTTACATGTCAGTCTAGGTCTGAATGATGTGTCTCTGATGAGTTGACAAGATTTTTTTTTCTTCTTTTCAAGGACGATGTATTAATAAAGTTTGTGAACAATGCATCATTCAAATCTTTGCGACTCTCTAGTTTGTAACGTATTAGCAAAGATTGGGAAAGTAATAGTTCTAATTTCTACGTTGTTATCAAGGCGTCTTGTTTTTGTCGGCTCCTATTTCGTTCCGTCTTTTTAAAGATCTATCACGTCATCGTCACTAAACTAAAAACTTTCCCCTATTTCCGAAACAATTAACTAATTCCTAATCGTGCCATAACTGTGCTAATATTATTTGATATTACGTCATTGTTTGTTGTTTTTATGTTTTGTGCGAAAGCAAAGGATTGGAAGAAAATAAAAAGTTAGCTATATATGTCTACCTTGATAAAGACAGTCTCGTTATTATCATTATTAATTAGTAACGTCTACAGTAATTTATTTTTAATCTGTGACAACAGAACAATAACATCTTTTCCCCCTATCGCTAAAAAAAATTGCCTGTCAATTTTTTTCCCATCGTCTTAGTCTTACATTGTGCAAGGGCCAAAGTATATGAGGAACATAAAAAACAACACAAATTGAGTCTTGATTCTGGCTTCAACTTCTTTTCCCGTGTGTCCCAAAATCTAGTTCATCTGCACACATACTCAGGTGTCACTAGGTGGTACTGTCCAAGGTGGTGTCCCGCAGGTAACCGCAGACATAGACCGTTCGTCCTGACACTTTAGATGCCTCCAGCTATACCTCGTCCATTTCTGTTTTCTCTCACACATCAGGACAGACATTTGACCTAGCCTAATAAATTAATATTTATCATCAATCGTTCTCCCATGCATGACGCGTAGGACGTACTCATCTTCTTTTTTGAAGAAACGTCTGTATTATATAAGATAAGATATGGACCTAACTTTTTTCAGGCATCAACAAGTGTATTTAATTTTCTTCCTTCACTTACTCGTTCCAGCGCGACCTAACTCTTTTCTGATGTATGATCATGATCACATAAAAATAGGAGAAATTATAAAACTTACTCTTTCCTTGGTGTAGATACATCGTCGCCTTTCTAGTCATATAAAAAATAATACAATAAATAGATAATTAATTAACCAAACTAAGCCAATCGAACACCAACCAAATTACAAACTTAACTCTATTCTCCCAATTTCATGTTACATAATACTATCTCAAGGTAACTCGAGACAACATGTCCGTCACTATATCGATAGTTCCGCTAATTTCCTTTATTTCAAATTTTAAGTTCTGAATTTGAAGTGATATCAAAAACCACGTCCATATTCTTCCATTTTTCATGCTTTTCTGTTGCATGAAGTGAAGTGGTTTATGATAGATGAGCAAAAACAATTCCTTGCCCATCAAGTAACTTTCTAACTTTGTTACTCCCCATACTATCGCTAGGGCCTCCTTTCAACCAAACTATATCTTCTCTTCGCTTCTGACAGTTTCCTGCTGACGTAAGCTCTGGGATGCAGGCACTCGTCTTGTTGCATTAAACATCCCCCGATAGCGTTCCCTGACGCATCCGTGGATACGTAGAACACTTTCTCCGGCAACCTTAATATCAGATTAGTTGTGAATATTTTTAAAATCTTTTCTTTTGCATCTATACACGCCGAGTCACATGTAACTTTCTGTGGTTGACATTTTCTCAGTAAATTATTTGGCGGGTTTACAATCTCCACCAGGTTTCTAATAAATTTCCTGTAATAGTTTACCAACACTAATACATTCTTAACCTGCTTCTGGGTTGTAGGTACTTGTAGCTCCAATATCTTTTTAATTGTGTCCTATGGGACTGGTGACGTTGTTTTTGACCCTGTGACCTAAAAATGCTATTTCTTCCAAACCAATTTCTACTTTCTCAGCCTGGAAAAATATCTGGAGTGGAAGACAAGAAGAGGAAGAATCCTATGGAAAAGTTTACGTTTGAAAATGACATACTGTGTAGACAGGCAATGCTGAATGGGAGTTAGTACTTCCCCAAAAGTATTGTCAGGACGCACTTGTGATTGTACACGACAATAACATGGCGGCGCACAGCGGGACAAAGAAGTGCTTCAAAAACTTGTCCAGGCATTTCTTTTGGCCGAACATGAAAACCACTATCGCCAAGTACATAGGCTCATGCGACTTTTGTCAAAAGAAAGGAGCTAAGGGGCAGCTGAGTAAGGCACCGTTGCAGGACATAGACGAACAACTGCCATATCCTTCTTTTAAAAAAAACTGTAGGTCAAATATCAAATCTGCTATTCACTGAACTTTATATTAAAGCCCAATGACTGGTAAAAACAAACAAATTATTGTGTGAAATGTTTTATTTGATGTAGGTATGAAACTCAAATGACTGTAGTTTGATTAACTTTTTTGTTTTATTGAAGTGTTGTTGTTTTTACCTCAAAATCCCATGGAGAGGGAAACTCAAGATCTTCCGGAGGGTAGTTTTGAGCTGGCCACGCTCATGAAATTTGGTGACCTTATTTTGCTTTAGTTTTTTAATTATTTTTTTGTATTAAAGAGTGGTGTTCCAACCTGAGACCCGATGTGACATCGCTGGGGTAAGTCGATGGTTTAACATTTAAATCTTCCCTTCACGTGAAAAAAAAAAGTAAAGCAAAACAGTAGCCACATTTTCCCCTTCTGAGGGGGGGGGGGATTCATTTCCCCAAACCCAAACGCCCACGAAATTGTGTTCAACAATTTTTACTAGGTTGATATCATCTCACCCTGTCTGTCTTTCTGTCTGGTACAAAGTTTTTATAAGTTATTTCTCCCACACCCAAGCTGATCAAGCTGAAGTTTGCACAATCATTTCTTTTACCTGACAACACAAGAATCAATACAAACAAGGTTACAAAGACAGTTTGTGTAGAAACACAAACTCAAAATCGGCCCCCGAAGTGGTCCACCCAGGCAGGTTTCAATATTTTCAGAAAGAACATCAGAATTATATTCGATCAAAGAAAATTGACAGAGAAAAATGGAGAAAGAAGGTTGACAGATCTTGTGTGGTGCACCAGCGGTCCAGCAAACCAAAGGATAGGTGAAATTGAATGTCCAACATCCCGGATTAAGACTCAGACTAGAAAAGTTTGACTAAACTTTCTCATTTAATACATACACTGTCTCAGTGAACATTGCGAAGTAATAAAATTAAATAAAATAAAAGGGAGATAATTGAGATATATTCGTAGCATAATTCAAAGCACGGTTATACATCTTATGTGCACTCTTCCCTGTTTCTTGTTGCGTGTTGTGAACTGTTCTGTACTGCTATGTCAAACTCAGGGGTGGACTGGTAGTATAGGTAACTGGGCAAATGTCCGGTGAGCCGTTGGGGCTGACGAATGTATCACTTTAAATGTCAGTGAACAAACTCGTGTGAATCTAAAACGGGACCCTGAACTTAAAAATTAGTAAGTATTGATGTTATGATGTAATTGTATTGACAGCAGTCTGTAGATCCACTGTTACCAAAATTGACTCATATGTGGATTGTCCTGTCTAATGTGAATAATTATCGGTTTGGTCGGTTCGTCGCAATATCCAAGATTTCTCAGGTACGAAATCATCACAATAATTATTTCAACAGATAAGCATGTCACCAAATAGAAAGGAAAGCGTACAGAAACAAAGTCACATTCTGATGTTCTTTCTGAAAATGTTGAAACCTGCCTTTTTACCTGCTTGGGTGGACAAATTCGGGGAGACTGTCTTTGTAACCTTGTTTTTTTTTTAATTAAGATTTCCTATAGCCCCCTAAGTTTATTTATATTTAAAAATACAATACGTTATTGAAACAAAGGCGTTCAGTTTTATGCATATAACATTTGCAATCAAGTTGTGGGCCGAATCTTATGTTATGTCCATGCGGATTTTGACACCCAGTCCGCCTCTGGTGAAACTGACTTAGAGTCTAGGTCAGTTTGTGCGTGTTTGTTTGTTTGCTGTGCTGTCATGCTTGCTTAAGAAAACCTTTGTTTTATATAAAGTTACTATAGTGGCGTAGCAAGGTATCGTCGTCCCGGGCTCAGGATTATGACGTTAGGTCATAAGTTGAGTATGCCTGAACCCAAATTGAGCCGTACTGTTTGTATCAATATATTTACACAAAGGCATTCCAAAACAAGTACACACACACACACACGTTACGACTTCTTTCGAGTAATTGTGGTATGACGTTCACCACTAGGCTCATCGGACCACAAAACAGGACAATCGCTGCCTAATTACCGCTTGAAACTTAAAGAGGACAAAGTCATTCAAAAAACCGTACAAGAGAATGGACTCAAGACAACATTCTCAAACTACAGGGTTGTCTAGACTGCATCGACTGGAATTTGTTTAAAGAGACCACTTCAAATCTGGAAGAATGGGTCGACGCAGTGACAAATTACATCAAATTCTGTGAAAACATGTGTATCAGTACTAAGAGTATCAAGATCTACCCCAACTATAAACCATGGGCCACTGCAAAAATAAAACGGGAAATCATCCCAAAGAAAGGGCATATATGAGTAGCGACAGACATGAAAATAGCACAACGAAATCTCACGGTAGCTCTTAAGGAAGGGAGGAGAAACTACCTCACCAAGCTGGAAGACTCGATTAAGACAAGTGACATGAGACAAAATGGCAGGGGCACAAGTCAAAAGTAAAAATAATACAAGAGAAGACAAAACATTATCTAACGAGTTCAATGATTTCTATTGTCTATTTCTATTGTCTATTTCTATTGTCTATTTCTATTGTCTATTTCTATTGTCTATTTCTATTGTCTATTTCTATTGTCTATTTCTATTGTCTATTTCTATTGTCTATTTCTATTGTCTATTTCTATTGTCTATTTCTATTGTCTATTTCTATTGTCTATTTCTATTGTCTATTTCTATTGTCTATTTCTATTGTCTATTTCTATTGTCTATTTCTATTGTCTATTTCTATTGTCTATTTCTATTGTCTATTTCTATTGTCTATTTCTATTGTCTATTTCTATTTCTATTGTTTCGACACTAACGATTTTAACTATCTAAGACTCAAAGCACTGGAAGATGTCAATGTTAACAACTGTTCAGAATTAGCGATTACTAAAGAGCAAGTTTGCAGTATTTGCAAAAACGTCAACCCAACGAAAGCTGTGGGCCTGATGGAATAAATGGGCGAATCTTAAAAGAATGTGCTGAACAACTAGCTGAACCTTTCCTAGAGATTTCTTCCACTTCATTACTAAACCATGAGATGCCATCTGTGTGGAATTCGTCCCTAATAGTATCTGTGCCAAAGGTTTCCAAACCAAAGGAAATGAATGACTTCAGATCTGTTTCACTTACTTCCATTGTGTCTCAATGTTTAGAAAAAAACTGGTTAAAATGTTACTTCTGAATGATCTTTGTAATGAGTTAGACCCTTTACAATTTGCTTACCAAAAGGTTCACGATGTTTACGATGCCATCCAAATATTTTAAATTGTGTCTACAAACATCTGGACTTACCGAACACTTATGTAAGATTATTCTTTATTGATTTCTCATCAGCTTTTAATACCATACAACTTCATTTACTTATTGAAAAAATGAAAGCGTTGAAGAATAGTCCATATATAAAACTATCGAAAATGAGTTTTTGTCCCAGAGACCTCAGCGGGTTATAGTAAACACAGGGGCGCTACAAGGAGCTGTGACATCGCCATTGTGATTCATTTTGTACACCAATGATTTTCAATCCGATAGTCCTTTTTGCTCCGTCACAAAATTCGCTGATGATGCGGCTCTTCTTGCCCTGCTCTCAGAGAGCTCAGACGTAAATGAGTATTTCAAAGAAATAGAACACTTGAAAAATACTGTAAAGATAATTTTTTATTATTAAATGTCAAAATACCCCCCAAAGAAATGATAATCGATTTTCGTAGGGAAAAGAAGGAAAATTATATTGTTTCTGCAGCTGGAGAGACTATTGAAATAGTACAAACTTCTAAATACCTTGTTATTATCCTAGACAATAAACTAATTTTACTACAAATACTGATCATATCAGCAAAAAATGGCAGCAAAGATTACGATTACTGAGAAAACGGTCCATGTTTAATGTTAGTGATAAGGTCTTGGCTATGTTTTATCACGCTCACATCTGCAATATTTTAAGTTTTAATATCACTGCTTGGTATGGCAAATCTGAGCATTAAAAATAAAAATAAACTTTATAGAATCCTAAATGCTGCTAGTAAAATCATTGGCACAAAAAAACAAAACCCATTTGGGCAGCTGTTTGAAACAAACATCCTTAAAAAAGCTAAAAAGATTCTAGAAATAAAAAATCACCCTTTGGGCCAGGACGTGATTTTACCATCACAAAAGAGATACAAGACACCGATAGCAAAGACAAAGAGACAAACACTCTTTTGTTCCCCTGGCAATCAAATCATTAAATAGAAACAATCTGATATAAACTTATCAATGTAAATTATGAGTAAGTCTGGTGTAAATTTTTTTTTTTTTTATAGTTACAGTGTGTTGTTTGGTGTAATGCACAAATTGTAAGACAAATTTCCTTACGGACAATAAAGATTATTATAATTATGATAATTATTATAATTATCATTAAATGGCCACATAAGTTGAACATTACACCATTAAATGGCCACATAAGTTGATCACTACACCATTAAATGGCCACATAACTTGATCACTACACCATTAAATGGCCACATAAATTGAACATTACATCATTAAATGGACACATAACTTGATCACTACACCATTAAATGGCCACATAAGTTAATCATTACAACTATTGGTTGTCTATTATAAAGTTGGTTGATCAAAACCTTTCAAAGTATTACACACACACACACAAGCACGTGGACGATAAGTACCTCTAGTTGTCACGAAGAAATATTTTTTTTAATGTCATGTGACCTTTGCTAAAAGCATCGCTTGCAGTAGACTTCTCATTGTGTGCGAGCTACAACGCACTACCAACGATATCATTAATGCTCACGTTTCACTGAATGTGTTTTCTTACGCACGTGAGCTGAACTTTTGACCGTTGGTCGTGGTGACGTAATCCAGAGTTTCAAGTTCATTGCCAAAGATGAAACCTCCATTTCTCATGGCCTACGTCAGTGTACTACTGCACGAGTAGGTCAAGTCAGGTGTAAGGAAGGTATCACGCCAGTCTCTACACACACGAGAGGAGCTGGCTGAATGTAGGCCTTCCCTTTCTTCTACAACACTGTAACGCAGTAGTCACGCTGTAGTTCTAGTAGGCTCTATCCCATTATCTGAAATAGAAAGTCACTGAAATCAAATAGAAAATCGAATGTAAATTGATAACAAGACTTAAGCATAGCATCAAATAGTATGTTCTTAATCTAATGTACTTTTTTAAAAGCTAAATAACGTATTGTGTATTATCAGTTTGCATTCAATTATTTAATGAATGAAATTTTAATTTAGACTTCTTAGCAGCCCATGTGAGTCGTCTTGAAAATAGCGTCACACACAAGGAAATCCCATTCATAGCAGGTCATGTGACCAGCTAGAGACCAATAAGGGACAAGTATTACTTTTGGGGAGAAAACAACATGGCTTCTTTAAGGACTTATTTTGTTGGGCTCAAGAATAATCACGTGATCAATTTCTACAGAGCTTACATCAGTTCACTTGGTCCGTGTCTGTGCACGTTATTTCTTTCACGCCCAATCTCAGATCAAGCTGAAATTTTACACAATAATTGATTTCTACATCTGTGACTTGAACATTTCAGTGCTGCTAAAGTGTTGAGTTGATCTTTTTAAAGACTGTTGGATAAGCTGACAGGCTGCTGAATGACGTTGAATATGTTGAAAAAGTTTACAAATTTTAGTTTGTAGGTCTAACCATGGAGCTATACTAACAAAAATTAATTAAACATTGGTTTTAAATTTTTAACTAAACTTTTAAAAACTTAAACACTTGGCTTTTTAAAAGTTAAACTTAAAGTTTGCAACTTTTAAGAAACATTGTGTCCATAAGGGATAAAAAAAAAATAGAACGATGCTTATTTGTGACAACAAAGTGACTGCGTGACATCTATTTCACATTGGGTCGACGGCATTCCATGAAGAGTGGACAGCGAAACAGAGGTCATTCTAAAAGCCTGACCAGCGTATGCCAGTTTTTACCTAATTAGCATAGATAAGAAGTCAATAACCCAAGTGACAGCAAGAGAAAAAGATAAGTCAATAACCCAAGTGACAGCAAGAGAGCTTGAAGATAAGTCAACAACTCAAGTGACAGCAAGAGAACTTAAAAAGTAAGAAAACACTTGGCAATAACTAAAGTGACAGCAAGAGAACTTATAGAACGCGAAGAATATTCTTTAGACCTCAAAAGTACTGCTACTGTCGTAAGCGATAATTTTAACCGACATCCAACAGCCGATGTCTCATCTGCGTAATCTTCTGGCAAAATAATGAGCGCACATCTGTCCTCAGAGCCATGCAAAAACTGCTAGTTCTCTTCAATGTACAGTCTTTGGATGAAGGACTCATTTGAACCAAACGTATCGCCTTGTTCAACTTCAGCTCCATTCCTTCTCTTCAGGCTTGACTCATATTCCTATTGAACAAAACACACACACACACGTCGTTCAGTTCCCTGAGAACAAGGTTACACTGACACGTTCATTTTTGAAGGGAAAGTAGATGAAAGAGACGTTGATTGCTTTGAGAGCGTGTTCACATAAGTGGTCTCTCTGTTCATCCGTCTGTCTCAGTGAAACGCTCATGGAAGAGACACGATATTTGATGTTGGACTTGTTCAGCTTAACCTTTCCTTTTGACAACCCGGACACAATCTTAGGCCTAGAGTGGTAGAGGGAGATAATGTGAAACTTATTTTTTTTTTAAATAATCTATTCCAATATGAATAAAGTAAATGGAAACACAGTCAATGAAAATGAAGTCAATGAATTACAATCATTGGAATGAAGTCTAAAAAATAGAGTCAAAGAAAAATGAAGTTAACGAATTAGAGTCAATGACAGGAAGTCATGAGTTACAACTTACAACCAATGGAAAAACGAAACTCTAAAGCTACAATAAGTCAATTAATTAATTAAAGTCAATTAGCAAATGAAAATGAATTACAGTCAATGGAAATCAAGTCACTGAAATACTGTCAATATTATTCCGCATCTAGTGCAGAGCAGACACAGTCGTTGTCTATTTTAACTTTTTTTGGTCTTTTGTGCCTGTCTTTAAGAAGGGCTTGTCAATGGCTCTCAGGCTTCGCACCGGTGGCAGCATATTTAACATAGAGCGCTTGATGTCCCGTGCTAAAATTAAAGAGTTGATTTCTACTGAGCTGCTCTATGATGATAATGAGGCTACCAGAGATGCATAATAAACACAAACACAAGTAGGCTACATTATAGAGTTGCTAGAAATGTATATTAAACGCAAAAATGCTACATTATAGAGTTGTGCACTCTACATCAAACACAAGTACAACAATCAATTACAACTATTGTGTGCTTTGCACTTATTGCCAGTACAACATAAAGCTGCTACAAATGTGTGACGTACACAAAACACAAGTCCACTATTTCACACGCCGCGAGTTCTAAAAAGCTACCCAGAAACTTTCTCCACACCCACAGGTAGGTAGAGGGGAGAGTCTCCCCAGGTAGAAGCATATAAAACAGGCGCTCATCCTCTGAAGTTAGTCATAGCTGTTTTGTGCGGGTAGCGTCACTCAACCGTGCATCTCTCTGGCCTGTAGCACATTCAACTACTAACAATTCAAAGCCTGGAATTGAACATTTTTATCAACGTGAGAAAAGTAGAGTTCAGTGACAAGACATTCAAAAGTTCAGTGACAAGACATTCAAAAGTTCAGTGACAAGACATTCAAAAGTTCAGTGACAAGACATTCAAGAGTTCAGTGACAAGACATTCAAGAGTTCAGTGACAAGAATTCAAGAGTTCAGTGACAAAACATTCAAGAGTTCAGTGACAAGACATTCAAGAGTTCAGAGACAAGACATTCCTATTGAAGGTACAACTAGTAGCTCATTATTTGACAACCATCTTTACTACTTCAGACCAGACTGTCTTACAAGTGCCAGGTTACAGACAATGGTGAGTACAAATGAGTTACTAGTACATTTTGTTCTTTTTATTCTCGTGATTAAACAAACAATTGTGGAATGAAATGAATAAGAGTGTCATTTAAAATGTCATATTAACAATCATGTAGGATTGGGTTGAAAATACACTTTTAAAACTTCTTATAGAAAAAAAAAGAAAAAAGATTTGTAATTACATGAAAATCTTTTAGTGGTATAAATGACATACTGCATGGAGAGAAATAGTTCTATCTATCTATCTCATTATTTGGTTGCCTGTATCTGCTACCTGAATAATAACTAATAACTTGAATTGACTTTCAGGGCTATCAAAATGTAGACTTATGTTTTCGGTTGACAAAGTCTTTTATTGCCATCAGTAACTTTTAACGTATTGCAACATAAATGTCTAACACATTGAAGCAGACAAAATGTGATGCCATTTATTTGGTTGAGAACTATTCCACTTCAATTGTCTACACATGTACGTATCATGGCATCACAAAGAACAGTTACTCCTGGCCCCTGCTAAGTTATAAATATCCCAACGATAGCTGGGTTACCCCCCCCCCCTTTCTTTCCCCATCGTATTCAACCCCACCCCGCCCTTTGACTTTCGTTACCTTGGAGTCTACACATGCCAGTGAAGTTTCGAATGAGAAGAAAAGGGGAGGAGTTAGCAGCCAGGTGAAGAAATGAAACTGTTACGTTTAGTTAGTGAGCAAATAAAACTGAAGAGCGACTCAGTAGGGGAAATAACAAATTGTGGGACTCCTGTTAGACGTATACATATATGTGTCAGGGATAATTGAGCGTTCATGAACTTTCATTGATAAAGGTTAATTCGTTGCGCCAATTTTATCTAGTCTTAGATCAAGATTGTCATGATTCATTGGATAAACAATCTTCAGACAAGTTGAACACAAAGTCTGCAAGTGTTTGTGTGTTTTGAGTAAAGGTTAGAGTTAGAGAGAGAAAGAAAGACAGAGAGAGAGAGAGGGCAATAAAACTCTTGACAATTAAAAACAAACAAGTATAATTGTTTAAATAGCCAACAAAGCTAATTATACAAATTATGTTAGTGGAGGTGGGGCATTTCTGATTGGCGTGTCACGGGCCGCGTCACAAAAAGTTGGAGTCTCAGTGTGAGCAGAGTTTTCCAGGGGTTGGATATGGCCACCAGGCCGTGGTCGGGACGTCACAGTTTCAAAGATTTGTTACATTTTTGAAACATAATTTGATAGATACGATTTGAGTGTATCAAAACCGATACATTATTGATAGATTGTTTGGTAGATTAGCATTGATTGATGAGAGTTGATAAGTAGCGTGATAGACATATAGTTTGATGAATATGCTTTAATAAATGATCTATTGATAATGTGATATGTGGTTGAAAGATTATCTAAATCGATACATACATTTTCTATTCATAGTATGATTGACAGATAAACACATGTGCACTGTGTATGTGTTTACATTTGTATTCATAACTGGGTTAGCAATGAGATGCTTGGGAATGCCTTGGATCAGAAAGACATTTGTGTGTAGACATCTCTATGGTCTAGACCAGGGGTCGGCAACCTTTTGAGTCGGAAGAGCCAAAAATTACAATTAACAAAATTTTTAAATTTTTAAGGAGCCACAAATATTTTTTTTCTTGCCAACAATAAACAGTACACACATAATTATTAAAAAAAAAAAAGAATATATTTATTCATAAGAAAAAATAGTAGAATAACTTGTTTTTAGTTTAGTAGTGAAACGCTAACCCAAACGACTCTAAATGTTCATGCATCACAATGTACATCACATTACTTTTTATTGCTCACATGAACAAGTCGATTCGAATAAAGTCATCACTCCTAATGTTAACTTCTCCACCTCACTCTAGCTATCTGGAAGATTATTCCATGCGCCGAATCAGCTCGCTGCACTATTGTTGCGTTACGTACATACATTTCTGGACTTCCAAGACTTCCTTTTCAACCCTGTACATTTTCCACTTCACAAAGCTTTACTTTTTACATCGAATTGCATTTCTAGAGATCGAGTATCAGTTCCAAATGGATCAATGTGGATTTCGTTATTATTTGTGCTGAGAGGATATAGAATGGTTTTGTTGGTTTTTGAACTGCTTCAGTGTGTCAACAAATTCATTTTTCATTTATAACCGTGCCGAAGTAATTCGTGCCAAAGGTTGCACTGGTTTTATTACGAAACTGCTTTAGAAATTGAAAAGGAAATAACTTACTGCTCTAAATATTTTCAGCAAAAAAAATTTTTTTTTCTTCAAAACATCGACTTGGTTTCACCTTCCTTGCAGTTTTAGATTCGGCTCATTTAGTTTTATTGTTTTATACACTAAAAACATTTTTGCAACCAATTGTCGTTCTTTAATTCATGGTGATTAATGCCTTTTTCATTTAGGAATGTATTTCTTTCTTTCAAGAGCAATGCAAAACTTTTCAACACCTTATCTTTGGAAATCTATTGCACTTTAAAAGGCAGAAGGACCTCGGAATACTGCGTCTCCATTTGATTTAACAATTCTTTAAATTGACGATGGTAGAGTGCTTTTGACAAGATGCTGCTAACAATTTCGATTACAAAATTCATGACCTCAACTATTTCGGCCGGAAATGTTTGGCCACAAAGCGCTTCTTGGTGTATTTTGCAGTGAAATGTAAGAATTTCGCGGTTTATTTTGCTCCGGAAAATCGTTGTTGCATTTTTATGTTTTCAGTCATACGTCTGGCTCCATCAGTTGCTATTGAAACGATTTTTATTTAAATAGAGCTTAATATCTTCAAGGCATGTTTGCATGGCATACGCTCTGCCTTCCCTTCTAGTTTGTCCAGAGAACGCTAGCAATCCTAGAAGTTCTTCCTTTGGACCTTGTGAAGACATATTCCTGGCAAAGAGGGCAACTTTTGCCGTGTCTTTATGTCACAAGACTTATCTATAGCAATGGATAAGACAGAAAAAGTTGAATATGCAAATATGTTACATTTGAAGACATTTTAGCAAAAGCGAGTGCAATTGGCTGAGAGACAGAATCGGTGTCTAAATCCTCGTTAAATGATTCAGAACTATTTGAATTTTTTTTTCAATAAGATAAATAATATATGCCTATGGAACTAAAGAGACGCAGCTTCACTTCCAAAGAGCCGCGTGTGGCTCGCGAGCTGCAGGTTGCCGACCCCGGGTCTAGAATCTAGCTAGTTTGATAGCACTGTGCTGCTGCTAGGCGGCATTGTCGTCTCAGAGGCTCCCTAGTTCGTGCTCAAGTCACTCCCTTAGTTCGTTTGGTTCACTATTTTCTAGCATCAAAATGTGGTCCCTGGTGATGCATTTATGTAGCGAGTATGCATATATCAAAGCGTGTTTGTATAGCTAATCATTTATAAAGAAAACTTTGTATAGGATTAGTTAATTAACATTGTCTTTATCACCGTTTTCACAAATGATTTCATTTCTACAAAAATACATTGATTTGACAAACATCCCTGGCCTACTAGGACTCTAACACTTACATCAATATAAAAGTAATGTACTAAAAAACTACAAAATAAAAGTTAAAGTAAAAATATAAAAAAAAGATTACACACTAACTCAGAGGCCCCCCCCCCCCCAATCAAATTCACCAATGGATGAGAAATATATTCAAGCCATTATCTTATTTTGATCGTTTAAAGAAATTTTAAAATTTGGCATTATTTTTAATAAAAGCAAACAATGCAACACGTTATCTTTGATAAGACTCTTCTAATTCTTCTGGAATAAGTAGAGTAGCGTTAAGTGATCATCTAAGATCAGCATGGAAACCTCCCGATACAGTGTCGGTGGCACCTAGTGCGGTAGCTCAGGGTGTCATCCCTCCAGATCAACTTTCTTGAAATATGTTCCAATGAATACTATTACTAGTTGTTTTTTTTTTTAACCAATACCTACGTTTATTGCTTTTTACTCAAATGTAAAATCCCAATGTTTATTACATTTATTCGAATGTTATTGAAAATTTTACAATAATATTTAAATAAAATTATAAACAGACTTAATATGATATGAACAGGTTTCTTTTGTTATACTTTAAATGGTATAATGTTGTGCCGTATCATTTACACTTAAATTACCATCTAAATGTGTCAAGGCATATTTGGGCATATATCTAGAGATTTTATTATTATCTTTTTCAATGTGTCTGCTTTTGCCAAGTTATAATTTGTCCAACTTGGTTGTCACTCCCAAAATGGTGTCGACCGGTGCGGACCGCACCTCTCGCACACTCCTATTGACACCACTGCTCCAAGATATATCTTGAGATTTTATTATTATCTTTTCCAATGTGTCTGCTTTTACTAAGATATAATTTTTTCAACTTGGTTGTCACCCCCAAAATGGTGTCGACCAGTTCGGACCGCACGCTCGCCCCCCCCCCCATGACGCCACTGCTCCAAGATACCTACTTTTTCCCAACAATTTCGATTAATATATTGGAGTAGAGGTAGCAAGAATTAAAAATTGAGCCTGCACAACTTAACAGGTTTCCATGCGAACAGCATAGGCTAATACAAAATTACCCACTAGTAGGCCTATTAATCCTAATCATAGACGCTCTATTTACTTAATAGGTCTAGAAGTCTAGACTAGATCCAGAATATATAATATATATAGAATCTAGATCTAGACAATATCAAGACTTCTTGACTTCTAGATATGATATAGTCTAGATCTAGAATCTAGAACTACATCTAGACCTCTAGACTAGTTCTTGATCTAGATCTAGACTTGATCTAGATAGAACTAGAATCTAGAAGTAAAATCTAGAACTAGAATTCAGACTAGAGCTAGAATTGGAATATAGTACTAGAACTAGTTTAGATCTGCATCTAGACTTTTGATCTAAACTAGATCTCGAATCTAGACTAGAGTTTAGGTCTAGACTAAATAGACTCTAGGTAAAGATCCAGAACTAAATGACTAGATCTATAGCCTAATCTAGACTACATCTAGAAATAGAATCTAGATCTACTTGAGCTAGATCTAGGTCAATATTATGATCAGGATTAGTAAGCCAACTACTGGGTTATCGTGCATATATGCTGTTCGCAACAGTGCAACAGATTCACTTCTTGATGCATGACGGGTAGGACGTATTAAAATCATCTTTTTTTTAAGTAACGTCTGTATTATATAAGATAAGATAAGAAACTACTGCTTACATAATAAATAAATCTGCACCCCTAAGCTATCAGAAGATACAATATTTTCTTAATGGATTTGTGACAGGTTGGGGAAAGTGATGTGTGTTTGGCGCATTTAATGTCTAGGGGATGATTATTTTTAAAGCTATCACACACCAACCCGTCAGCATATAAATCGGGAGAAGACACGCAACGAGAAAAGCAATGAAAGATAGATACAAAGTTGTTAAAAATGAAGAATATTTATTTACATAAATATTTACATAGAAGAATAGAAAGGGGGAGGGTTTGCATCTATCTCTAAGCAATACTATGTCTAATCATCACTCTTGCACTTAATAAGAGAGTATGTCACTTTACCTTCTGAACTTAGCTGGTTGTCCTGTTGATGTCGCAGCTGGCTGTGATCCTGGTTTGAGTTTCTGCAGCTGGAGGTGGCGCTCTAGCGGGTAGAGGGACGCCGGTGATACAGTTCTTGTGAAGTCTCAATCCAAAGTTCTGATATCCTCAGTGGGCACAGTAGGGCGGGTGGCCGGCTACCGTGGGCACAAGGTTACTGCGGGCAGAGCTGATCTGCCGTGGGCAGCGTAGTTGACAGGATAAGTCCAGTGAGTTGCAGAGGGTTTGGAGAGCTATGACGTCTCGCACAGATCTGGGTCTATAGGGACGACGATCCTAATTAGTTGACAGGCGGGCTGTCGAATAGGCGGGCAAGTAGATCAGATAAATAGGCAGATAATGCCAAATGAATAGGCAGGTAAATAGGTGATCCAAACAAATAGGCAATAGTTGAATAGTGTCGAGTAGACACTGAACAGCAAATAGACAGACACCTGAGGGAGGTACCAGGTATTCCTCTAGGAGTCAGAATAAATGATATTGTCCAGACTCGATTGCTCAGATAGTGTGAGAAATGAGAGGGTCTGGCTTGATTTAATTTACCTTATATATAGGCCTGGAAAATGTGGGCGGAAACAGGAAATGTCCTAGGCTTAAGATTTATCTTACACGTGGGTGAAGTCCGACAAGAGTCGCACCTTGGAGCGTCACGAGGCGTGTTGGTCCGAGTGATCTCCTAGATCAAAGAAAGACGTGGAAGGGGGGGGGGAAGAAAGATTGACTCGCATTCCACCCAAGGTGGTGTCCACTGCGGCTGTCAGACATCCTGCGGGTGAGATCAAAGAGACTGTGTTTATCTTTACCCCGGTCAAGGGAAGATAAATGAAAGGACGCCAAGGTGGCGGACCAAGTCTAGCTCGAAGAGTTAAAGGTGGGGCGGGTGAAGAAAGTGTGGATAGGGCTGAGAAATAATTAAAATATAATAACTAAATAATAGTAAATAATGATTAATGCTGTGATAAATTTGAATGACTCTGACAGAAAGCTTTTGACTTGTCACAGGATTATAAATGTAAATTTTGTTCAAATTGTTTAATACAATTAAATCTAAATCTATGTCTGGCCTCTATTTATTGTAATTTAGATTGTTACTATAGCCTCCTAATGAGGATATGTGAAAACTGGGCGCTATAAAAGTAGTTCATTTTTTTTAACTTACAATTGAAACGAAGTTCGTTTTAAAATTCTTTTTAAAAACAACATTTGAATCAGTATTCTAATCCAAGTGTTAGTTAATAAATGAAAAATCTATCTGATCCATTGATTCTTTTCCATTGTGACCATAGATGCACATTTTTTGTTCCAATGCGCGAATCTATGAATAAAGTTTCATTTATTAATGAAGAAGTCTGTGGCCTTTTTAAAAGACTTCCCTTCCCCTGAAGTTTTTTTATTTAAAAGTGGTGTAATTTTTTTGAAAAATCTGCTTGCATATATAATTTTTAAAATTAGATGGTTCACTTTCGGAAAAGAAAAAAGTAGCCGTTGCTTCAGAACTTTGAATGATCTAAAATATCATGATGTCCGATTTTCATTTTCTCTTCTAGTTTCTGAGATCTAAATGGGACGGATGAACGGACAGACAGGCCACACAAAACTAATAGCGTCTTTTCCCCTTTCGGTGCTGCTAATAAACGAAAACAAAAAAACGCAATATAAAGTAGAAAGTTGAAATTTTGGACAATTATTCATAGTCGATGTCAATATCTGAATCAATAAAAAAAAAAGATTTAGTTAATCAATTATTCGTAATTCATTTTATTTATAAAGAAAAAGGGAGTTAAATCTTGCAATATATATATATACAGGGGCGGACTGGCTATATGGGCATTCGGCATTCGGGCAAATGCCGGGTGGGCCGGTACCCAATTGCGCCAATAGGGCCACTCAAAGAGCCGCATAAATGCCAGTAAATTGTTTTAAGATTTTATAATATTCTCTTTAAAAGCAACATATTGAAAGCTGTGATTAAAAACAATATTATACACTTTAAAGTCTAATACTAATCAACAGTATTAGAGTAAATACTTAACATCGGTATATAGTGCTTCTAGTAGACTTCGGTTCCTTATAATACTTAACGATCAACAAGAAACTAAAGGTCTTTATTTCTTAAAGAGATCGACGTTAATAAGAAGATAACTCTTTAAAGGGACCAGTGGCATACAGTTTGTGGGCCGGAATGTTTAGAAATGCCCGGGCCGAATTCAATACACAGTCCGCCCATATACATATATATACATCATGGGCGTAGCCAGGATTGTTTTTTCGGGGGGGGATTTTTTTTTGTTTCTCCACCCCCCCCCCGGGGGCCGAAAAAAAAATGTGTTTGTATGGATTCATGTGTGTGTGTTTGTACATAATTAATCTCTATTACATTCTGACTCTTCATTCTTTTGGTAGACGTTTATTGTGCCCAAGAATAGTTTCATCCTGGAGATAGTGAAAAAAATTGAAAAAACCCCAGCGCGGGGTGGAGCCCCGCCGCCAAGCACTATTTCTGGTATTGAAAGCCAACTAAATGCATATTCTGAAGTACCTACAGTGCATTATTTTGCTATCAAAAAGTTTTATTTCAAAACCTAACGTACTTACTGACTTAGACCCTCCCACGTCGTTCGGCACATTTGCTGACAAGCTGTTTCCATAAAAATCTGTCACTGGCAATGTCCGAAGCCTCTTCCCACCTGCTCTGAAGACTTCCATGAAAATGTTGCGCCACATTGTACTAGGATCTCATCGCAACTCTTGTTATGCGAAATTCATTTTGTCGAGAACATGTCCCGCAAACCTCATGCGACGCTCTGTCACAACCTTACTAAGGGGTCGACTTCCACTTTGGCATAGGATTTCCTTGATTTAGACCCGATCTCTATAATTGACTCCTAAAATCCATCTTAGCCATCTTTGTAGAGCCACATTTAGTGCTTTTCAATTTCATTGCACTTTATTAATGGAGCCCAGCCACCGGTAGACATGTGTAACTTCTCTTGACTACGATCTTGGAGTTAGGTGACTATTTTGCTTTAGATGTTATATCGAAAAAGGAAGTTTTATCGTCAGAATCATCTGTTGGTGGATTTTAAACTAAAATATATCTGGAGTTGTTTTTTTTTTAAATTCAAACCCACATTTAGCTACGGTCATAGAATTTGGTGACTGTAGTTTCGTTTAGAAATAACATTGAAGAGAGAGGCTTTCAACCTTAAAACGCTCTGTAGGGGGATTTTAAACTCAAAACTCTCTTGAGGGGTTTAAAATTTTTAAAAAGCCATCTGGTGGAGAGGGGTTGAAACTCAAAACCCCCCATTGGCTTGGCTACGCTCAAAGAATTTTGATTGCGAATTTAAAAAAAATAATTTTTGAAGATTTATTTTTTAGCTTCAAACCTCGTTGGCGGGGGTAAACTAAAAACCCCTTTGGCTATGCTCACATCATTTTGAGTGCCTAATTTGCTTTTTTTTTATATTGAAGAGGTATTTTTAGCTTCAAAACCAGCTGAAGAGGGGTTTAAACTCAAAACCCCTTTTACTACGCTCATACAATTTTGTGTGTGTAATTTGCATTTTTATATTGAAGAGGGATTTTTGGAGAGGGATTTAAAATACAAAATCTTCCTTAGATGTGCTCTTGGAATTTGGGGTTTGTCGTTTGCATTTTTTTTGTTTTATAGAAAAGGGGATTTAAGTGCAAAACCCCTTGGTAGTGGGTTTCAAACTCAAAACCCTCTGGTAGGGGATTTCCAACTCAAAACCCCTTGGTAGGGGGTTTTAAACTCAAAACCCCTTGGCTGTGCTAGGGCAAGTGATGGTTTAGTATTAAAATTTCACCTAAAATAAATAAAATTAAAGCAAATGATCAGTCACTAGACTACGGTGAACCCCAACCCCCCCGGCTATGCCCATGATATACATGCTTATATATATATATATATATATATATATATATATATATATATATATATATATATATATATATATATATATATATATATCAGTGATTTTACGGTTCTTTAAATTCGAAAAAAAGTTTTTAAAAGTATTTTTATATTTCCCTATTCATTATTAAAATATGAAGAGATATTGAAACTCAAATTATTCCAAATTTCAGATTAATAAAACATTATAAAGTTATTTTTGTTATAATCGCATGACTAATAATTTTAAATTTCCGAGTACATTGTTAATACATTTTTTTTTGTTGGTTGAACATAGTAAGTTGAATTCTTTAGTTGACTATGCCTTGGACTGTTTCTATTGTGGATTTATTTTCCAATCTCTACCCAGCGTCCATTTATTTTCTTACGTTTTGTTCCATTATATCGCCATCACATTTCTTCACAATATTTTGTCTTTTTCTCTCTATCTCTATTTTATAGATGGAATGAACGTAAACGGTTTTGTTAGCAGTAACATTGGTCTTGTAATGTCATGGTGCGATTTGATTGGTCACGTCTGTTGGTCTTGTCCTAAGTAACGAACATGATTTGTTCAACTATTATTCTATGTCTACTTTGTCCTTTGTATTTTTGAAAGTGAGCTCTACATCCTTCCTGTCATGTCAGCGTCTTGGGACTTTTCCCATTTTGTTCTGTTTCTATCTCGTGACATTATTCGCATGCTCATCCTGCCATTTGTCTATCTAGCCATCCCCACCACCCCATCCCAGCTGTTGTTGCTGATACTTTGATGCAGAAGCAAGACATCCGTATCTGTCATCAGTCAGATCTAATCACGCAGTCGCGCTCTCGCCTCCGCCATTTCCCCGCGTGCTTGTGGCGCGAGGAAGACGTGTTATTGTGAACCATCTGCCTGGAGAGATGGTGGAGATAACGCATAAAGACAGTTTATTAGCGAAGGGTTTGGGCGTACACCTTCAAGGAATCTTGTAGAATGATGGCATCGTTTAAAATTGTTTGAGTAGTGAATTTAATTTATGCTAGTGAGGGCACTAGAGATCTCTGTGTCTGTATGTGTAGTAAAGGCACTATATATCAGTGGCGTAACTAGGGTGGGGGTTGGTTGCGAATTCGAGGTGTCTCCCGAGTAAGTGTCCGAATTTTTTTTTTACATTTCATATTAAATATTACGTCACTGCCATGTAATCTTGCTATTCGAGTTGTTATATAAGTTAGTGACTCTGTTACATGTAATCCACACAGATTAACTCTTTCCGTGCGGGAGTAACTCGGTATATAGGATTTGTTTCATTATCATTGTAGTTGTTAATTGTTGTTTCTCGCCAAGTACAAGTATCCCTTATAAATCGTTATTTAGGGGACGAAAATTTCTAAATAAAGAGTCATTTCTTAGTGACTGTCACCACGTTATTTTGGATAGTCGTTGAGTGACTTTGAGTTCATATTATAATGCTATATTCAGGCATTATCAGGATGCATTCTTTCACGCTTTGAAGCCAGATGCACAGCATTAAGAATAACTTGTTATGAAAACTCATAAAGACATTAGACTGGACTTTGATTAGTGCAGAGGTCAAACCTATGATACCTCACCCACAAAGAGTGGCCGTTTTTCTGGCCTGCAGAAATTTCTCTCAGACATAAATCAAAAGGGCAGAATTTTTGTGAAGGCCCCCTATACTTTTTTCGAAAGCTTTATAAAACAAAATCTACTCTTCTAAAAATATGCTATATATTAGAAGAAAGAAATAGATAACGTGTAAATTCAATCTAATTTTTTAAAAATAATTATAATTATTTAATTATGTTTTTTTTAGTAAAACAAACAAAAAACAAACGTACACTTCTTAACCACGACAAAGGTTTCATATGTCTCGAAAGACAAAGGTTGCACATCATGTGCCCAGATGAATCACTCGTTTTAGTTTTCAGAATCTGATGTGACTAAAAGAGTTGATTCTGAAACTTTACCACAGTTCGTATGTACCTGTTTTAGGGTGATCTAATTGGGCAGCGTCTCATTCTCTTGGCAGCTTTACTTCTTATGCTGTCCTGTTGTCCGATTTCCTCAAACATACTTTTATTAATAGCTGTAGTCCTCAGAGCTCGCAGGTAGGTTTCGCGTGCGTTCCTTGGATCTGCACAAGCTCAGCATAGAGGATGTTCTCAGGAATTCTTTCATCTGGCATGCGGGTGACAGGTCTGAATCAACTTGGCCTTCTGTGTCAAAAAAGCATTGATACCATGTGTATTGTCCAGTTCCTGATTTGAAATATGATCTTCCAGGAGATAGGCCTACACAGGGCCTGCCCTAGGCCTACACATCGTGCACCTCAGACAGCGCAAGTGGAAACTGTGTTAGGCTCTTGATGCAGTTGACCAGCTCTCACTACAATAAAGAAGAGTGCTCACTATGCAGGTGTTGTTGAGTACCATGTTCAGTTAGGTATCTTCCCAGATAGGCTTCAAGAGTTTTGCCAATCTTGTGCTGACTTTAGCAAAATCAAAGGATTATATGAAGTTATGAAAAAAATACGATCAGGATAGAAAGCAATTCTCACTGAAGCCAGCCGACAAACTGATAAGCCTGTGTTGTAGCTTTTAGCGACTTGACCAAACTATTGACCTTGGTACCAAAATTAGTCTGTTTGCGCGTACTATAGAAACTTGATTGTCGAAATAATCTACGGAAACTAGTGTCAGCTTTTCATGAATACATTAAGTTTGACAGTTCCAACTCTAGGTCATTCTCTATCTAAAGCAGCGTAAAACAAGGATGTGTTCTGGCTCCAACACTATTCGGCATTCTCTTTTCAATTGTACTTGTCAGCTTTTTTAAATCCTAGGAAGATGGAATATATTCACAGAAGCTTTGGTGGAAGTTTTTTTTCCTGACTTAAAGCCATTTAATGGCGTATGTAGATTTATTAAACTGCTGTTTGCTGACGATGAGGCACTCATCTTCCATTGGCAAGAAAGATCGCAAATACAGATAAATGCTTTGGCCGTTGCTTGTCAATAGTTCAGTCTTAAAAATAAGTCTAAGACAGAAAAAAAAGGCAAAAAGTCGTCTTAGAAATACCCGTGGTAATATCGGCTATCACAGCCTTACCGTGGTGCAGGACATTGAGGTAACAGAAAGAACAGGAAAAGCTTCAGCAGCAATGGTTATTAACCGTAAGATTTAAAGAATTGTCGGTAAAAAATGTGAAAAATAAATGAATAATAAATAAAAATTGCAGAACCGTCACAAATTTTGAGACTTCTAAAATCTCTTTTGTGGAGGTCTCTTTCTTGTGGGTTCCCCGAGGCAGTAGCCCGACGCCCATCTGGCCCGGCTTCCAAAGCATAGTGTATACAAATCAATGCAGTCAATCTATTAAATAAAGAACAACAGCAAATCAAGTTGCATAATAACCGAACAGTATATGAGTTGAACAATAACAATGTTTAATACTAAATCTAAATACAAATACTTAATATTCAGACTATGTACAAACAATGTGATAATAAGTTAATGCATTATTAATTATACAAATGAACACGTACGCACACTCAGTTCCGGTAACACGACCAGGTATCTCCAAAAATACTGCAAAACAGAGACACAAGGCTCAAACTATTCAAGGGTCAGTCTCGGCTTCAAGAGCGAGCTCAAAACCACACACTCCATCGTAGCATCAAGCCTAACACCCTGAAACAAAGAATAATTTGGATCTAGCGATGTCGCTAAATCACAAAACTTTCATTAACGACACCCGTACCAAAATATCCACCTGATGATTACTATAAAGCAGAAAGAATATACAGCCAGAACGTTCTCTCCGCTATAAGAACAATACAGGAAACTAAGCGTGACATAAAACACACACACACTATTCTTGACAACAAATCAAAGCGCCCAATGCAAACTAAAGACATGACTAGAAAGAAAACTTCATGCGCACTCAACAATTTCCAGAATTGCACATTCCACAGCAGCACGTGCAAAAGTCACAACAAACTGGAAAGACAAAGGCCTCAACACTAAAATTTGACTGAGGCGCTCCTTGGTCGCTGACTGCAGAAGATAGGAGGATCCTAGCAATGGAATTGAGATGCTACAGAAAGATCCTAGGTAGGAAATTAGAAACATGATCATAATAGTAATTGGACCCTACTATGATCTGCTAACCACTGTCAAAAAAAAAAAAAGCAAACTAAAACTTTGTAGCCATATCACAAGGTTCTCAGGGTTCATAAAGACCTTCCTTCAGGGAACAGTACCAATAAAAGAAGAAGAGACAGACAGAGAAACATATGGGAAGACAATATAAATGAATTAACGGGCCTGTCAGACATTCTATTCAAGGTACAAGAAAGAGAGGAAAAGAGAAAGACGACCAACGGATCATGTGTGGTGCGCCAACTGTGTATTGATCAGAGGCAGGGATAGGTTAAAGTGAAGCTATTAACAAAGTTACTTTCAATTTAAAACAGGTTTATAAGTCAAGAAATTGTTAGAAAACATTGGATCTATATTTTTTAAATCAAATTAATAATAATAAACAACTTTATTATCCATGAGGAAATTTGTATTACAATTTGTGCATTACACCAAACAAAACATTATAACTAAAGAAAACCAAAATATACATTCACACTCAGACGCATTCATAATTCACATATGAAATGTTTATATCAGATAATTGAGTTGTATTTAATGATTTGATTGCCATGGGAATAAAAAAAAGTCTTTCTGTCTGTCTGTCTTTGCTATCCTGACCCAACGGGTGATTTTTTTTTATTTCTAAAATCATTTTAGCTTTCTTCAGATTGCCATAACAGGCAGTGATAATAAAACTTAAAATACTACACAGATGTGAGCGTGTTAAAACTTAAAATATCGCCAAGGACATTTTTCAGTGATCGTAAAGTTTGCTGCCCTTTTTTTGCTGCTATAATCAGTATTTGCAGTCAAATGTAAGGTATTGTCTAAGATAGTACCAAGGAATTTAAAAGTTTGTACTATTTCAATGCTCTCTCCAGTTACAGAAATGAAATGTATTAGGAATAAGCATGCATAGACATTATGGGTGAAGGTTGGAACGGGAAAATATCAAAGGCGGAAGTCTTGCCAGGTACGATTACGGAAGTTGAGCCTGGCACAGAAACTTATTGAATGACGTCACTTTGTAGTTCGTGCTGTGAACCAATTGGTTTTATTTAGATAAAATCAAAATATCTTTCATGTCGTTCTATTAGCTCTTCAATTCTATGTTTGTGTGTAACATATCTCTATGAACATCTTAGGTTATGTTCTTAAACCCTATAACGTTTCCCCTGCAACGAAACAGTGACGCCTCATTTCTCTTCCGACATGGCAGGAGTATTACGTTCAAGACGTATTACGTTATTTTATTTAAATGATTTTCACTGTTTTCTATAATAAAAAACAAACAAACAAGGCAACAATAAAACAGTATAGAGCATAACTTGGCACAATATGTTTCAAGATCACAATCAACTCTATAGACTAATAGTTTTTAAATGAAGCAAAAAGTCAACAGTGCAAATTGAAGGCTTCAGTTTCTGTGACTTAATCCCAGGTATTACACGTGCGCATCAGTTAACATCATTAGCTCAAACTGCTTCGAATCTTGAGACCAGGTAGATGTTCCTGTGTTGTGTGTTACTGTGCATGTATTGGGTATTAGAATCTAGAAGCTCATGTCAACTGACAGGGTTACAAGCTGTAGGAAACAGAAGGAATGTTACAACATGTAAGTGTAGATGTGACTCGCTGCATTGTGTTCCATGTAGTGCTTAGCAAACATCAAGGGAAACAAGTTCAATTGATCTGTAGGAAATGCCATGCAATACAATGAGTCCGATGTCATAAGTAAGCCTACTTATTGCATGGACATGTGGTTAATTAGGGTGTCAATGAAGTTATTGACTTTTCAACATTGGATTTTTTAGTTCGGAAGAGTAACTCCTCCAATTTCAATTTATTATCGCTCACTTTGTTCTTGCCTTGAAATCTAGTCACTTTGTATGACATGTTACTTTGTATGACATGTTTGGACTTTCTTTTGGTTCGGATGTGACATTTCATTCGTAAGTGTTAGTAGTCAGTGGTCAATTCACGTTTGATTTTTACTTTCAGCGTGAGTCTAAGTAGTCAGTGGTCAATTCAAGTTTGATTCTTACTTTCAGCGTGAGTCTAAGTAGTCAGTGGTCAGTTCAAATTTGATTCTTACTTTCAGCGTCAGTTTAAGTAGTCAGTGGTCAATTCAAGTTTGATTTTTACTTTCAGCGTGAGTGTATCTCCATCCATGTTGGCCAGGCCGGAGTTCAGATTGGTAACGCCTGCTGGGAACTCTACTGTCTGGAGCATGGGATACAACCAAATGGCAAGATGGAGGACTTGAAATATGCCACGAACAATGGGGACGAGAGTTACAACACGTTCTTCAGTGAAACCTCCATGGGGAAACATGTCCCTCGAGCCATTTATGTCGACCTAGAACCCAGCGTAGTTGGTAGGTTCAATAGACACATAGTTGGTAGGTTCAATAGACACATAGTTGGTAGGTTCAATAGACACATAGTTGGTAGGTTCAATAGACACATAGTTGGTAGGTTCAATAGACACATAGTTGGTAGGTTCAATAGACACATAGTTGGTAGGTTCAATAGACACATAGTTGGTAGGTTCAATAGACACATAGTTGGTAGGTTCAATAGACACATAGTTGGTAGGTTCAATAGACACGTAGTTGGAAAAAGCTCAAATATAATCGTTTTAATAGTTGTTGTGTTGTTGTGTAGTCCAAAGGGAATATCTAAAATGTAGTTTTCCTATTCCATGTATTATCTCCCCTAACTAAATTTTTCCTGACTCTCTCTTACATATAACCAGAACCTATTGCTTTCTTTTCAATCTCTGACCAACATTTCTTGCTCACAGCACTGATGTTATTTATTTGTTTTTTTCTTCCATTTTCTCCTTCACCTTTCACATTCCTAGCCTCGGTTACTCTCTCTCTCCCTCTATGTCTCTCTCTCTCTCAGTGTCCCTCTCTCTCTCTTTTCCCTGCCCTCTCACTCCCCTTTATAACCATCTTTTTGTGAGCTCACTTTGTCCCAGAACTTCAAACTTGTTTTTTTTTAAAGTGTTCAGTTTTCTAAAACACTATAGCAGACGTAAATTATTTTAAAAAAGTAGTTCTGCTTACGTCATTGATTTAAAAGAGATTCCCCAAGAAGGAAATATAGATCATGTGAAACACAACTAATAGGACTAATTGATGATTTTTCTAAATGGTTTAGATAATAGTGAACAAATAGATGCTATCTTATTAGATTTTTCCAAGGCTTTTGACAAAGTTCACCACCATAGTTTGCTTAAAAAATTAAAATATTTCGGCATTAATGGTCCACTGCATCAGTGGATTAAAGATTTTCTGATAGGGAGAGAACTAACTGTAATAATAAATGGCTCTAAATCAACAACAATAACAGTAAACTCAGGTGTACCTCAAGGAACAGTCATGGGTCCACTACTATTTTAATTTACATAAATGATTTACCAAATTGCATTAGTTCAGGAACAAAAGTCAGATTATTTGCAGACGATTGCATAATATATAGAACAATAAAAACAACACAAGACACAGATATTTTACAAAGAGAATTAGATGAATTACAGAAATGGGAATCAAATTGGAGCATGTCTTTCCACCGAGAAAAAAACAAATTAATTCCACTTACCTTATTCATGGCAAACTAGTAACACAGACTAAAAACGCAAAATACCTAGGTGTTATAATAAATGAAAAACTGTCATGGAATCCACATATTGATGAAACTATAAAAAAAATCCAACAAAGCATTAGGGTTTATTAAAAGAATTTTCTATAAATCAAATAAGAACATAAAACTAAAATGTTATTTAACCTTGGTTAGGCCAATAATAGAATATGCATCCACCGTTTGGGACCCCTCAACTCAAGAAAACATTAAGAAACTGGAACAAACACAAAATAGAGCAGTGAGATTCATAACAAACGAATATTCACATTTGACTAGAGTAACACCATTAGTAAAATCACTAAATTTAGAAAGCCTTCAGGACAGAAGACTCAAAAGTAAAGTAGCAATTATACATAAAACACTGCACCATAATCTTCAAATACAAAAACAAAATTTAATAAAATACTCTGAAAGACACAGAAATAAAGGCACATTCCTCGTCCCATATGCTAGGACAAATTTGTATAAATACTCCTTCTTCCCTAGTGCTATTAGAGCATGGAATGGGTTGCCTGAGCTAGCCAGAAAAACCAGTGACTTGTCAGAATTTAAGTCATTGGTTAATATGCATGACTAAATGCATGATGCGTAGGACATAATCATCTTCTTTTTTGAAGTAACATCTGTATTATATAAGATAAGATACTAAGCCAAAGTGCTGGTATCTTTAAGTAGCTCTCTAAGTCTGAACTAGTCAACTTCTTGCGACATTGGGTCATGTTTTTTTTTTCATTATTTGACTTAAAGCAGTGAAAACTATTATTGGCCAAGCTACTAAAGTTATAGTGAAATGTGTTCTTTCTTACAGACGAGGTGCGTACAGGGGCGTATCGTCAACTCTTTCACCCGGAGCAATTAGTCAATGGTAAAGAAGACGCGGCCAACAATTACGCTCGAGGTCACTACACTGTAGGCAAAGAAATTGTGGACCTTGTTCTGGACAGAATCAGAAAGATGGTAAGACAACCAACTTTCTAGTTGCCCCCTCACACACATTCCATCGTCTATTCCTTGGACTTGTTGTAGGCCCCTACTTCCCTCACATTCCATTCTATTACTTGGGCTTGTTGTAGGCCCCTACTTCCCTCACATTCCATTCTATTACTTGGACTTGTTGTAGGCCCCT
Source organism: Biomphalaria pfeifferi (assembly GCA_030265305.1). Taxonomy (NCBI): domain Eukaryota; kingdom Metazoa; phylum Mollusca; class Gastropoda; family Planorbidae; genus Biomphalaria; species Biomphalaria pfeifferi. The sequence goes on from JASAOG010000116.1 coordinate 706,699, forward strand.
ACTTCCCTCACATTCCATTCTATTCCTTGGACTCTTGTTGTAGGCCTACTTTCTTTACGTTGTAAGCTGGTCTAAAGGGTAGTCCCGATGAACAAGTCACACGCTATACAGTCATCATCCAAATTGAAAGGAGAATGAGTTGACCTACATATTCATTTGTTTATGAACTTTATCAGAGATATGAATAGGACTACCCCATGAGTTTCTACCTAAGATAGATTCTTTGATGCAGAGTATGCGCTTCTTAGTACAGTGTTTGCAAATTTTAAAACTTTTTAGCGGCCCCCTAAATGGAAATAGACGCTATTAGTTTTGTGTGGTCAGTCCGTCCCGTTTAGATCTCGTAAACTAGAAATGATATTGATAATCCGACATCATGATATTTTAGACCTTTCAAAGTTCTAATGCAACGGCTACTTTTTTTCTGAGAACGAAAAATTTAATTTGAATAAGAGATTGACCCTTAATAGAACAATTAGATAATCATTATAAGACATCAGTTAGGCCAGGTTCAGGTTCAGCTTCTCCTTCACTTGCCCTGCTGGACCGTTGGTGCACCACACAAGATCTATTAACCTTTTTTCTACATTCTTCTCTGTCATTTGTCTTTGACAGAATTTCATTCTGATATTCTTTCTAAAAACCCTGCCTTTTTACCTACCTGGGTGGACCACTTCGGGTGCAGATTCTGAGTTTTAGTTTCCATACAAACTGTCTTTGTAACCTTGTTTAAAATATAAAAAAAAACTTGTTTCGTTATTCAAATACCTCCTTTATCAGCTCAACAGTCTACAACAGTACAAACAGATAGTAAAACTAGTAATGCTTTAACATTATTTAGATAACATCCAATGAAAACTAGTATTTGACAGATTGACCTAACCATTGGCCGTCCATGTATATTTTTTGTTTTGTTTTATGATCTCCTTTATGAAACAGCGTTATTTTCTCCGTAGTCCGAAGTTCGTACAAAAATGTCTTTGATTAGTGCCTAGTGGTCTTTCAACTACATCCATTGCTAACTATTGGCCTGGCCCATTCATTGCTAACAATTCACAAGGCCCATTGCAATAATAATAACCCCTTCCATCCTCAGGCTGACCCATGTACTGGTCTTCAAGGTTTCCTCGTGTTCCATAGTTTTGGAGGTGGTACTGGTTCCGGTTTCTCTTCACTTCTGATGGAGAGACTAAGTGTAGATTACGGCAAAAAGTCCAAGTTAGAATTTGCTGTCTATCCTGCACCTCAGGTTCGTTGCTACACAGTTAACTGAACAGTTGCTGCACATTTTACTGACAAAACTTGACAATAGATTGAAAATTAATAACTCTGCGTGGAGAACAAATATTAGCACATAGAAGGTCCACGATGAAGGACAGAGTAAAGTTATGTGAGATTGTGATAAGAAACCGTGACATTATTATGGCAGAGACCTATGTGCAAAGATGTTAACACTGACATTATTAACACTTCCTTAATTTGTATTTTGAGCTCTTAAAATTTATTTTCCTGGCGTCTACAATGCACTAGGTCTCCTTGTCAGAAAGAGTATTTGTCAAAAGTCAAAGGTCAATTAGAATGGATGGGACACGCGGATACTGATATGTGAGAGATACCTTAGGCAATACAGCCTAAATGTCTACATTTGAAATGGGTTTACACAAAATACTTCAATTGAACGATGGCTCGTTACTGCAGAGAAATTGTGCCGTTTTAACAGAATTTCTTGACATTTTACTGTGTGCTGTGGCACAGTGAAGATGAGTTTTTAATTATAACATTTAAAGTAATTTTTATGTACATTTCATTTGATTGACATTATTTGATTCAATATTATTATTTTATATCCACATCATGATACCAGGTGTCTACAGCAGTGGTTGAACCATACAACTCTATTTTAACCACTCACACCACATTAGAACATTCAGACTGCGCATTTATGGTAGACAATGAAGCCATCTACGATATATGCAGGTAATAGACCAAGTCAATAAGATCAACATTCAAAACTGAGCACGAAAATAAACAATCTCTGTCTCTCTGTCTGTCTGTCTCTCTCTCTCTCTCTCTCTATCTCTCTATATATCTCCCTCTCTCTACATACATACATACAAACATACATACATACATACAAACATACATACATACATACATACAAACATACATACATACATAGTCATACAAATACTAAATGTGCCCTGTTGGATTCATTCATGTACTGACTTACTGACATATCACTAATTCTCTCACTTGCCGCGGACAATTACTACTTTCCTTGTGCCTATAACAACTAAGCACCTTTCACGATCGGAACCGAAGCGGTAAAATTTACCAAAAACGATTTTTTTTTCGCGATTTCGAACCTACCTTTCTTTTTTTGGTGGCAAATCCGACATTTTAAAGAATTACAAAAAAACTTCTTTTATTTTTGATGCATAACTTCCACTGTTTCTAATGACATCCAGTTAGCTCAACCGATAGAGTCTCACACTTTAGATTAGAGCTATAGTGGTTTAAATCAAGCTAACCTTTTTTATTGTTTTTTTAAATATTGTTTTTGCACAATTTAATTGTATTAATTCAATCTACATAAAAGTTGAAAAGGAATTTAAAACCTCGATCCAAAAATGAATGTTTGAAAGCATCAGAGAGCCTGAAATATTTCGATAAAAAGTTGAAAAGTTGAAGAAAACTCGTCTATTGTATGTAGGACTATTTTCTAAGGTGTAGAATAGTGTGTGTGTGTGTGTGGGGGGGGGGGGTAATAAGTGATATTGGTCATCGAATTCAGTGGCAAACTAAAGATGTGTTTGGGAGAGGTAGCGTGTTAAAGCAAGACAAGCAATTCGATGACACCAGATACAAAAATGTAAGTGGGATACAAGTTTATTAATGTCATGCTGAATTTGTTTTTCCCATTGACATTTTCATCACTGATGACAATTTTTGATCAGACAATCTCGAACGTTGAGATGTTTTTGTAGCGTACTGTATGGAAAAGAACTGTTCACAGGGATCAGTGCTTGCAAACAAAGCAAGAATTCTAGCTACTAATTTCCGCAATTCAGCGTACCATTCAGGTAGATAACTGTAAAATTTTGGCACAGCCAATTCTATATACTTCGATTTCAACAAAGAATCTGACTGCTATTCTATCAGCTCTAGTTGCACATTGCCAGCAGCATTTTCAGGAGCAAATGAGAATGGAGATACAAACAACGAAAATTCTTGCTCGTATGAAACGAAGTCACGAAAACGGTCATTGAAAGCATCTACTAACGATTACAGGTGTTGGACATATTTACCAAAATGTTGTGGCCGTATTGAATCTTTTTAGTTCCTGACACGTTGAGAAGTGAACAAGATTTTCTCTTGATATTTGGTTTATTCACACAGTCGTCATTGTGCTTGAAAGCACTTCACATCATGACGAGCAGTTGTGACTATTTTGTTTTTTACTTTGAAGCTTCCAATTCAAGTCTTGCAGGTGACCAGTGAGACCAAACCATGAACCCAAACCATGAATCCAAACCATGAGCCCAAACCATGAACCCATTCGTCAGTTTCGAAATGTTCAACACGTTCACCTTTCATGTTCAGAAACAATTTAATTTCCTCAAGCATTGCAATAAATCTCTTCACTACTTTATGACAAGAGAGCCAGCGGACTTCTGTGTACTAGGGAAAATAATTAAATTCGTGTCCAATGTCATCCAGAAACAATGAAAATTGTCGATGATTTAATCCGCGGGCACGAATAAAATTGAGAGCTACTGAAAATGGTCTTATGACTTATTGGAACTGTAATTGCTTAACGCAAAATGTTTCTTGGTGAATGATGCACTGAAAATGAGCATCAGTCTCTCTTATTTTTGTAAGTAGCTTTGCATCAAAACAATTTCATTTCATGGTTGGTGTGCCATCCATTGCTAGACTAGCATCCTCGCTTGTTGTGGTGTTATGTATAGAACAGGGCTCAAGTAATTCCTCATGTATCTCAAAATTCCTGTCACAGGCCCTTATGAATATAACCAACTGTGCTACACCCGTTACATCACTGAAAATAGTTCATTAACAACTATTTTGTTCTTTAACTGTTCACAAGCTGACCGACATGTCATGTATTCTATCTACCTCAGTGTTCCTAGTTAACGCTATTTCTTTGAATGCTTTCACCTTTTCTGGACACATTAATTTGGCTCTAACGACACATTCCTTCATAAAATCACATTCACTAAATGATTTGCTATGGCTTGCAATTAAGTTTGACAAAATGTAGCTTGCTTTCACCGCAGACTCACTCTCGTTGTTAGTTTAACAAATACTATTTTTTAATTTGAGTAGCTTGTCATCTCTTATTTTCCAACGTAATAGTTTAACATTATTTTGGTAATTTTTAAGGTGGCCAAGCGGGCCCATGCGGCCCCCGAACGCCGTGTTTGATATGCCTGATATACAAAAGAAGAATTGAAAATATTTCCTGGATTACAAAAATTATTTCTTGACAGGTTCAAATGCCCCACTCCTCATATTTTTTTAATAGAGATTATTTAACATCTCCTTACAGAAAAGGTTTTATATTATAGTCAATGCAGGTGCTTCTTAGCTGCTTCGAAAAGGCATTTCAAGAACTGAACAAATTTTCTTCCTGTGAAATATCTTCGAGCAGACTCGAATACCAACAAAGGATGTTGATCAGTTTTGTAGATTTCAAAAAACGTTTGATAGCGTCCATCGGAATCACTCTGGAAAACAGCAAGAAAATAAAGAATCTTGCAACAATTTGTCCAATTAAAGCGAAATCTCTAAAGCAAATCAAGCTGTTGTGTCACAACAACGGATGGTGGAATGACGAATTTCTTCAACATCGAGACGGGGGAGATTTTATCCCCATTTCTCTTTCTTGTAGCTATCGATGACGTCCTAAAAAACACATTAAACAGGCTGCATTCCGGGTCTCATGGCCTAAACAAAAACTGAGTTGATATTTGCAAAACTCTAGCATTACTTGGAAATACAATTAAATGACGGATAAAGAAGCCCCCACAAAGCTATGCATATTGTTTACCTACAGTGTTATCTCATGTCGGATGGGAAAGCAGGAGCCGTCTTTCAAAAAGTACGCCTTTTTTGAAAAAAAAAATAAAACCATTAGCCTGGAGATTAAAATCCACCTCCTCAATACAGAAATTCTCCAAACGGCCACCTACGCTTCGAGACGTGGAAGGCTGAAAAGAGGCTGAGCAGTGATGGCTGAGAAGGATCCAACGAATAACATCCCGAGATAATGTTACCAATAGAGAAATCTGTTCCCGCACAGACATTCGCCATCGAAGGGAAGTGGCGACTGGACGTCGATTGAGATTTGTGAGACATAGCATTAGACAAGACGAAACACGTTAACTAAAGTCAGCCGAAAAGAGGAAATTTAAAAAAAACATGGCCGTTCACGTCTAACATGGCGTCGCACCTTTTTAGAAGTCCTGGATTTCGTGGGCACCATTGAGAAGTGGCTGTGAAAGTCGCTATGCGTCAAATGGCGCGCTAGGGAGCTTAAGCCTGTTTTTCTCAACATTTTACAACCAAAAAATATTAGTTCGCCACTGAACTTGTCAGATAAAATGTTTAGAGGAGGGCTTACGCTCACTCAGTTTTCTTTTTTGCGAGGGTCATTGGGCAACAGAGTCTCTCTACTGTCTTATCTTGGTCGATTTCCTCTCACGTACTTTAGTCCTGAGTAATCTTGAACTATTAGTATGTAAATAGATAGGCTATACTTGTAATTTCGAATTGAACAGTAAATAATGTGTATAATTTAATCCTTGAATATGTAAGCCAATTATTATTTTTTAACCGGTACTTAACTTCTTTACAACATTGATCAATTTCAGGCGAAACCTGGACATCGAGAGGCCATCTTATGTGAATCTAAATCGTCTAATAGGCCAGATTGTCTCATCCATCACAGCCTCGCTTCGTTTTGATGGAGCTTTGAACGTTGACCTAACAGAGTTTCAGACGAACCTTGTGCCGTACCCCAGAATTCACTTTCCATTAGTTACATATGCACCCATCATCTCAGGTAAAAACTAAACAAATGCATCTACAATCATTAGATACAAAACTAAACAAATGTAGGCCTATCTACAATCATTAATTATACATGAAATTTTAAAATGACCAAAAAAATTTTAACTAAATGAAATAAAATGATAGGAAATGTTCCAGCCTTGAACTAGGTAAAGTTACCTACTCTACGACATCTGTTTAACTTGTGCTCAACTATTCTGAACATTTTTGTAAGTCTAAGTAGTTTTGAAGAAAGCATTGAAAAAAGACTACATGAAAAAAGTTTCATTATGTCCCTTGGGATATAATTTAGATATTACATCTGAGTATTTCAATCCAACTAGTAAAACACTGAATCCTTTCCCTCTTCCAGCTGAGAAAGCTTATCACGAGCAAATGTCAGTGGCGGAGATCACCAACGCCTGTTTCGAGCCTTACAATCAGATGGTCAAGTGCGACCCAAGAATGGGCAAGTACATGGCTTGTTGTATGTTGTATAGAGGAGACGTGGTGCCCAAAGACGTCAACGTTGCCATAGCAACTATCAAAACTAAGCGGTCCATCCAATTTGTGGACTGGTGCCCTACAGGCTTTAAAGTAGGCATTAACTACCAACCACCTACTATAGTTCCAGGTGAGAGATTTGTTTGTCTTGGTGCATTAACAACTTATTTATTTCAAATAGTCTCTTAGTAGTAGACCAGTAGTAGGTCAATAGTAGGCCAACTAATGCATGGGATTTACTTTTCCTAGGTGGTGATCTCGCTCAAGTTCAGAGGGCAGTCTGTATGTTAAGTAATACCACAGCCATTGCAGAGGCTTGGGGTAGACTTGACCACAAGTTTGACCTAATGTATGCCAAGAGAGCATTCGTACATTGGTATGTGGGAGAAGGTGAGTACTGAAACATAGAACTCAGTTCATACATGTAGTTTGTTGCTATGAAGCTATTGATTCGTGAGTTCTTGAGTAAGTAGTCAGTAAAAAGATCCTAACTGTGACACATAATATTAATTTATAACTTTGTTCCATGTAGATCTTTCTTTGTCTCAAGTAGATCTTTCTTTGTTTCATGAAGTTCTTTCTGAATTCCAGGAATGGAGGAGGGTGAATTTGCCGAGGCCAGGGAGGACCTGGCAGCTCTAGAAAGAGATTACGAGGAAGTTGGACTTGAAACTGTCATTGAGGGTGCTGGGGGAGAGGAAGGAGATGAGTACTAGGGGAGAGTGAGCAGTGTCTCATCAACTGCATTTATTTATTCGATTTGCATTGAGTGATAAACATGTTGTATTAACAGGAAGGTTGAAATGATCTCTGAGGAGATTTTTATAACACCAGAAGCAATTTTGAAAAACAAGTATCTATTTTAAAAAGAAATTACAGCATAGGCTAAAAAATGTATTGAGTTTGTATTTCAATGAAACTAAAATTTAAGATTTTCTTTAAATACTAATATTAATAATATTTGCTTTTTAGAATGTATATGTTTGGTATAGAGCTAAAAACTTAATTATTGCGATAAACTTACACCAGCTGTCAGTAGCTAAATTATGTGTTCAAATCAGCTGTACAAGGTAGCTTTTGTTTTCCATTGGGTTCATGTTTTCTTTCTTTTATTTTTTCCCCCATCTGCTCATTTTTTTGTTTAAGTTTTTTAAAACAATTTCCAATTTTTTGTCTGCTATTATTTGTTCTTTTAGAGACCAAGGGATTTTATATTGCAACGCTTTCAGCTGAAGACTCCAGACACAAGTTGACCATGAGACAAAACTTTGTAATAGTTGACCATGAGACAACACTTTGTAATAGTTGACCATGAGACAACACTTTGCAATAGTTGACCATGAGACAACACTTTGTAATGTTTTCTCTTCAGACCAAATGTTTCCTTCTGATACTCAATGTCATTTTGTCTTTACAATATCATTGAACCAAGAGACCAACATGGAACAGCTTTTTACTCTTTGTTTTAGTATCCCAACAGTTTTATTTGGTGTGCAATCAGTTTTGTTGTGTGTTTTTATTTGATACCTTTTTTTTTGTTGCAAGATTTTACAAGTGAATTGATTGTATCAACTGAAGTATTGGACGCAACTCTAGAAGTCATACAAATATTTATTTTTTAAAATACTTTGATTTGACTTGTTTCTTATGTTAGGTACATTGTCAGATTTCCTAGACAATAGGCATTCAATACAAATGTATTATATGACCAATACAAATGTATTATATGATTAACACAAACATCCACAGCAGACAAACAAATATCTTGTAGGACTCTGGGATGTTTAAAAATCCCAAATAAAATTAAAATCTCTAAACAAGACATGCCTCCAATCAAGCACTCATTTAATAATAATAATATCTTTATAACTAATTATAAATAATTAAACTAAAAAAATGGATACTGTTACTATTTTTAGTAGGATTTCTACACATAATGAATTTGTATGTAATTACTCTTAAAAACATCCATAAAAATCTAGTACCGGTAATCAAAAAAAAAAATATAATTGATTTTCTTAAGTGGTTTTTTGTTAGTTTGCAGATCGAAGAATTTTTTTTCAAAATAAAATAACTGCTAGTTAATAATAATAATAAAGCTTGTTTTCAAGAAGATTACTAAGGAATGCAGTATTTCCTGTGGCAACGCAGCCCCAGCTGCAACCTACATATTTTGCAATATTTAGCGCAGGCATAACCATTGTTTGCCAGTGGTCAATTTAGATTTTCTTTACACCCTCTACATCTGTCCTCAACAGCAAATTTTCTTTTGGTCTCAAATTGTATCCTGCAGCCTTTGTAAGCGACCTCCAATTGTCTCGTTCTGAAGCCGTCTGCAACCAGGTACTCTCTTCTATGTCAGTTAAATCAAGTTGGTGCTTAAGCTGGTCTTTAAAGTGTTTCCTTGGGGCACCTCTGTTACTTCGACTACCTTTCAGCTCACCAAAAAAGACTGCTTTTGGCATATGTTCGTCCCTCATGAGGGATATGTGCCTTGCCCAGCGTAACTGTCAGACTATAAGTAGTTAAAATACAATGATTTGTATTATATTGTTGTTAAGTTAATCCTTCAGAACTATAGCACTTGTTAGTCAAAACCTTACAATTAACAGAATCTTACACAAATAAATGCAACTCTATGTACACAATTTGTATTCTGAAAAATTTTAAAAGTTCATAAAAGCTAATGTACACATAGATTTCATGTACATATGTTAAATTTTAAAATAAATTTATTACAAAACTTTAAAAAAATAAAATACAAAATTGTCAACAGCTTATCACATAAATTTATGTAAAATAAAATTTGACAACAAAAATGTTTCAATATCATTTGAAATATTTAAAAGATTTTTTTAAGAGACAAGTAAAATTGCCAACTGTCGTCTTTTTGATTCCCAGTTTGTTTTTTTACAATACAACAATACAATACAATTCAACTTGTATCTTCGTGGAACCTTGAACCTGCTTGGACACGGATCTGGAAAACAGCTCATAGAAATGTAAAAGTTGATGTATATCACTCTAGATGACCACATTGGGTACAGAAAGAGAAAATATTTATCTTAGCGGGGTAAAAAATGCTCCATTGTTTTTTAATCTAACATTCATGAGTTATTAAGAGAAAAACAATTGCTCTATTATAAGTTGTATAAAGGAGGTTTTGACATTTAAAAAAAATAATTTTTATGCTTTTCTTGTTTTGTCTCTCATGCTGTAGACATCAAGTACTGTCTAATAGTTTCATAATTAGAATTGAAAGAAATTTGAATGTTTGAATTGAATCAACACTAGCGGAAATTATGGAGAACTACCAGACAGACTACTGGATAGATTTTTACTTGAAACTACTTAGTACTAACAATGTAAAATTGAAAAGAAAAATAAATGATAATGTTATATTTTTTCACCAAATTAACACACAAAGCAAGATCTAATCTAATAGATTACAAACATTTCTTAATTACAACCTCGGCTTGTGTTAATCCAGTCATGCTTAAAATCTGCTTAGTCATTAGTTTTCCTAGCTGATTTAGGCAACCGGTTCCATGCTCTAATAGCACTAGAAAAGAAGGAGCACTAAATATGAATTTATTCTAGCATAAGGAATATGAAATGTTACTGACACAGAAAACAAACATAATAATAAAGGGTGGGACATATCAATGTACTTTATAGAATGGAGTTACTAAATAGTTGCTTCAGCTGTAAATAGCTTGAATGTAAGCCAATACCATCAAGTTTGGAATGCAGTCATTGGGCAGTGGAAGGACAACAAATAATGAGTTCACCCAAACAAGAATTTCTGCAGGGCAATGCAATCACAATATACACCTTGAGAAAGTTCTAACATCAATCCTATAATAATAATAATGCTATTCACATGTGACATTCCTTGAAACATTTACAATTGATGCATTTTTCTTTTGCTCCGATCAATGAATTCACTTTGTTTATAGTTCAGTGGAGTTCAGCTTTCACTTTACATTTGTTCAAATCTATCACAGTTTGTATAAATTCACTATTGTGAACAAAATCAGTAATAACAATGTTGAGATGATAAAGGCAGGGATCACTGACCCTTATCCATGTAGTAAAGTCTGTAATCCATGGTTTTGTCCAGTTCTCTAAACTGCTGAATAGACCTGCCATAATGGTAGCCAGAGTTGGGGTCAAAACACCTGGAATGTAGAGAGAAATGTAATTTTTTTTTTTTCCAGAAATCAGAACAGCATGAAATTAATTTAAAGAAAGCTAACCAATCTTTCTTATCCTATGCTTCAACATGAGCAGTTATTGTAAAAAAACAAATAAACATTGAAATAAGAACATAAACATAGATGTATATTATTTTGAAAAAGGCTTTAAATAGTGTTTTGTTTAAAAAAAAAAACAACTGGTTTAGTTGTTATACATTGTTATAATCTATAATATGGCTGCCTGGTCAGGCGGTTTGGGAGCTGGACTGTCATTCGAATTTATCGATGGTCGAGGGTTCAAATCCTGCCTGCTCCCATCCCCCGTCGTCCTGCGGGAGGTTTGGAATAGGAAGTAAACTATCTTCAACTCTGAAGGAACATCCGAAACATGTAAAACATTTTATACTCCTAAGGCCCTGACACATTTATTCACTCACCCCTAACCTTTCAATAATTCTCACATTTGCAGCAGATGAAAAAATATGAAAATTTTACCCATCATTACTTGTCTTAGGCCTAAAACAACTAAGCCATTTTAAGAATTGAAACCACAGTGGTTTAATTTAACAAGAACAATTTTTCATTCTGGATTTTTACACAAATTTTTGTTTAAAACCAACATATTGAAAAGCACAAGGCTAAACTTCCTTCCTTCTATTTAAAAGAAATGTAAATTATTTAGAACCCACAACCTCTTATCTAACATCCATTCACCTTGAAAATACCTTTTACAAGTCATTTTGTACAACATTGTGCCATCTTAACAAAATCAACTCACCTTGACAAACTACAAATTTTTTGTGTTTCTGTGTCAACTTTTGGTTTAAATATTGTTTACAGAGTTCTTTATCTGGAGTGTTGGGCCAAGGAGAGATAATAGTATCTGACAGAAAAAATTCCGGAAACATTTCCACTTCAGGTGATTGATAGAAAATAATCACCTGTAGGTAAAATATAAAAATGAGATCATTACTTCATGATTGACTACTTCTCATACAACTGATCTAGAAAGTATAGGCAATGGAACACACACTATCCCACATTTCTAAACTTACTATTAACCTGTTTTTTATCTTCCCACATCCTTCTCAGTGTTAGACTCTGTAGGTCACAGTTAGGACATATTCTTGTTCCAAATACTGACAGAAGAAGTGTGGCCAGCTGGATGTGATGTTCTGCTTCAAAACAGTAGAAATGATTGAAATCAATCAAAACCACTTCATGTGGATGAGCTTTCAAATACTTGTCTAAAGCACCAGTCAATTCTGTTACCTAATAGAGAAATGACATTTTTTAAGAGATGTACATTTCGTATCTGATGTTAAGTGTAAATGCTGATTGTAAACCTGTTAGAAAATACATACTGTACATTGTAAATATTGTATGATTGAATAGAAGCACTAGAAATCCAGACTTGGACTTGTCAATAATTGATGGAGCAAAACAAAACACAAGATTAACTTTTATGTTTTATCAATGCAACATCTGTGTTTTATTACTTAACTCTTTCAGTGCGGTGGTACTCTGAGCGAGTAACTTAGATAGCGCTGGTGAGTGCGGGGTTACTCTGAGCAAGTAACTTGGTTTATAATATTTATTTCATTATCTTTTTCATGTTAAAATTTTTTTTTCTCTTTTTTTTTATTTTCCGGATGTGGGAGTGATTGTTCTTTGTTTTGATAGAAAATTTGATGCAGTGCCAAAACTTTTTTAAAAAAAAAGACATTATGTTAATGGTTCCTCTTTTTTAGTTTATTTCCTGGGACACAAAAAGTGTAAATAATACAATTTCTTAGTGCGTTTGTTCATCTTTTATGAAATTTGAAGTGATTAAATGTCTTAAAATTTGTGATTTTTTTATATTTTATGGATTAAATGTTAGATTAAAAGATTGAATCTTTTAGTATATCGATTTTTGAATGAATTTTAAAAATATTTTCTTTTTCCATTTAAAATTAATGAAAAAAATATTTTTAAAGATAATTTATTTGATTTATTATACTTTTGTAGCCCATTTATTTTCCTTTAAAATAAAATCAAATATGTTAGATTATTAACCCTACCTCCCTTGAAAATTTATGTTCATTCCGTAAACTCCATTTTTTTCGATCAAAATAATTCACACTGAAAGAGTTTTATTACTTAAGAATATAAAATATCTTTAAAAAATAAATTTAATTTTGGTTGTACAGTAAATTTCAAGGACTATAATTTTGCATTAAAAATAAATGGCAGATAAATTTCTTTTTGTAAATATGTTTACAAACCTTTGGGCCATACAATTGATGAACACAAAATATTTCTTGACAATCAGGCTTGGTGGCCACTCTGAGGTCAAAATATCTGATGCCCAACTCAAGCTGATGGCTGAAATCTAGAGATTGGCAAACTGCCCAATTTTGAATGATGCCTTTAGCCATCTGTCCAATAAGTGGATTGTTGGCGAAATTTGTTATTTCTGTTGATGCTCCAGGCACCACACAGCCATTAGAATCTAAGGCAAATGTGCCTGAATTATGAGTTCCTGAAAATAATAGAATGTTATGTACATTAGAACTTCATCTAATTGGCATGGCCTGATTTATAATGCTACCCCTCCCAAACATACAATTTTTACAAAGCTTATAACAACTCACTCTGTCTGTCTAGTACTTTTTTTTTTTACACATTATTTCTCCCAAACCCAATCTCAAATCAAATTAAAATTTTGTACAATTAATTCTTAATCCTGAAAACAAAAATCAATTTAAAAAAAGAAAAGTTAACTATTGGGAATAAATTATTTTGTTTGGTTTCAAACAATGGAAAGAAATGTACATCACAGATGTGGTAGTGTAAGTTGCATTAGTCCCCTTTATACTTTGTGTACAGAATTAAGTCATCCCTTATAAGTTTAAAACTTACAAATGATAGCTATGAAACTTTCAATATTTTCATAAGCACTTAGCATAGTGATATTGGCTTGCCATACAACTTTTAAAAAATAAAAAATCATTTAAAAAGCCATCACTGTAACATTCACCCTGATACCCCTTTCTTTCTCCCCTTACCCAACTGGTCTAGACAAGTGATGGGATGAAAGCATGACATTTCTCTTGACAAAAACAATTGGTCAAAATATTTCTAATTGCACAAATTGATTGATTATTATCAGTCTAGATCTATTACAAATTTAACTAAATGACTGATGCAAACTAATTGATACAATGTCACTTAATATTTGTTTTGTTTTTTTTTACATTTTTAATGCCTGCGAATTTGATTACCAATATCACTTATTTGAATATCCCTTATTTAATATCACTTACTTGAATATCCCTTATTTAATATCACTTATTTGAATATCACTTATTTGAATATCACTTATTTGAATATCCCTTATTTGAATAACTCTTATTTTGCCGCCACCCTACACCTTAGAAAATAGTCCTACTTTAAATTAACTGAGTATTACTTAGCTTTTCAGTTCTTTATCAAAATATTTGAAAGTCTCTCTGATGATTTTTGGCTGGAGCCCTTTTTTTTATTATTGCATCCTGTGCTTCAAATGATTACAAAATATTTTTGTTGAATATTTCCCCCCACCCCACCCCATTATAATGCTTCCCAACCATAATTTTGGCCCATGTTTTATAGTTTGTCACAATGAATAAGAATGGTCCACTTATATTGACTTGCCACAAAAAACACATATTTCTGGCCTGAAAATTCTAGTTCCTCTTTTTCTTGTTTTCCTTCATCATGTCCCTAAAAATTTTTTTTTTACATACAATCACTGACTTCTCTTTGGCTTCTTAAATTCAATATTTAAGTATTTCATAAGTTCTATTTTGTTGTTGGTCGTATCCGTTTTTTGTTATTACTCTGCTATTGTAACGCTCTCACCCAAGATTTTTACTGTTTTTTTTTTCCTCTGTCCTCAACACACAAAATAATTTAGTTATACCTACAGTTCATTTTGTTTTTATACATTTTTACACACAGAAACATGTATTCAGTATATACTGGCTTCATATTGTTATAACCCTATTCGCGAGCAAAAGGGTTAACTGTGTGTGATCAGCTGACATATGTGACACAGGCCAGTAATACAGTTTAGCATGCTATATTGAAAGGCAATGGACAGTACTGGCATGAACTTTGCACTTCAATAGCGCCCGTGTTATGGTCATCTGATCATAAGCCTGCGTGGACCAGAGACACAGCGTGTGTAAGAAAGCAGCAAATCAAGACGGGAGACCGGGACTGTTAGTCAGCCATGAAGTCGATCCTGGTGCAGTCCTCCAGTGAAACGTACGAGTCCAGGAAAAGACAGTAGAGTTTATGAGTTTAGTACAGTGATATACAGTCTAACGTTGTAGTAGTTGATTGTGTTGCCAATTGTGTCATATTGGCTGTTTTATTTGACCCTTATTAAAGTACCAGATTATTTGGAGCCTTGTTGTCAAGTTCTTGTGTTGATGTGTTGTGTTGTGTTTAGCAGTGTTTACAGAAGGCCTAATGAGTAGGAGAGAATCGTAACAATATGATAAAAAAACAAGATTTTTTTATACAGTGTCTACAAAAGTAAGTTTGGGCAGATGAAAAATTTACACCTAAAAAAGTTTAAATAGTGCTTAAAAACGAATAGAAGTATAATCTTGTACTTTTTAATAAGTCGGCTATGAAAAAAACATATATGATCAAAATTCTAAATAAAAAATAGTATTTGTTAAATTTTACCGACGCAGTTTCAATTGTGAAAATGGCTTAGTAAAAATGTTTTAGACTTAAGTCAAGAAACAACAGGTTAAATTTTCATTTTAGTGATAGATGGTGAATCAGTGCCCTTACGTAACAAATATCTAAGCTATTATATTCTATTTCTAAAACACCACTCTATGACTCGTGTTAAAATGTGGCCAGTTGATTGAAATTTCAAAAACAAAAAGGAGGGGATGTTCCTGCCATAATAAATAATATTTAGCTCTGGAACCAGTCACCAGGCCTAGCTGGTTTGTAATGCAAGTCTACATTATAATACCACTGACTGACTGACTGACTTATGTATCAACAGATCTCATCAAGTATCACACTGATTTGCATGAAATTTTGTACACAGGTTCCTTTCACTTCTTAGATGCTTGCTAAGATGAGGTTTTGACAGATTTGCAACACGAACACCACAATTAAAAAAAAATTAAAAATAAAACACAAGCTTTCTATTAAACCTTTTTGGTATTTTCCCCAAAGGTTGTAGTCTATACAGAAAGTATAAAGAAATAGCATGAAAATTCCATATTTTTAAAGCAAATTCTTCCCTTCCCTCTAAGCCTACTTAGTTAATTTATTTATTACTTACTTATTTGCTTTACATCATTTTCACTTCCTTTAAGATGCACTCCACATACAAATAAAAACATTAATCCTAAATAGCATCAAAAAGATCCATATCTTTTATTTTACGAAAGAGAGAGAGTAAGGAATAATTCCCTGTAGCATTGTCATTTCTCTACATTCAAAAGAGATGAAATAAACTACTACAATTAATAAAACCAAATTGATGTTTCCATATATTTAGAAGACAGAAAACCAAAATAAATATAGTGTGGGGGAACAGGGCATTCAATTGGGGCCTTCAGAAAAGTTATTTTTTTCTTCTAAGCCTAAAACTAATGATCAAAGAAATGTTTGCTTGCTTTATGATAAATAGATGCAAAAGAAAACAAAAAAACAAAAAACAAAAAAACTAACCAAATTAACTATATTTATAGAATTTAAAAACTGAAAAGTGGTTGATTAATCGGAGAAGGCTAAAAACGTTAAGGGTTGTTATTGTAAAAAAAAACTGGAGCCAAAAAGTGTGAAACTGGGTGTCTTTGGTGTGTGTAAGCAGGTGGTTATGGTTGAAAAGCACCATAAAAAGGGTATATTAAATATTGAATTGAGAAGCCAAAAAGATTTTATGTATATTTGTAGGCCTAGCTTTTTTATTGTTG
Organism: Biomphalaria pfeifferi; assembly: GCA_030265305.1. Lineage (NCBI taxonomy): Eukaryota > Metazoa > Mollusca > Gastropoda > Planorbidae > Biomphalaria > Biomphalaria pfeifferi. The sequence goes on from JASAOG010000116.1 coordinate 723,452, forward strand.
GCACAAGAGCAGGGGAAGGAGTGGCTATAAATAGGTCTATGTTAGAAAAATTACGATGTGCAGGTTAAAAAATTAACAACAATGGGGATTCCAGAGACAGAAAGAGAGTCTCAGAGTCTAGGGTCTAGACCAGATCTAGAGCTGCTAGTTACAGTGTGTACGTTATTAAATTTTAAAGTTGATTTTATTAACTAGATTTTACAAGACTCTACTCTAGATCTAGATCTACTCATCTACTGATTCTACATCATCTAGCCTATCTAGACCTAAACATAGAGTTGAAGCTAGGTGCTGAAACAAATGATACATACATATATTTATTTATTTATGTTTAATATATGTATCTATCTAGACCTATAGTAGTTTATTTAATTCAGACATTACATGAATTCAGACATTTGCTGTTTTTGTGGTCATTAAATAATTATTTTAATATTTATTATAAAACTAGCGAGCTGTATAATGTGCTTGTCCATTTTCCAATGATTCTGACCCAATTTCCTTCCATTTAGCTGTCTTTTTATGTAAGAAAAACGAATTTCAAAATTGTTAGTCAGGTTGTTGTATTTTCCTATGTTACCCGGATGACTTTACCTCTTCCTAGGGTTAAGACTATATTTTTTTATTTGATTGGCTAATGAGCCCAGCAATATTTATTCTGTTTTTTGGAGCTAATTTATTTGATTCATAAGCCAAGTTATCTGATTTCATAAAAAAAAAAATAATAGGGTGTCCAAATTAAATTGTAAACGATTTTCTTACCAAAATTTATTTTGGATAGCCAGTTTTGGACCTCAATAAAAATCATCTTATATTATATTATAAATATTTGTTCCTTTGTTGTTGTTTTTTAATAGAGAATAAATGGGCAAATATTTGGAGTGAGCTTGGTACATTGAATGAAGTTAAATGCTTAGATCTAGGCCTACTAGATAGATCTAGAATTATAAAGAGAGATTATCTAGAGGATTCAGTTAGACAAGAATGGCTATCCTAATCTGTACTATACTACAAAAGATCATCTGTATTAGAAATTTATTAAATTAATAAACAAAAAACACAAACATTCAACACACATCTAATCATGCAAACATAATACAAGTTGGTGCAGAAGTCACTATCCCAGTGACCTAATTTTGGTAGAATAAGTGTGTTCATATTTTTATCTTTTGTGTTCGTATTTATGCATAATTTGAAAATATCTTAATGATTTAATGTGAGGGGGATCTTGAAAATTAGTTAATGTTAATATAATAGAATTAAAATCTGAGTTTATTGATGCCTAAATATAGAGACTGTCCGAAATAAATTATGGTGTCCAGAATCAAATAATGTGGGTCAAATTTGTCAGAATTAAATGAAAACACACTGCCTCTTTGACCTTAAATATAATAACAAATATATGTTAGGGGTACAAATATAAGTAGTCATCCTTATTCTCCTTTAACTAAAGAAGATTTTGATACTTCATTTTCTTTTCTATGTCGAACCATTGTAAAATAATGCGCTGTCAAAGTCAAACTTTGAAATTTGGCCTTTTTTTGGCTATAATTTCTATAGGTGTCCAAATAGCATTTATATAATATAAACTACTCTAATCTCTATATGATTATATACTATATCTATAGTCTAGATAGTATCATTATAGTATAAGTATAGACTAGTAGTAGATCTATATCTAGAATTCTAGATTTACTATAACTACTATAAGTTGAGTATAAGACATAAGATGATTTTTAGTAGATAGGTCATAATAGATGAGATCATAGTGACACTAAAAAACAGTCATAGAGATCTGTAACTCTGTTGATATCTATTTGAATTTCTAGAATTAGATCTATCAAAATCAAATCTATGTCTATATACTATATAATATTATATAGTACCTGGAATTGCTAAATCTGTTAGAGGTATATCTATTAAACTTGTGGATTTTAATAACGTCATCCATTCTGCGTATTCCAGTGATGACATTTTTTAGATTGAGTCTGAGTAAAGTGCGAAGTTCGAGCTGCCCCGATTTGTCAAGAGGTTCGAACAGTTCACTTTTTATTGCTAAAACTTTTTTATTTGAATGTTTACCAAATTACTACTATATTGCTACTGCGCATGCACCTTTTTTCTTTACTTCCGACACATACTATTTCCTTTTCCTTGTAAAGGCTAAGTTCATGGTGAGGTCAAACTCAGGAGGTGTGGAGTTATTCTTTTTTACTACCCGGTGAAGGAAATGGGTAATGGGCTTAAGGCTATTTTTAAGTCTGATTGCTCATCAGCTTAAAGAGACTATTTGAAGTTATGGAGGGTGGGAAATGGTGCAATGGATGGTGTTCTTGCGCTGGAGTAAAAAGAAAATGACTTTATAGTAAAAATTAAATATTAAAACATGTTTTTAGATATATTTTCTTTGATCTGTTCGAACCTTCCATCAACCCGATCGAGTTTACTAACTCGGGAAAAATCCGCTCGAGGAAAAGTACGCTTGGCGATACTTACCCTACACATCTTTGACTTCGTATTTAATTTTAACTAAGCCAAGTGATACATTAAATCCAATCTATTTTTATAGAAAAAAGGACGAGGAGAGATACTATCAGTTTTTTCATAGGTCAGACCGTTACGGTGCTATAAAAATCCAAACTTGAAAATTGCTGCCAGCGGGCTTAATGCGCTCGAACTTCGCACTTTACTCCCTAGGTCTATCCATAGAACTCAATAATTTATAATCTAGATCTATATCGGATGTCGGAAGTAGGGAAGTAGAATTCGAAAGTAGAAAACATAAATAATATATAGGCTAGTAGTAAAAAAAAAAATCAGACGTAGGCATAGACCTAGCCCAGATTGGCATTAGATCTAGAATAGATTCAAGTCTAAATCTATTCTAGAGTCTCGAAATTCTAGAATCTACGCAAAGCTAACCCGGTGATTTTTTCCTAGGTTTTATAATGTCAATATGATATTGTTTATTTTGGCAGGAATCCCCCACCCCTTTTCTCTATTCTGAAATTTACATTTTAACAACCAACCTTTATTTATACTTTATTTTTTAGCCCGTGAATTGGTGTAGGCCTGCTGTTTAAGATGAAATTTCGCGACCTGCTCTCTCTTTCCTGAACACCCCTTTAGGCCTACATTTTTTTTCTTTTTTTGAATTTTAATAAACTGATTTTATTTTAACGATCGCACCAGACACATATATAGATCTAGATGCACGCATTCACATTTTGGGCTTATTAATACTACATATAGCATTTTCACTAATCCGCTCCCCCCCCCCCCAACCGAAAAAAAAAAGTCATTCGTAGGCCTATGCTCTATAACTTTGCTTCTGCTGCTCAATTCAATCTATATACATGTATATAATCTATATTTCGACTATGGACCCCCCCCCCCCCAACCCGTTTTTTTTTTCAGCTTTTATTAATCCTAATGCATGTTTTTTCTTAACATCAGTTTCAGGACTAGAGAAAAAAAATGCATTTTCCGAAGGCCTAAATGGAATGCCTACATTCTTGTTCCCCTTTCTATATTGCTTTGTCTACTTTGTTCTCCAAATAAAAAAGGAATTTCAATTCTTAAATTTTTTAATCATTTATTTCATGGGCGTAGCCAAGGGGGGTTTGGGGTTCACCCCCCCCCCCCGAAATGAAATTCTCCCCTGCGGGGGGGGGGCGGAATTTAGGGACTGAATTTTTGCTTTGGTTTTATTTATTTTAGGTGAGACTTAAATACTTAAGCATCACTTGGTACAGCGCAGTCAAGTGAGTTTTGAGTTTAAAACCCCTACCAGGGGGTTTTGCAGTCAAATCCCCCTCTTCTATAAAACAACCCCCATCTAAAAAGAATGTAAATCCAATCCCCAAATTCAAAGAGCATAGCTAAGGAAGATTTTGATTTTAAACCCCCCTCCAAAATGTATGACAACACCTCCTCTTCAATACAAGACTATCCATACACCAGTAACCAGATTCTATGAGCGTAGCCAAAAAGGGTTTTGTGTTTAAAACCCTTCTCCATCGGGGTTTATAACTAAAAAAAAACACCTCTTCAATATATAAAGCAAATTACGCACTCAAAATTCTATGAGTGTGGCCAAAGGGGGTTTGAGTTTCATTACCCCCCCCCCCTTTTTTTTTCAACGGGGTTTAAAGCTAAAAAATAGGCCTACCTCTTGAATATAAAAAAAGAAAATTTCACACTAAAATTCTATGAGCGTAGCCAAGCCAAGGGGGGTTTTGAGTTTAAACCCCCTCCTCCAGAGGGCTTTTAAAAAAGTTTAAAACCCCTCCTTATGGTTTTGAGTTTAAATACAAAGAGTTTTGAGGTGGAAAACCTCTCTCTTCAATTTTTATTATAAAGCAAACTACAGTCACCAAATTCTATGACCGTAGCTAAAGGGGTTTTTAATTTAAAAAAAAACAACTCCTCAGAAACTCCCCAGAAATGATTTTGACGATAAAACTTCCCTTTTTGATATAAAATCTATAACAAACTACAGTCACCTAATTCCGAGAGCGTAGTCATAGAGGTTACAAATTTCTACCAGTGGCTGGGCTCAATTTATAAGGTGCAGTGAATAGTCATCTGAAGAAATTGAAAAAGTCTAAATCTGGCTCAATAAAGATGGCTAAGACGGATTTTATGAGTCCGTTATAGAGAGTGGGTCTCCGACAAAATGAATCACGCATGATAAGAGTTGCAATGACATGGAGGCCATAACGAGGAAAGTGCAAACAGAGTCATCCGATTACAACTTGGCGCTACGCTTTCATGGAGGTCCTCAGAGCAGGTGGGAAGTCGCTTCAGACAATGCCAGTGACAGATTTTTGTGGAAGCATCTTGCCGCCCATTGCACCGAACGACGCGGGGGGGATCTAAGTCAGTAAGAATAGTACACAATGTTTTTAATATAAAACTTTTTAATAACAGGATAATGCACTGCAGATACCTCAGAATATGCATTTTGTTGGGGGAGCTCACAGCGCTCCCCCAGACCCCTTTGCTGGCAATGGCGGGGAGTCTACAATTTGTCTCCACTAACTCCAGGAAGAATCTATTCTATTTTAGGGTACAATAAACGTCTTCCGAAATAGAAAAGGATTATGTACACACACACGCACACAAATTTTTTTTTTGACTAGGGGGAAGGAGAAAAAAATCCCTCCCACCCACCCCTTCTCCTGAAAAAACATCCTGGCTAAGCCCATGGTTTATTTGACACACTTTGAATGTAGCGAAATGACAATTGATCTAGATTTATTTTTTTCAATGCTAGCTATTAAGAGTTAGATTTTTGTTTGTTTGTTTGACAGGTATAAAGTAGGCCTACCATTAAGTGCTCTTTCTCTCTCTCTCTCTCTCTCTCTCTATATATATATATATATATATATATATATATATATATATATATATCTTATAAAATACTCTCTCTCCCTCTCTCTTGATATATTTGATATTTTGAGTTTTTGGCACACCGACACAATTTAGGCCATGTCGGGCACATAAACCCTAAAGGGTACTTCCCCTTTATAACTCAGGATCATGTGATTGTCAAAAGAGTTTAGCCGAAGTCTCTCGAGCTCTAGGCGTGTAAGCCTGCTTGAACTAACCGTTCTGTCTGGAAGTGGTCCAAGTCAATGTCAATGTAAGCCTGCTTGAACATCCGTTCTGTCTGGAAGTGGTCCAAGTCAATGTCTATGTAAGCCTGCTTGAACATCCGTTCTGTCTGAAAGTGGTTTAAGTGAATGCCTATGTAAGCCTGCTTGAACAAACTGTTCTGTCTGGAAGTGGTCCAAGTCAATGCCTATGTAAGCCTGCTTGAACAAACTGTTCTGTCTGGAAGTGGTCCAAGTCAATGTCTCTGTAAGCCTGCTTGAACATCCGTTCTGTCTAGAAGTGGTCCAAGTCAATGTCTATGTGTTATGAAAATTATATTCTGTATCGGTTATCGTTCTTATGTTTACATGTGCTTGTAACTCGTCCGTAAGAATGTGTTCACGAAATGTGTGTTGTGTAGTCATTCAGTGTATTAAAGCCATACTATACAGACATGGTTTTCGACTCTCTTATGTTCATAACAATTTAATACACTGAATCCAAAACTGTGAAGTTGTGAGAATTTCGAAATGGATAGGATATTTCGCACAGAGAAGTTTGACATCGAGCCCACAGCACCTCAAGCAGCAGAGCATTGGCAGCACTGGTATGAAACTTTTAAAAATGTTATATCAGTAGTATCAGTAGATAATCTTGATACTAAAAAACTACTGATAAACTATATCTCTCCTGCTGTATATCAAATGATACTTGATAAAGAGACATTTGATGAAGCAATCCAGACTCTAAATGGCATCTACATTCAACCAAAGAATGAGGTGTTTGCTAGGCACAGATTAGCTACTTGCAAACAAGAGCAAGATCAAACGATAGACGCCTACATGCAGAAATTAAGAATTCTATCCAAAGATTTCAACTTCAGAGAGCGGTGACTGCTAAACAACACAGAGAAGAGGCTATTAGAGATTCGTTTATCAATAGACTAGTGTCCAACAGCATTCGAAAACGTCTATTTGAAAAAACTGTTTTGAGATTAAAGGACGCCTTCGAGGAGAATCGCTTACTAGAACATGCTTATCAGCACTCATTGCAGTATGAATCATCACAGCCGGAAACTAATTGCGCGGCAACTACTCCAACCAATTCTTCGGCCTCACCCTTGCCAAATGTAACGATTCCTCAAAGTGCAAGCAATTCACACACACATGAAGTAAATGCATTAGCTAGCAAGTGTTACTTTTGCGGCAGGGTTAAGCATCCCCGCTCTCAATGCCCTGCAAGGGAAGCCACATGCAATCAGTGCTTCAAAAAGGGTCATTTTCAAAGAGTTTGCAAATCTAGATCTTCAACTGTTTCGGCTATCGCTACTGTGCAGCCTTTGATTTTAAACAAATCTGCAATACCAATTTGCATCAACAACGTGCAATTAAAAGCCCTAGTAGACACTGGGAGCTGTGAAAGCTATATTTCGACGCACATCACTAAGAAGCACAAATGGCAGACATGTTCCTCAGGCAACAGAATCTTTATGGCTTCCACCTATCTATCTCGAATCACTCAAGAACATATCTACGCTAACATACGTCTCAAAAATGAACGATACGAGGGAGTTAGACTTTCTCTACTAGACAATTTATGCTCTGACGTAATTCTTGGACTTGACTTTATAAGTTTGTTTATTCCTTTCGATGGTCAGAAACCATCGTTGTGCCTGAGTACTCTCCAGCCAGCGAGGGTAGAGGCTCCTAGTCTATTTAGTAATCTGTCAACAAACTGTACCCCAGTGGCTACAAGTTCTCGCAGATACTCAATCCAGATAGAAAGTTTATAGAGAAGGAAATTCAACAACTAATAAAGGATGAAATTATTGAACCATCTAAATCTCCCTGGCGTGCACAAGTCCTGGTCACAACAAATGACAGACATAAGAAAAGAATGGTTATAGACTACAGCCAAACCTTAAACCGGTTCACTCAACTAGACCCTACCCTATGACCAGAATTGATGAACTATCAGAAAAGATTTCCCAGTACTCTGTATATAGCACTTTAGACCTGAAAAGTGCATACCATCAGATTCCTATAAAAGAAGAGGAAAGGCCGTTCACAGCCTTCGAAGCATGTGGGAAACTGTGTCAATTCCGTCGGATTCCATTTGGCGTTAAGAATGGAGTCGCATGTTTTCAGCGTACGATTGACAAAATCATCAAAGACGAACGACTCACTGACACTTTTGCTTATGTGGACAATGTGACCATCTGCGGTACGGACTCTGAACGGCGCTTCGACATACACGGAGGTCACGCTCTGAATCACACGACCGAAACCTACAGCGATTTCTTGATAGTGCTCAAAGCCTGCTTGAACATCCGTTCTGTCTGGAAGAGGTCCAAGTCAATGCCTATGTTAAGCATCGCTATTTCCGATATATCTGAGACTCCGGGCGCATGGACGAATGCATGGCCAGAGGCCGAGTACACCGGGAACCTCCGCCATTTTCCTTTGTTGTACCAAGCTAACCGTGCAGGACTCGCCATTAGTGTAACGGTCCCTCGAGGAACGGCGCAGGGATGTGGAAGTTCTCTTTCAACTTTGCTACGTGTTTGTTACTATTAATAGTAAATAGTTGTAAAAGTGGTGTATTTTTAAGGAAAAACTGCTTGCATAAGTGATTATAAAAAATTAGATTTTTCGCTATTAAAAAAGAAAAAAGTAGCCGTTGCATCAGAACTTTGAAGGACTTAAATATAAGAATGTCGGATTTTCCCTATCTTTTCTAGCTTACGAAATCACACAAAACTAATAGCGTCTTTTCCCCTTTCGGGGGCCGCTAAAAAAATGGAACGAAAGATAGTTACGCACTAAAATGTGCTTATAAGTGCTTATTGATTGTTGTTAGCATAGTGCCATGATTTTATACAATGTCTACAAAAGCAAGTTGACGCACGAAAAGGAGAGAAGTTGAATGTTGTGTACATTTGGAGTCGAAATTGCGAATAAAAAAAATCTTTTCAATTAAATGTAATTGCAACGGTTTGAATCATGAAAATATCTTAGTTGTCCGAATTAAGATCCAAGGTAAGGGATAACAGGCTAATTAATTAATAAAAACTAATTAATTTACTAGTTTGTTAATTTTTTTATTGATTCATTTGTTGCCATCCACAAAGATTCACTGTGCAAAGTTTAAATTTGATCCGACAACGAGAAGTGGGAGAAATAAATTGTAAAAGATTCCACCCAGACAGACAGTTGATATAAGCTTTGTAAAGAACTAATCGAAAAAGTAGATTTACATTTGAGTTGAATGGTTGAAATACAAATAATTTAACGTACACATAAAACAACTTTACAATCTTCAAATCTATACGTTCAACTTTGGTGTCGCTTCTGTCACCATGGGATGATGATAAAATTGTTAATAAACACATTCTAAATGGGAACATATCTCTTTCTGTCACAGAGAACAGGCAATGAACCACATATATAAATAAATATTGTAACTTTGGCCCTATTTGTTTTTTTATAGAGTGATTTAAAAAAAAAGTTTTTAGTTTTCTAAAACATTGACAGAATTCTTGGCATCAAAACTGCCATCGCCGAAACGACGTCGCCAAAACGTCGCGAATCGACAATTGACAAAGAACAAAATGAGAAAGACAACATCTATAATAATGTCTTCAGCTTTTTTCCCCCTCTGGTTTGTGGTTTTACAAGTGAAAAAAATACGATACGTGAAAACAATTTAATTTAAAAACATAAATAGGTCGACACTCGCCTACAAAAATGTGTTAATACAAAGTTTTTTAAAGTTTTAAACATTTAATTACAGTGGCGTAGCTAGGGTGGGGGAGGAGGGGGAGAATTTGAAAATCCCGCGGGCCCCCACTTGAAGGGTCCCCTGATGAGTTTTTTTTTTCATTCAAAATTAAATATTACGCAAAATGCAAAGGCCCCCAAAGAGATCAAGCCCCCGGGCCCCCAAAACGATGGAAAATTCTTAGTTACGCCACTGATTACAAACACTGCTTGGAACAGCAATATTCAACCAAAGTTCTGGTATTTAGAATCTAGTTAATTCAACTTCCAATAAATACGTACGCCAGTCGAAAGATTGTTATGAGGTGGTTTGCTGCTTAGTAAACATAAATCTGTTTTCCCGCGGTTCTTTATTTGCACATTACTGTCGATATAGTCACAATTAAACGAAATAATAATGTAATAAGTAAAGCGAATGTGTCAATGTAAAAAATAGTGTGAATGAAACTATCAAATAAAAATAGCAAATAGGCTTAAATCCATTTGTTCAAATTAAAACATTTGCTTGTAGGCCTACATATATTTGATTAAAATTTGAGATGAATAGACTTAATTTTCTATGTTCATGAGTTAAAGTATAAAGTAGATCTTGAGGTAGACATAGATCTAAATCTATACTAATTTAGAGTTAAAAATTGGCTTTTATAGAGTTCATTCTGTGTTGCGCATGCGTGACTTTTTTTCATGAATGAATATAGGCCTATCTCAACACGGCTACGCCACTTTAGCGAACAGCGAACGAATGTATTAAAAATGCTTTAGAAAAACAAATTTGAATGCTACATTGATTAAAATATCAAATGAATGGACAATAATTAGTATGTTTATGTGTTAAAGCACAAAACTATCTTTGCGAAAAGAAGTTTTATCATCTTAGAGTTGAATAAGAGTTTTAGACCTAGACCTAGGAATAGACTCAGTAGAGAGATGTGTTAATGTGTAACCAATTGGTAATGTCTAATGAAAGAATGTTCGCCAGGAAATCTGTAGTCACAGATATCAGGAACTAATTTATGTAAAAAATGCTTTTGAAACACAAAATTGAAGGTTAATTTTATTATATAATGAAATTAATGGATCTTCTTTTGTATTTTCATGTGTCAAAGTATAAAACTATCTGCGCAAAGTGTATTTCTTATAATTAGATCTAGGTCTAAATCCTTTCGATCTTTTCTCAAGTCAACATTGTTAACCATGGCCTAGATCCATAAATACTATAGCTGTAATAGAGTAGGACAACTTTTTTTTTTTTTGAGGGTCTTAAGTTTGTTTTAGGGCTACAATACATACACTACGGTCTAAGTTAGTACCCAAGGAACATTCCTGCCTAGCTTTATCAAGATTGGTCAAGCGGTTTTGATGTCTATAAAGAGCATACCTACATACATACATACACCTCACATTCTACTTTATAATATAGATATATCATGGGCATAGGCAGGGGGGGGGTGGTACCCCCCCCCCCCCCAAATTATCGGAATTTAGTGACTGATTTTTTGCTTTGATTTTGTTTATTTTAGATCAGATTTTAATACTAAACTATCACTTTTCTCAGGACAGCAAAGGAGGTTTTGAGTTTTTAGTTTAAAACCCCCTACCAGGGAGGTTCGAGTTTAAAACCCCCTACTAGGGGTTTTCGCAGTTAAATTCTCCTCTTCTATAACACATAACAAAAAAAAATGCAAACGACAATCCCCCAAATTTCACGAGCACAGTTAAGGAAGATTTTGCTATTTAAACCCCTTCCAAAATTTCCGATAAACCCCCTCTTCAATATAAAAAAAGAAAATTACACTCTCAAAATTCTATGAGCGTAGCCAAAGGGGTTTTGAGTTATGTCCCACCCTCTCTTCAGTAGTGTTTGAAGCTAGAAAATATCTTTTCTATACCCTATATATATAGATATATAGTCTGTAAAGAAATTGGTTTTACAATTCGTGCATTTACACCAAACAAGACATTGTAACTATAAAAAACGAAAATGTACATTTACACCTCACTCATAATTTACATGTGAAAAGTTTATATCAGATTGTTTTTATTTAATGATTTGATTGATATATATATATATGTGTGTGTGTGTGTGTGTGGATCTCGTCACAATTCTACGTAGTTCAGTGTTGCTGTTATTATTAACAAAGCATATTTGCTTCAAATCTGACCCAAAAGAGCAAAGAAATAAATTGACATTACACAAACTACTTCATTTATCACAGAAAAAGATCAGGAAGACGGTGTTAAAGCAATCTAGGACGATTCTCACCCCGAGGGAATACTAAAGATGGTAGATAAAAGAACAAGAAACACAACACTGGTACACTGGTACTATCTTCACTTCTGAGATTGATTTCTAATGACCATCTTCAAGAATTGTGATTCAAAAAGAGTGCATGCTATTAACTTTTTGTTGTTTTATTTGAGCTGTGTATTGATTTTTAGCCTCGGATAGAAACTTGACGAGTTTACTCAGCTCTGTGTGTGTGTTTAGGTATGTGTCAAAGAATTCAGTTTTTCTATCAGTAATAAAAAGATAAATTTCAAAATTCGTTACCCCTCCCAGGGCTCCCATAGCGAATCTCCTCAAACATGACACCCCCAACTATATCTAAAGATAATATAGTTTATCATATTAAACATAAATATAACATGGATCGATAACTGATAAACTTCGTCTTAACTGATAAATCAATCTTGACAGATAAACGTTACATAATTTGATCTTGAGTAATACAACATTAAACAGTTTGGTCTTGACAGAAACATTCCTTAATTTGATCTTGACATTAAGTTTGGTTCTGACATAAATTTCTCTTCTTACCTTACCTAAACGAATAAACCTTATTTGGTTTGATGACCTGATTACATATTCCATAGTTTGATTTTTTTTTACTGATTTATCATTAACTATCTATTCATGATAGACTTAACATCATAGTTTTATTTGGACTGTAAAACATCATAGTTTTATTTGGACTGTAAAACCAATAAATGGGTTGATTTAACTCACATTACTTTACAATATTTGAAAAGTTATAATTTTAATTGAAACATCTGCAAGATTAAAAAATGATAGAGATTACAAATGTGAATCTTGAATAATATAGTACAACATTGCTTACTGGTACAATAGTACAAGATTAGTTCAGACTAACATAACATTGCTTGTAACACAATATTACATGATTTGTTCAGATTAACACAGCATTGCTTGTGACACAATATTGTATGGTTTGTTTAGACTAACATTGCAATATAACTTTTTTTTTAAGACTAACACAGCAATGCTTGTGACACAATATTACACTGTTTAATCGTGACTAAAACAATATCACAATGTTTGTGAATGACAGGCAAGGCATAGAATTACATAGTTAATATAACTATCACAACACAAGGTAGTTAAATATTTATGACCACATATAAGATCTAGTTAGGCTAGTGACTGATTCATTAAATTGACTAGACGGTGGAAGTACTTTTTGAAAATATATTTACATTTGTGGTCTAATTTATACAATGATTGTGCATGATCTGTATAATTTTGTCAATTAATCAATTCATATTAAGAACATATTACCATATATACACGGAAATATGAAATCTGAAACATTCAAAAAGTCCTATGAATTACTAGGTCTTATAAAGATCAAAATATGTTTCATTTCTCTTTTCTTTGTTTAAATATAACAAATTTATCTAATGGTACTGGGAAATCAGTCAATACTTTAGGTCCCAGAATGATGCGATCCTCTGATTCCCAAATGCCTGGTGGTATGTATACATCTCGTTGATAACATCCTTCACACAGAATTGGAGCAATTAGAAACATTTCACCAATTAGAAACTGGTCTTGTATCTGTGGGAAGACAACACGTTTTACTGGAAGAGCTGACAGCCAAATCATAATGTATTTGTTAGGTCATATCTAATGTGTTAGTTAGGTCATATCTAATGTGTTAGTTAGGTCATATCTAATGTGTTACTTAGGTCATATCTAATGTGTTAGTTAGGTCATATATAATGTGTTAGTTAGGTCATATCTAATGTGTTAGTTAGGTCATATCTAATGTGCTAGTTAGGTCATATCTAATGTGCTAGTTAGGTCATATCTAATGTGTTAGTTAGGTCATATCTAATGTGTTAGTTAGGTCATATCTAATGTGTTAGTTAGGTCATATCTAATGTGTTAGGTCATATCTAATGTGTTAGTTAGGTCATATCTAATGTGTTAGTTAGGTCATATCTAATGTGTTAGTTAGGTCATATCTAATGTGTTAGTTAGGTCATATCTAATGTGTTAGTTAGGTCATATCTAATGTGTTAGTTAAGTCATATCTAATGTGTTAGTTAGGCCATATCTAATGTGTTAGGTCATATCTAATGTGTTAGGTCATATCTAATGTGTTAGGTCACATCTAATGTGTTAGTTAGGTCACATCTAATGTGTTAGTTAGGTCATATCTAATGTGTTAGTTAGGTCATATCTAATGTGTTAGTTAGGTCATATCTAATGTGTTAGTTAGGTCATATCTAATGTGTTAGTTATGTCATATCTAATACTATTTTAATTGTGAATAGACCTTGTTTTTAATGATTTAACTATAGAATTTAGCCCTTGTTATTTTAAGGTAGAGTGATCCTTAAAGGATTACGGGCACGGCATGGCCTAAATTGTGCCAATGTGCCTAAACTCAAAACTCAAACTCATATCTAATGTGTTAGTTAGGTTATATAAAATGTGTTAGTTAGGTCATATCTAATGTGTTAGTTAGGTCATATCTAATGTGTTAGTTAGGTCATATCTAATGTGCTAGTTAGGTCATATCTAATGTGTTAGTTAGGTCATATCTAATGTGTTAGTTAGGTCATATCTAATGTGTTAGTTAGGTAATATTTAATATTTAGTTAGGTGGATTAGCTCTGATTGAAAGACTTCATGAGCTGTTCTTAATTATGTGGGAGCAAGAGCCAATACCACAAGATTTTATTCTTCTTCTTCATCGTTCTCATTTTTATGTTGGAGTGTTCATATGACTAGACCAATACATGAGATGAACTGCGCAGTGGTTTCCAAATCAGGGAGCTCTCCATATAGTTTTCTTTCTATTGGGGTGATTTTGGGCCAATGTCTTATACAGGCCTCTTGGTAAAGAGAGCAGTTTTGGAGGACGTGGTCGGCATTTTCTGGTGATACTCCACATGGGCAGATTTCACTTGTTCCAATTTTGAGCTTCCGGTACATGTGTTGTCGCATTCTGTTGTGTCCGGTCCTGAGTCGATAGATTAGACGTTGGTCTTGTCGGGATAGCTTATAGTAAGCGTCATCTCTCTTGTGATTTGGATGGGAGCTCGTCCATTTCTCATTTATTTTATCTACAATTAATTTCTTCATTTCTTCTGGTTAGAGTGCAGAGTTTATTTGCGAGTTTGTTCTCCCACTCTTGGCGAGTGTGTCAGCCTTCTCATTTCCTGCTAGTTGTATATGAGCTGGTATCTATTGAATAACAGTTTTTTTGCTGTTGTTGTTGAGCTTTGTAAGTGCTGTTCTGAGGTTTTTAATATAAGAGGAATCAGAGTTTTGCAAGCTTTGGAGGGTTGTTTTCGCGTCTGATAGAAAGACAATCTGACTGTGAGGGGAACTTGGATGATTTGCTAGCATGGTAGCAGCTAGTGCTAGTGCTTCCCTTTCTGCTCTATGACTGTCAGAGAGCTCTCCAGTTGCAATGGATTTTTCTAGTTTTCCTCCATCTGGCCATCCGTGTAAACTCTGATCCACTGATTGCTAGGGTAATTGGTATGTAGAAAACAGTTCACTATTTCCTTGAGCTCTGTTGGTCTGTAATCAGATTTTCTTTTTAAGTTTTCAATATGTTTCCTTATAGTAGGAAGAGGGCTTTCGTCCCAGGGTGGAGATTCATTACAGTGTATCGAGGATTCCAGAGTAATTTTTTCAAGTTGGTGTTTCTTTTTTAGGTTTAGAGATTCCTGTATGAAATTGGTCCTTTTGAGACGTTTTTTGTGCCAGTTTTCTGGATTTGTATTCTGAGTGGGTGCCTCTCCAAGATTTCCAATTTAGTGAATTGGGAAAAGATTTTTATTTCTCGTCTTTCATCCAGAGAGATCAGGGCAGCGGTTTCCTCCATAGCTCTTATGGGTGTTGTTTTGATTGCTCCTGTCATTATCCTTAGACCAATATTTTGAACCTTGTCTATTTTTCTTAGGTTGCTTTGGGCTACTGAGCCCCATGCTGTGGCATCATATTCTAGTACAGGTCTTACATAACTGGTATAGGTCTTTTTCAGGATGTTGTGATTTGCTCCCCTATCTGTGCCAGCTAATTTTTTCAAGAGGGATAGTCTCTGGATGCCTTTACTCTGTGTTTTATCTATTTGGTTTTTCCAGGTTAGTCTCGGGTCATAGGTGACTCCAAGGTATGTAGGGCTGTCATTTTTTCTAAAGCTTCCTTATCTAGTGTTAATTTTATTGTTTGTTGTTTTGTTGACAGTGAGAATATGGTATATGTTGTCTTTTTTGTGTAGATGGACATGCCACAGTCTTTGGACCAATTATTGAGCTTATCAAGAACATCTTGTAATCGAAATTTCGATGTTCCTACATATTCTTCTGTGCTAATTAAGGCAAGGTCATCATCTGCATACATGCTGCTTTTAACTTTTCTTGGTAGGTTTTGATTTAGATCGTTTATGAATATTAGGAAAAGTGTTGGGGGATAGGACTCCTCCTTGGGGGACACCATTTTTTTATACCCACTGGGTAGCTTCTTTGTCCTTGCATGCAAACTAAGGCTTTTCTATTATTTAGATATTCCTTTATCCAGTTGTACATTCTATGGGATATGTGATGCTGGATTAGCTTGAGCAAGAGACCTTGTTCCCAGACTTTGTCAAATGCTTTTTTTTAAGTCAACCCACACAATTGTTGTTGGTTTCTTTTCTTGAAAGCCGTCTTCTATTTCTTGTGTGATGAAGGCGATTTGATCTTCTGTGGATCTGCCTTTTCTAAAGCCAGCATGGGCTTCAGTGAGTAGGTTATTGATGTCAGCCTTCTATTTATCACTCTTTCCATCAGTTTGCAAGTACAGCTAGGGGGCTGATGGGGCGGTAGCTATCCAGTTTATTTCTTGTTTTACGTGCTCTAGTATAATGGCTTTTTTCCAGATGTTTGGAATTCTACCAGATTTCCAGCTAGCATTGAATATTTGTAGCAGTTTTCTCTTGGCTTGAGGGCCCAAGTGAAGAAGCATGTCATTTGTTATTTTGTCTGGGCCCGGGGCTTGTTTTGGTTTGAGGACTTTTAGGGATTCATCTAGTTCCTTCATTTTAAGATTAGTGGTCATTCCCAAAGAGTAAGCTGGATTGTTTTCTGTAATTCTATCTTGGATTTCTAAGTTTACATCTTTATTTCTACTTTCATTAATTTGTATTTGTCCTACACTTTGGAAAAACTTAATGAATTCATTTGCCGCTTCTTGGCCTTTCAGGGGTTTGTTGTCCTTTTCTATTACTATAGGAGTTGTTCTGTTTTCTTCCTGGCTGAGGAAGGTTGCAAAACCTAGAACATGGTTTACTACCAGAAAGCTAGAGCGGCTTCAGAAAAGAGCGTGGAATCATTGACATGATCTTTGCGACAAGGCAGCTCCAGGAAAAATGCCAAAAACAAAATGCTGACCTCTTCTCAATATATGTCTACCTAACAAAAGCATTCGACACTGTTAGCAGAGAAGGACTCTGGAAGATTATGTCAAAGTATGGCTGTCCACAAAAATTCATATCCATGGTGAGACTATTTCGTGATGGCATGAAGGCTCGTGTCCAGGAAAGTGGAGAACCATCAGAGCCCTTCGAAGTATCAAGCGGAGTAAACAAGGCTGTGTCCTAGCACCTACACTGTTCAGTATCATGTTCTCAGCTATGCTGACAGATGTATTAAAAAAAAGAGAAAACAACGGGATAAATACAACATACAGATTTGATGGTGGCCTATTGAACCCGAGGCGGCTCAAAGCAAAATCAAAAATAAAATCAGCAGTAATCAAGAACTTGCTATTTGCTGACGACTGTGCCCTAAATGCCTGCTCTGAAAATGATCTGCAGAGTATCGTCAGTGACTTCTCCAGAGCATGCTCAGACTTTGGCCTTACCATTAACACAAATATATTTTTACCAGCTCCAGGGATAGCCTACTCTACGAAAGACCGCCGCATTCCTAAATGACTTCTGTAGGCCAATTAAGGGAAGGCGTTCAGCATAGACCCAGCAGCCACCTGGGAGTCAGAGACACATGACAGAGCATCATGGCGTCGCGCTGTGAAAACTGGCGCACAGGTTGCTGAGGAAAAGAGAACAACGCTGGCAGAAGAAAAACGCCAGAGAAGAACAGCAAGGTCGATGACAATAGCTCCAGCTGGAATAACCTGCCAGTGTGCAGCCGAACATTTCGGGCTCACATAGGTCTCACCAGTTAAATGAGAAGGCACAAAACCCCAGTGCAAAGCCCTCAGCCCCCTGTGTGACAAAAGTGGTCATCATCGAACAACGATGGATGAACTATATATTGAATGTATTAGTTAGGTCATATCTAATGTGTTAGTTAGGTTATATCTATTGTGTTAGTTTGGTCATATCTAATGTGTGCGTTGTATCCACTAAAGAGCAACGAAGGTGGTGCTATAGTAAAGCTGATTGGGAAGGAAACGAGGCAGCTGTCGACAATGCCTTTGCTAACAGTAGCCGCCCATGATTGAGCTAAATATGAAAATGTGGTAGTATCAATTTTTGTTTATGCCTAAAAATAATATAATCTTTATTATCCGTGAGGAAATTTGTTTTACAATTGTGTATTACAAACAATTATTAGAGCCATGACATGTATTTTAAATTCTCTTTGAACTTTTGACTTACCGCCATTGCATGGACGCTGGCATTATTGGGATCCTGCCACCAAACAGGGCGGAGTATGGGTTGACCCTGAAGTACTTCTTGAGTAAGTTGATGGAGATAATCTCCCAGTATATGCGACATATTTTCTTTAGGACTAAGTTGTTTCACTGCATGTACCAGTGACTTGTTCACACTCCATGGAGGTTTTGTGATTAGATAGGCGGGGAAGGTCAAGGCCAACTGGTACCATCTCAAATACATCTCACTAAGAGAGAAAATAATCAGTTTTTAACTCTAGATCTAGTGACATTCCAGAGAGTAGAGATAAAGTAACACTAATGTCAAACTAGTTCATGAACCAAAGAGAAAAGGTTCCTTAAACATTGAGCGAAAGAAACAAAGGCAAGATTTTGGTTGCAAAGAGAAATGTCAACTTAACATATAAATTCAATAATGTGTAAATATTATAGCGCAGTACAACTTTTGTACACAAAGATTGACAAGTGACCAAGTCTGCTTCCAATATAACAACGTTGAGATATTTCATAGATTTCTGAACTGATTATTCAAGAGATCTCATCAACTTCCATAGGAATTCCATGAAATTTACGCCTTTTGAATGCTAAGACGCGGTTTGGAAGATTCGCAACCTTTTTAATAAACTTTGGTATTTTTGGTATTTTCCCAAACGCAGCAGTCTATATAGAAAGCACCAAAAGAAATAGCACAGAACTTTCCGTATTTTGTAAAACGAATTCTTTCTTTCCTTCAAAGTCAACTATCTTTAATTTGCTTGACGTCAGTTGAACTACCTTTTAGATGCGCTTCAAATAAACAAATAATTATCCTAATAGCATCAAAAATGATAAATCTAGAGTATATTTTTTCGACAGAGATTAAGGATTGATATTTTATAGCACTGTAATTTCTCTACATACAAAAGGGATTAAATAAACAATTACGATTCATAAAACCAAATGGATATTTCCTTATATTTAGAAGAAAGAATAATAATAATAATAAGGCTTGTCTTCGAGTCGAAGATTAATGAGGAATGAAGTATTTCCCGTGGTTACAAAGCCCCAGCTATGACCTACATATTTTGCCACATTCAGGACAAGCAAAATCATTGTCCGCGGTGGTCTATTAAGATTTTGTTTATGCTGTCTAAGCCTAAATGTACTGTAGGGAACGGAAATATGGCCTTCCACTGGGGATTTCGGAAAACACATTTTCCCCTCTAGACCTGAAACTGATGGCCTGAAAAATGTTTGCGATGTCTAAATAGCGTACCTTGCTTGCCTTGGGATTGAAAAGTGCACACAAATATACAAAAGTATGAAAGCGTGTGCGTGTGTGTGTGTGTGATTACTGTTGAAAAGCAGCATAGGGTATATTTCATATTGGATTGAGAAGCCAAAGAAAAGTCAAAGAACGGAGAGGCGAGAAAGTAAAAGTATTCTCAAATTCATGGACCAAAAGCTTATGTGCGTGTGTGTGTCGGGGTGATATTATAAAGCGGGTCTTTCCACATCAAGTCAAAAATCTATGTCTATATCTATGTCGGAGAAATGACGCAATGCGCAGGTTACAAAAACTATGGGGGTTCTGGAGAAGGCAAGCGGGCCATTTAACTTTGTTGTAACAGATACACAAAATCACGGGCTCAAAAGTACGTTAAGGTGGTTGTTAAAATGTGGCCAATTTATTGAAAATATAAGGAGGGGGTGTTCCGGTAATAATAATATAAATCATCGGGTGTAGCCGATGTGTAATATAACTTCATTATACACTTGAACCTTGTGTTTGTAATTAAATTTTACCTGATGAACTGTATATATATATATAAGGTTGATTTTTTTTCAATGGATGTTAAAATGTATTGATTGGAGTGAAATCTTTGTTTTTAAACTTTTACGAAAGAGTGTAGTTATCAGTTTAGACAGTGTAGACACTGTTAGATTATCACTCAATGTAAGTTTTCACCTGGTCATCTTGGCCCCTTTCATTTCCTTGAAGCCATCCACCATAACGAGTGGATATCCCATAATGCTTAGCGTCAGAGCTTCATCAATAATTCCAACAATACAGTTGCGGCCATCGACTAAATCAATCTTGGCAACCAGAGGAACCAGACTGTTCACGTGTCTAGATTCAGAACTGTGCTCTACAATCAGAGTGTTTGACATACGACTGACTGCTTCAGTCATAAGTTTCCTGAAAAACAGAAGCATCAGAAGTCTAGAGTTAGTCTATCCATAAGTCTAGAGCAGTGATTCCCAAAGTGTTCTATACAGACTCCCAGGGGTCTACAAAGACTTCCAAAGGGTCTACGAAAGTGAAAAAGTGAAGGGGGGGGCTATGAGATGTGTAAGGAGGGTCTGCGATAATGAATCTCATTTCAGCTGGTCATGACTTTAATTTTGATTTCCATTAACAGAATTATTTCATTCACATATTTATGCACAAGGGCTTTCTTGAGTTGTTTCATTTTGAAGGCATCAGAGCTTTGGGGGACTGTTTTTTGCATTGTTGATGAAGACTATCTGTCTGTTTGGCGTACTTGGGTAATTTGCTAGCAGGATAGCTGCAGTTCCCTTTCTGCTCAGTAACTGTCAAAGACCTCATCAGTTGCAATGGTCTTTTCTGTTGTTTTTTTTCCATCGGGCCATTCGATGAGTATTCCAATTTTAAGATATTTATTTTTACTTTTTATGTAATTCTTTGCAAGCGACACATTTTTCTATACAGCCGAGTCCATCTGGTAATGAAATATTTGTTATTAGCCCATTTACCATTTTGTATGTTATGGATAAAGCAATGCACGAAAAACTGTGAAAACTTTTACAATGATACTTCAGGCAAATTAATATTTGATGTTTTAAAGGACTACTTCATAGAAGAGCTAATTCATATACGAAACAACTAGTTACAATTGGAGACCTTGCACACTTTTAAAATAAAAAGTTTATAGTGGGTATGTTGTATGCTAACATTTTAATTTTAATTTTTTAAAATATGAAATGTATTCATAAATTTATTAATAAATATATAAATCTAAAATGTAGTTTAAAATAGCTTTTTCACTTTTCAACTCACTAGGTAAAAATTCGTTTTTCAGAAAAGGTGATATTTGAAGGTGATGAATTAGTAAAAATGCAATATAACTTTAGTAGCAAACCGGAAAACAAGACAAGGGCACTACGCCAGTTTATGGGATAAAAAAGTTTGGGGACCACTGGTCTAGAGTTACTGAGTTAGTCTATCCATAACACGCTCTGAGTATCGCGTAAAAAGTATCAAACAAAATAGAAACATTGAAATAAAATTAAATTCGTCATCAACTCATCGAAGTTTTTAATAACTGTACAAACTGTAAACCACGTGAAAATTGCAGTTCTGAACAGTGTAACACTCCAAATTGTCTCAGTTGTCAACTCTAAAACAGTGCACCATCCATTATTGACGTCCACTTCAACAATGTACCATCCAATATTGACGTCCACTTTATCAATGTACCATCCAACATTGACTGTTGCAGTCCAATTCATCAGTGTATAATCCAACAGTGGATGTTGCAGTCCAATTCACCTGTGTATAATCCAACTGTGACTGTAGCAAATCCAATTCATCATTGTACCACTGTGGTTCTATACCTGTACAAGTTTGGAGTGCCTGTAGTGGACTGAAACCGAGGCTTGTAGGGTAGCCAGGATTGAGTTCCATAAGTTAAGCGGAAGTTCTCGATCCCGATATCATTGAGTTCCTGATGAGAAGATGAAAAAAAAATTGATGAAAAAAAGATTAATGCTAACATATTAAGAACAAATATTGGTCGCAATTTGAGGCAATGTCTATGATGTCACTGTGGACCAATTTACAACTTAACCCTATCCCGAATTCTAAACTATGACTTCATCCTTATTACCAAACCTCTCACCAGCTTCTAGAGCAACTAACACTTTATAAAGTGTTCCGGGGCCGCTAAAAACAAATTGATTAATTAACTATTGGTATTAGTTATTTTTGTTTGGTATCCAATAAGGGAAATAATCGTACTTGACAGATCTGGTGGTATAAGTAGAATTAGTCCCCCTGAGGAGGCATGAACCATGAGTGAGCAAATTCAAGTCGTAAAACTTTTCAAATTAATCTAAAAAGCGATCACGGTAACATTGACAAGATCTAGACTATTCTAGACTAACAATAAAACATTTATGCAATTAGTATTATTTGTTTCAATTGTTTTTGTTAAGCGCATTTTAATGATTTTGCTTTCTCAATACCTTATGATTCTATGATTTGTCTGGACCAGTGGAAAAAAGGGGAAGGGGGAGAATGCATTAAAAAAAAAGTTTTACGACTTGAATTCAACCTCAAGAGCTCTCTATAATGTAGAAGTTATTTACCTTATTCGATATCAAACAAAGTACTTAATTACCAATAATTAATTGACAAATTGTGTAATTTTTAAATTGATTTATGTTTTGTCAGGTACAATAAATAATTGTTTTTTAAGTTTCAACTTCTGTCGACAATGGGTGTGGGAGAGTACAATTCTCTAAGGGGACAAAACTTTGGACCAGACAGAGTGAGTTGATATAAGCTTTATAAAAACTTCAACTGAACTCTGACCTTTAATCTTTCAGTGAACCACGTGACGCTCTGTTGATTAAACACATCCAGTATGGCTGTTAGCTGTCCGTCATACAGAGTTAGACCTGGCACAACACCACCAGAGTCTTTCACAAAAGTGGAATTGATTACCCCCTGCAGAAATACAAACAACAACATCAAAAAAGTAAGTCTTTGTCATACATTTAATTTTGAAACCGTTTTACAATGACTAGCTTTATGATTGATCTTTTCTCTTTCCTATTGTAATAAGTTTGGCTTTTTGGTCAAATAAAGAATACAAAATTGAGTAAGAAAAAAGATGGCCAAATAATAAAAGTGGCACCTCTTCTTTAACCTACTTATTGTTTATTAAATAATTCTTTTTTAATCCTAAGCTTATTTGGTAATGTGAACACATTTAGATTCTGTTTATGTGATTTCGAACTATCTGGGTTTTTACTTTTTTGGTGGTAAAACATCTAGGTTTTTCCAGTTTAAAATATAAATAGAGAACAAATAGGTTTTTCCAGTTTAAACTATGGATATAAAACAACTAACTCTTGAAAAATCACAGTCCTGGATTTAACAGACAACACAAGCTATAACTTAGGGCCCCCACTTGTTTGGAGCTGGAAAAAATTGTTCCAAAATGTGCTTCTGTTGATTACAAAGAGCCCCATATCTCAGGGTTAGGGTCTTATCAAGTCAAAATCCGGTCCTGCAAAATAAAAATATAGATCTACAACATCTAGGTCTTGCCAATTCAAAATATGGATATAAAACATCTGCTCTCGCAAGATCAAAATTTGGATGTAAAACACCTAGGACACCAATGCAGTCATATTCGACAAAAAATCAAAACTTCTGAGTCTTCAAAGGAGCTATTTAGGATCACCGCTGAAATGTTAGGGAGAGCAAATAACGAACGTTTGCCGTCATCTATTCCAGTATCTGAATTCCCTGATTCCTGCAATAGATTCTTCATTGGGAAGATTGAGCAGATCAGAAATGACATGCCATCCCTCTCATCACAGCTTGACCACTCTCCAATCTTTCAAAATTCTCCTTTTTTCGATTTTCAGCGTGTATCTGAAGGTTATGTCAAAAGTACTATTTTAAAGATGCCAAATAAGTCATGTGACCTTGATCCCATTCCAACTTCCTTGCTCCTTGAATGTTTAGATGAGCTTGTACCTACAATTACTAACATTGAGAACTCTTCACTGACTTCAGGCATTGTATCACAGCAATTTAACCATGCACTTGT
Source organism: Biomphalaria pfeifferi (assembly GCA_030265305.1). Lineage (NCBI taxonomy): Eukaryota > Metazoa > Mollusca > Gastropoda > Planorbidae > Biomphalaria > Biomphalaria pfeifferi. The sequence goes on from JASAOG010000116.1 coordinate 747,613, forward strand.
CAGGCCCTTATTAAAGAAATCCAGTCTTGACCCGGAATGTCTAAAAAACTATCCCCCGGTATCAAATCTTCCCTTCCTGTCAAAGCTTCTGGAGAGCATCGTGTTAGCGCAAATTCTTTCTCATCTTGAACAGTACTGTCTCTTGGAAGAATTACAATCTGCATATAGGAAGTGCCGTAGCACAGAGACAGCAGTGGTCAGGGTACTAAACGACTTACTTCACAATTCCGACAAAGGCCACATGTCAATTCTTTCAATGCTGGACTTGTCCGCGTCCGCAGCCTTTGATAACGCTAGACCATGAAATTATGATGGCCAGATTCTCTGCAACTTTTGGTTTAGCAGGAGTCGTCCTAAAGTGGCTTGGATCCTACCTGACGGAACGCACCCCAAGTGTCGTTGTTAGCGGGACGGAATCAACAAGCATACTTTTGAAGTACGGAGTACCCCAAGGATCAGTTCTAGGCCCAGTACTGTTCACCATGTATACATATCCACTCAGCGGTGTCATACGCCAACCGGCATCTTATACCATTTCTTTGCCGATGACTCACAGTTATACGATTCATCAGTACCCTCAGAGGTGTCGCATCTGGCAGAGAAAATCAGTGGTACAGTTGCAAGGGTGAACGATTGGATGGTTGAAAATAAACTCAAGATGAACGAAGACAAGACAGAAATAATTAAGATTGGCACTAGGAACAATGTCTCAAAAGTTGAAAGCACAGATTCTCTCTTTATCACGAACTGCCATGTTCCTTTTGTCCATGTAGTGCAGAATCTTGGAGTTTTCTTCGACTCAACACTATCTTTCGACCCACACATCAGTCAGCTCTGAAAGGGTCCTTATCTGCAGCTGCGCAGATTAGGCCAGATCCGACCATATTTAACAACGGAGTCAACAAAAACGCTAGCTGTGGCATTCATACTCTCCCGCCTTGACTACTGCAACGCCGTGCTAGCAGGTATACCTGATGACAAAATAGCCAAGCTGCAACGTATACAGAACAACGCCGCTCGAATAGTCCTTAAAAATACTAAACAAGATTCTGCTACTACGCTCTTGCGCGCGCTCCGTTGGGTTCCCGTGAAAGCGAGAATCGATTACAAAGTCGCCACACTTTGAAATCAGTGTATATATAACAACGAGATGCCCTTTTACCTTAGCGAACTGATTACTCCACATGTCCCCCAGAGATCCCTGCGCTCAATGGACTCAACGCTTTTAGTAGTGCCACGTTTCTCCCTCAAAAGCTACGGTCTGCGGGCTTTTTCAGTTCACGGACCAAAGGTTTGGAACTCACTCCCCATTGATCTCAGACAGACAACATGCTACACCACTTTTAAGAAGAACATTAAGACCTATATGTTTAAAACTTTTTTAGATTAACTGTCATTTTAGCTCTCATGTTTTTGTTTGTAATGTTGTTACAGCGGCTTGAGCCTACATTTTTTTGTTTGTTAACAGCGCTTTATAAATAAAATTATTATTATTATTATTAATTCAATGCATGAACGTGAACAAATCAAACGTATAATTTCTTACCAATGCAAAATTGGAACTTGAAAACTTGAAATAAGGAGAAATAGTCAAAATGATTTGCATATTTGTTTGTTTCGTCAATTCCTCAAGATAGGATTTGTTAAATCTTGAAGGGTCAAAGTTCACGTCTCCCGTCGTCCTTTCCCACTCGACATCTAGTGACAGTTTTTGAACTTGAAAATCATTTTCTTCTGCGTCCTTAGTTAAATTTTTGATAAACTCATCTGTGACATTTAGAGAATTAGAGAAGCCTTTCAGAGACCAGAATGGCGAGCTGAACATTGCGTCTGAGGACACATTGATTGATGGTTTGGACTGGAACATTGACTGCATGACTGTGTGTGTCAACATCACTTGGTTACTTTGACACAGTGTGTAGTTCAAGTAAGGGAGTCGCTCCTGGGAGGGATAGAAAGGTCCACTAAAGTTCGACACCAGACACAGCTGTTGGTTGCCGGATATGTTCCAGAAGACGGTCACAGGACTCTCTGGACTGACATAGAGTCCAGCTGCATTGGAAGACAGCCAATAAAGGTCCAGTCTGGAACTAAAGAGTCCATTATTTTGTACGGTGTAGTCTGAGGGCTGAAACTGAAAGGTTCCTCTGATGGGGAATGTACTAAATGATTGGTTGGATGGACCATACCAAACAGCCGTCCCGAGATCAATGCAGTCATGAGGGAAATACTGAAGAGATATAAAAATACATCAAATTATAGAAGCATTGATTAGATATCTGACATGGAGATTCAAATGTTTGTCTAGAGACAGCACTGACTTCATCATTGCACTCAACTCTCGAGCTCTCAAAATGCCCGTACTTCCGGTCATACTTATGTTCACTATTTACATTTTCATAGTCTGTATTCAACAAAATTCACCAAAGTACAATATGATAACCTAACCGTTTGATAGTCAAAGAGCTGAGCTAAGTTTTAAAAAAAAACAACCTGTATGAACAACAGTAAAAAAAACAAAACCTGTTTGAACAACCGTTTTGTCTTGAAGAGATCCAAGTCAATGCCTATGTTAAAGCATTGCTATTTCCGATATATCCGACACTCCGGGCGCATGGGCTAGAATGCATGGCCGAAGGTCGAGTACACCGGGAATCTTCGCCATTTTCCTATGTTGTACCAAGCTAACCGTGCAGGACTCGCCATTAGTGTAACGGTCCCCTGAGGAACGGCGTATGGATTATCGACAGGTCCGTGGGAGCTCTCTTTTAACTCCGCTCAGTGCAATTGGGCCACTCTCGCGTTCCCTTGGACACTCCCACGGGAGTTTTGTTTTGCTATTCATTTAGCCTAACCACTTCCTCTAATGGTCCTTTCCACCCGAGTGCCACGTTGAGGCAGAATAGCGTACCCGGAATAACCTAACCTAACCCTTTACCAGTCACACCAACAAATGTCCCTTACTGATTACTGGAATGACTTAGTTCCCAAATTAAAAGACCAGCCTATAACGGCAGTCGGCCAGCAAGTTATCATCAAGCTCGTTCTAAACGTAATGGTGCACAGAGTGTTGCACTTTCTAGGCCAACAATTCACATTTTGTGTTTATTAATGTTTGCATTGAATCAACGTTCGAATAAATTGTTTTTACTGATCGCAATAAAACCTGAAATACATTTTCCTTATTGACCTGCGTGTGGGAAAGTTTTTCAATTTGAATGTTTTCCAATATTACAATTAAATAAAGGTAGGGTAACTCAGATTTTTTTTTCAGAAATTGGTCCAGCGAACTTAAACTTCTAGTTAAAAGATTTAAAGGTTTTGGAGCAATGCAAGGAAATAACAACATCTAGCCCCTGTTGTTTTGCGAAGTGCATACATGCCAACATACAGGTCGAGAATATTTGGTTTCCCAGACCTGTGGAGAAAAAGATCAGCAAGTCAGGGGGAGATCAGCAAGTCTGGGGGAGATCAGCAAGTCTGGGGGAGATCAGCAAGTCTGGGGGAGATCAGCAAGTCTAGGGCAGTATAACACTGACCTGCCCTCACCCCATGTGGGCAGTTACACTTTACAGCGCACCCCATCTAGACAGTTACACGTTACACCCTAGAGTTACTGTACTGACCTGCCTTCACGCCATCTAGACAGCTATACCTGAGAGTTACTGTACTGACCTGCCTTCACCCAATCTAGACAGTTATACATGAGAGTTACTGTACTGATCTGCCTTCACCCCATCTAGACAGTTATACCTGAGAGTTACTTTACTGACCTGCCTTCACCCCATCTAGACAGTTATACCTGAGAGTTACTGTACTGACCTGCCTTCACCCCATCTAGACAGTTATACCTGAGAGTTACTGACCTGCATTTGTAAGCTTTCCCAGGAAACGTTATAACAGTTCACATCAGAACGAGCTACATTCTGAATGGTCAATTTAGCTCGGTTTTTCCAGATACATTGTTTGATTTTGGGATTATCTTTGACCACAAGTGGGCAGTGCAGAGGCAACATCCATGATGGAATCTCAAGTCCCAGTTTGGCCGTAACTTTCAAAATGTGCCCAGGATCTGCATGAGAAATTAGTGAATAGATCAAGAGAAATAGAAAGCATGACAGATAAACTTTGCTTTCAATAACAACCATAATGCTCAGTTCAATATCGCTTTTCTAACAGCAAAGTTTACATTCAATGACAACTATGTTTTCAACGTCTGCCGAAGTTATTTCAATTTCTGGTGTTACTGTGTTTATGACAGGTGATGAAATCTGCTTATGTCTGTCTTTATGCATGTTGGTATTACAGTTGTGATCGACTAATGACTAAGCGGACTAAGTATGTCATGCAATAAGAAAATAGAATCTATAAACCATTAGTTCTAAATATTACACAAACGGATGCGACAGTGGAAAGTGAGTAAATAGCTGACAAGTAGGACGTCTGACTACGATCTGGCTAAATTCAATGCGTGGCGTTGGTTTGTTAGCGTAGAATAACCTACAGTCAAAGATCACCATAGATGTCAACAGCCAATTACGATACTCTGTACCACTGTATTGTGTTCTGGAGGGTTACACTAGCGATATCTTGTATTTGTTTTATGCTTATCAAATAATTACAATACAGATAATCGATTCCCATTATATGAAAGTGTACTACATTGAACAACGATTACAATCTAAACATATACGATACTTTTTGGTGTTTCGTGTTAAATAACTGACTAGAAAACTATTTCAATGTTTTATTTCAATTACCGACGACTATATTGTGTGTTTTGTGTTTATAAACAGCTATAATATTGTTACAATGTTTTGAATTTCAAATCAGATGGCACTTGTGGGTTATTGAAAGTGCACATACATTCAATTGTCATATTGAAGATTAAGTTGTCTCTTTCATTTGAATGGCTGTGTACAAACAGAGTGTACAGCCACACTGCTGCTAGACTTAAGGTTATTGCTAGACTGAAGGTTATTGCTAGACTGAAGGTTATTGCTAGACTGAAGGTTATTGCTAGACTGAAGGTTATTGCTAGACTTAAGGTTATTGCTAGACTGAAGGTTATTGCTAGACTGAAGGTTATTGCTAGACTGAAGGTTATTGCTAGACTGAAGGTTATTGCTAGACTGAAGGTTATTGCTAGACTGAAGGTTATTGCTAGACTGAAGGTTATTGCTAGACTGAAGGTTATTGCTAGTGTCGTTGTTGATGATAAGTGTATACATTTGTTTAAATATACTAAGTGTTTAAAGTTAACATTCATCATAAGTGTTTAAAATTAACACTCATCATCAAACTCCATTTGAGTGAAGGTTTGAGAGGCTCAAATCCTCTCTTGCAAAGGCCCTGGACAGAAACCCTGCTGTTTTTGCGTAGTGCATACATGTCACCATTCAGGTCAAGAAATTGTGGTTTCCCAGACCTGTCGTGAGTCGAAGTTTTCCCATAGCTGTCAGAAATATGAGCCTGTCCTGCACTGTGCTATAATAGTTTACTCAGGCCTGGACAGCCTCTATCACCGGGCAGTGCGCTCCCAGACTCCAAGGGCTTTTTGGGACTTGTCCCAATCCCTTTTCCATTTCTGTTTTTTTGGATTATAGCCAGAGCATGATCAATACTCACAGCCTGCTCTGTGGGTTGTGTTGGCCTTAGTTGATGGGCCAAGGAGTCACCTATGTGACTCGGTACCCACTGCATTAATACAGGGGTGTTATAGCGTTGATTTATATTGTGTGAAGCCAAGATGACAAAGTCGAATTTGCGGGGTCATGGTCTGAGCCAAGAACTCAGTGTAGGCTCCATAGCCGGCTTTTCCAGAGTCTATTGATGCCAACCCATCAGTACGTACAAAAAAGGCATTGGGCGTGAAGGCATTGATAGTCTCCTGTGCTAGAATTTGAAGGTCAATTGATGAATGTCTTAACTTAGTGGCCATAGGGTGTACTAGTTTCAAGCTTATATCTGAAATGTTCAACTGATGCTCTTACCTAATACTGTAAGTGTCCGAGTGGCTGGATCGAAAAAGATATTTTGATTGGCTAGCAGGATGTCGTTAGCGATCTGCTTGTAGTACCAGGACAAACTGAGAGATATTACCATCACCACGAAGATAAGGAAGACAAAGACATGGAGGCGATAGGTCTTAATGAGTTCCTCTTTAGTCATCTCCATCTGAGGAATAGACAAGTGTAAAGTGAGACGTAGACATGTGTAAAGTGAGACGTAGCCAGGTGTACTGTAATACGTAGGCGTGTGTTTAGTGGAACGTTGGTATGTGTGCCGTGAAACGTAGATATATGTTGAGTAAGACTTAGGCACGTGCGCCGTAAGACGTGGGTATGTGTAAAGTTAGGTGTATGCAAATGTTGAGTAAGACGTAGACATGTGTAAAGTAAGACGTAGAGAGCTATAAAGTGAGACGTAGGCATGTATTGGGTAAGGCGTAGATATGTGTGGAATAAGAAGTAGACATATGTGAAGTAAGACGTGGGTATATCTAAAGTAAGACGTACACATATGTTGAGTAAGACGTAGATATGTGTGAAGTAAGAAGTAAACAAGTGTTAAAAAAAGAGAGAGAGATAGAGAGACGTAGGCACGTGTGTTGCGAGAAGTTGACACGTCTAAAGTGAGAAGTAGACAAATGTGTAAAGTAAGAAGTAGACACGTGCAAAGTAAGAAGTAGACACGTGTAAAGTGAGTGGTAGACACGTGCAAAGTGAGAAGTAGACATGTGCAAAGTGAGAGGTAGACACGTGTAAAGTAACAAGTAGATACAGGTTAAGTGAGAGGTAGACACGTGCAAAGTGAGGAGTAGACACGTGCAAAGTGAGAGGTAGACACGTGTAAAGTGAGAAGTAGACACGTGCAAAGTGAGGAGTAGACACGTGCAAAGTGAGAAGTAGACACGTGTAAAGTGAGAAGTAGACACGTGCAAAGTGAGGAGTAGACACGTGCAAAGTAAGAAGTAGACACGTGTAAAGTGAGAAGTAGACACGTGCAAAGTAAGAAGTAGACACGTGCAAAGTGAGAAGTAGACACGTGCAAAGTGAGAAGTAGACACGTGTAAAGTGAGGAGTAGACATGTGCAAAGTGAGAAGTAGACACGTGTAAAGTGAGGAGTAGACACGTGCAAAGTGAGAAGTAGACACGTGTAAAGTGAGAAGTAGACACGTGTAAAGTTAGAAGTAGACACGTGCAAAGTGAGAAGTAGACACGTGTGAAGTGAGAAGTAGATACGTGTAAAGTGAGAAGTAGACACGTGCAAAGAGAGAGGTAGACACGTGCAAAGTTAGGAGTAGACACGTGCAAAGTGAGAATTAAAGACGTGTAAAGTGAGAGGTAGACACGTGCAAAGTGAGGAGTAAACACGTGCAAAGTGAGGAGTAGTCACGTGCAAAGTGAGAAGTAGACACGTGTAAAGTGAGAAGTAGACACGTGCAAAGTGAGAAGTAGACACGTGCAAAGTGAGAAGTAGACACGTGTAAAGTGAGAAGTAGATACGTGTAAAGTGAGAAGTAGACACGTGCAAAGAGAGAGGTAGACACGTGCAAAGTTAGGAGTAGACACGTGCAAAGTGAGAATTAGAGACGTGTAAAGTGAGAGGTAGACACGTGCAAAGTGAGGAGTAGACACGTGCAAAGTGAGGAGTAGTCACGTGCAAAGTGAGAAGTAGACACGTGCAAAGTGAGAGGTAGACACGTGCAAAGTGAGGAGTAGACACGTGTAAAGTGAGAGGTAGACACGTGCAAAGTGAGATGTAGACACGTGCAAAGTGAGAGGTAGACACGTGTAAAGTGAGAGGTAGACACGTGTAAAGTGAGAGGTAGACACGTGTAAAGTGAGAGGTAGACACGTGTAAAGTGAGAGGTAGACACGTGTAAAGTGAGAGGTAGACACGTGTAAAGTGAGAGGTAGATACGTGTAAAGTGAGAAGTAGACACGTGTAAAGTAAGAGGTAGACACGTGTAAATTAACAAGTAGATACGTGTAAGTAAGAAGTATCCTCCATTTTTTGTTACTATTCATAGTGAATAGTTGTCAAAATGGTGTATTTTTATATTTTAAAAAACCCAGCTTGCATAATTGATTAAAAATTTTTGCCTTCAGAAAAGAAAAAGTAGCCGTAGCATCAGAACTTTGGTCTGAAATACTATGATGTCAGATTTTCAATGTCTTTTCTAGTTTACGAGATCTAAACTGGATTGACGGACGAACTGACAAACCAGACAAAACTTATATCGTCTTTTCCCCTTTCGGGGGTCGCTAAAAATGTCACCAATATAATTTATATATGCCATAAATTAAATTCTTATATCGAGTCTCCCTACCCCTTAATCTTTAATGCTAAATGCAATCATTAGCAGAAATTATAAAAAGGAGCGAGGATTCTTACTCCATTAATCGTTTTCATTCTACCACTCCCTCCTCTTTCTAGACGAAAACATGAAGTTTTAAAACAAAATAGTCAAATATGGCGACAGAGTTTACGTAAATGCACATCAATTTATCATAATTAGACTTAGTTTTGGAAAATTTAGAATTCATAAGAAATTTTTCAGAATAATAGTAACAATTGAGATGAGTACTGCACCCAAAATATTTTTTCCTACTCGCCTTTTTCCAACCTTTACTTAATCTGATATTTTTCTACTGTATAAATGAATTTAAAACTATAACTCACAATTTATGATTCAATCCTAAAAATACATAAAAAAATTTAGAGTAGAATCTAATTGGTCCATTAAATTTCTCCTTCTCACAATTCCGAAATTGTTTTGTTTAGAGCTTTAAAATAAATTTCTGTAACAAAACGAAGTTACAAATTGTAATCAGAAATAAAGGAACATTGAAGAGTAACCTACAACAAGGCTTTATTCAACTAGAATGACACATGAACTGACGAAAGAGACTTGGACAGTAGCACACTCAATCAATGTTGTGAACACATTCTCACCACTTTACACAAACATAAACCAATAGTAACTATTTCACCACACAAATAGTCGTATCGAACAAAAAGTATAATTTACAAATGAGCTATTTTTTTTTTTTTTTTTTTTTGGCGGCGACCCTCAAAGCCTTTATCTAATTCTGTGTATCATATCTTTGTAAGAAACAAGTCGGTTGTATTTGCAATGTAGTAATATAATATAAATTCATATTAGAATATTCAAATTAGAATATTTTTCAAGTAAAACATTATTCAAAAGGTTCTTAAAAATAAGATATTTTTGAGCGTTTAACCATCGTTCGGTTAATGTCTTATACTGACCAAAATAGGTCCACTACAAAATGTCTCTCTTAACATGAAGATAATATTACGATAAATTCGCCTCGATAGTCAGTCACACTTCAGGATCGGCCCTTGCCCCAAGTTACTTTATTTTACTAAATTTGATCTGCCTTTTTAAAAAGGATGAATTATGAGCTGTAGATGTTAGGAGAATGCGTTTCTGAAATGAAGAATGCAATGCTTTTGGTGTCGGGCGTTCCCCCAGACCCCCTAGCTGTCAAAAGAAAGGTTGAGAAACACTGCTTTTTTAAATTCTCATGTATATATATGCTGTGTATGTGCGTTTATACATAGGGTTAGGGTTTACTGGGCGTTAGGGTTTGGAAAAAAATCACGCCCCCCTCACTCAAAAGTTCTGGATCTGCTAGTGCTCCACATCCCCCTTGCGGGGGGGGGGGGTTCATTTCGGGGGGAGGGATGAACCCTAAGGATGCCCATGATAAAAGTACAAGGCTCAGATGTGTGTATATTAGCGTAAAAGAAAATGACTATGGCTATATTTAAAGGGAGAGCTAAATACCTCCTACTCCTTATTTTTTTAGTACTTGAAACTGAATTCATTTATAGACATTGACCATTTGAAAGCTAGAATGGATCAATGTAACCTAACTTCCAATCGTAGCACTGCGTTGTGTCCCTTGATTTCATAACGATATTCTTCATCATTTTGGAGTCTCACGTGACTCCTCGTGATTTGTGATTTGTGATTTTGGGCACATCGGCACAATTTAGGCCATGTCGTGCCTGCAGTCCCTCAAGGGCCACTCTCCCTCCACACAGCAAAGGCCAAATTCCATACAGTCAAATCATTAAAATCAAGGTCTATTCACAGTTAAAATAGTAGAGGTAGTAAAAATTTAATAATTTGGTAAAAATCTAATGTAAATAGTACATGTCTACAGAATTCATAAGTCAGATCTTCGTAGACAACCCCACTTCCCGGATAAAGCCCAGTACCTTCCCAGGGTCGACATTATTGAATAGTGTTTTTAAATTAGTGGCTCTAAAATATTTTTCCCTGACATCCTGGTATCTGGGGCAGTCGATGAGGATATGTTCCACGGTGAGGCGAGAGTCACAATACTCACAAAGTGGGGGCTCTTCTTTCTTCAGCACAAAAGAGTGCGTGATGTAGGTGTGGCCAATCCTAAGTCTGGACATGGTCGTGCTACCACGCCTTGTCAGACCCTTAGATGTGGACCGCCACCTGACATCCGCCACAATCTGCCTGAGTTTATTGTGAGTCTCAGCCTCCCATCGGTCCTGCCACTCTCGGTAGATGGCAGAGGCAATACTTTGTCTCAGGTCTGAGCAGGGAATTTGAGTTCCTGACACCGCATGATTTAGGGCTCTCTTTGCTTCTCTGTCTGCGGCTTCGTTTCCCTCAATGCCCACATGGGAGGGGACCCAGATGAAGGTGACATCCGTATGGTCGGCTGTTATTTGGTCCAACAGCTTCAGGCTCTTATGTACCAGTGGAATGTCAGTCTTCATCCGCCCCAAAGCTTGCAATGCAGATTTGGAGTCGGAGCAGATTATAAATTTCCTCCTTTCTGATGCTTTGACGGCCATAAGTGCAAGCGATATTGCATGCAATTCGGCCGTAAAGATGGAGCAGCCATCGGGGAGTCTACGGGAGATTGTTTTGTTCCGAAAGGAGCAGGCACACGCGACCTTTCCATCCATTTTGGATCCGTCTGTGTAGATGGTGCCACAATCTCCGTAGCTCTCTTGCAGTTCCCTAAAGTGGACTTGTAGTATGCTTGGGTCTGTATTTTCTTTTTTGAAATTAAGGAGGGATAAATTTAATTTGGGTTTATTCATTAGCCAAGGAGGATTCTGAGGGGTTTCTATTTTAGAGATTTGGTTAATGGGTGGAGTTAAATTTTGGATGGGTTCTCTCATTCGAAGGCCTAACGGCTGTATGACGTTAGGCCTTCGATTGTATAATTCTACCTCTGTGGGGTTAAATATGCAATCGAAAGCAGGGTTCGTAGGGTTGGATTTTAGCTTAACTATATACTGCATTGCAAGCTTTTTCATTCTTATATCCATGGGGAGTTCTCCAGCCTCCACATGGAGGCTTGGGATAGGTGATGTACGAAACGCGCCGAGACAGAGACGCAGGGCAGCATTTTGTATTGGTTCCAGTATTTTTAGGTACGACTTCCTTGCTGCTCCATATATTATGGATCCGTAGTCTAGCTTGGATCGAATTAGACTCCGATATAGCAGCAGCAAAGTATCTCTGTCAGCTCCCCAGTCCGTATGGCTGAGCACTCTAAGTATGTTTAATGACTTTTGGCATTTTCTCTTAAGTTCCTTAATGTGGGGGAGAAAATTAAATTTGGAATCTAGAGTGAGGCCTAAAAATTTTGTAGTTTTCACGACAGGGATTTTCTTTTTGTGTATAGATAGTTCAGGGTCTGGGTGGAGTCCCCTTAAATTACAAAAATGCATACTAACTGTTTTGGAGTCCGAAAATTTAAAACCATTATCGTTTGCCCAATTTTGAATTTTGTTTAAACATAACTGTAATTTTCTTTCTAGGGTGTTCATGTTTTTCCCATAAGTGAAAATGACAAAGTCATCAACATACAAAGAGCACTCTATGCCAGGGGACAGAGCATTTATGATGCTATTTATTTTAATGATGAACAGGGTGACTGACAGAATGCTGCCCTGGGGTACACCCATTTCCTGGTCATGAGTGTCAGAAGTGGTGTTGCCCACTCGAACCTGAAATTTTCGGTCTTTCAGGAATTCCCCCACAAAACGGGGAAGATGTCCCTTAAGCCCCATAAGCTCCAGGTCACGTAGAATGCCATGTTTCCAGGTTGTGTCATAGGCCTTTTCTATATCGAAGAATACAGCTACTAGATGTTCTCTTCTGAGTAATGCATTTCTGATACAAGCTTCCAGCCTTACCAGGTGGTCAGTTGTTGTCCGCCCTTGCCGGAATCCGCACTGGTAGTTAGAGATCACTTTGTTCCTCTCCAGGTACCAGACCAGCCTACTGTTAATCATTCTTTCCATGGTTTTGCAGATGCAGCTTGTTAGTGCTATTGGTCGATAGTTAGCTGGGTCAGAGCCGTCTCTTCCCGGTTTAGATATCGGTATAACTGTGGCTTTCCTCCAGCTGTTTGGGAAAGCGCCTGTTTGCCACACACAGTTATAGACCCCTAGAAGGACTGCCAATGAGGGTTCGGGGAGGTGCTTGAGGAACTGGTAATGGATTTCATCTTCTCCAGGCGCTGTGTCATGTGACTTGTCTAGCGATTCCCTCAGTTCCTCAAGCGAGAACGGTTTGTTGTAGTCTTCATTGTTTTCTGATCTGAAATCAATGGAGTGTCTTTCCTCCCTGGTTTTGACTTTTTGAAACTCTGGCGTGTAATGTGCAGTGGATGACTTTTCTGCTATTGAGGATGCAAGGCAGTCAGCTATTTCTCTGGGGGACGTGACAGTTCGTCCTTGGTTTTTCAGATGCCCTATTGCATTTGATTCTTTCCCTTTGATTCGCCTTACTGCCTTCCAGACCGCTCTAGCAGAAGTTTTGGCATCCAGACTGCCGACAAAACTTCTCCAAGAATTCCTTTTGGCTGACCGTATGGTTTGTCTAGCCTTTGCTCTAGCTATTCTGAATAGCTTTAGGTTTTCCTGGGATGGATTTTTTATAAATGCAGCCAGTCGTTTTTTCCTATCGCCAATAGCACTTTTGCAGGCTGTATCAAACCATGGTTTGCTAGGCCGTTTAGGATTTGCGGAGGTTAGGGGGACAACTTTCCTGGCTATACTAAGTAGCTTGCTAGCAAAGGTATCAGCTGGGTTCTGTTCATCGAGGATATTTTCTGTAATATCCTCTGAGCATCTTTTTTGGAATTGTTCCCAATCGGCCTTATTCAGTTTCCACCGCTGAGGTCGTCCCAATGAGGGGAGATTGTTAGCAATGATGATTGGGAAGTGATCACTTCCCCGTAGATCATTGCTAACTGACCATTTAAAGTCGTCCAGAAGTCCAGGGACGCATACGGTGAGGTCAATGCATGTGAGAGATCCAGTTCCTGGGTGCAAGTAGGTCGGTGATGCATCATTAAGTATGCATAAATCATGTTGGAGGAAGATATCCTCCAGCATACGGCCTCTTGTGTCGGTATTGTTGGATCCCCACATGGTGTTATGGGCATTGAAATCCCCAAGGATTATGTAAGGCCGGGGGAGTTGTTTCAATAGGTCCTCCATGTCTGTTTGGTTTAATGGAGCGCCTGGTGGTAGATACAGGCTGCAGCAACTGATAACCTTGTGAAGGGTTATCCTAGCTGCTACGGCCTGTAGTGTGGTCTGTAGTTCTACCCTCTCATGGGGGATGCTATCCTTCACAAGGATACAGACTCCACCTGATGCTCTCTCTGCATCCTCAACATTCTTGCTGTAAGCACTGTAGCTTCGGAAGCTGATGCTATCTTTCAGAAATGTTTCCTGTAGGCAGACAGCTACAGGAGTCTCAGAGTCCATCAGTAGCTGCATTTCCTCATAATTGGCCTTGAGGCCTCTGCAATTCCACTGTACAATTCTGGAATCCATGGCTTATTCTAGATGGCCTACTTGGAGCTATTTGGCTTTGGGAGGCCCCCGGAGGGGTTTCCCTTAATTCCAGTGACCTTGGTATTTTTATTCTTGGGTTTGGATGGAGAGGAGGACAACCCCCTTTTGGGGGAAGTCTTTCTCTCTGGAGAGGGGAGATCCCTTTGGTTAGAGCGGAGGTTATTTCCCCCTCGCTCACCTCGGGCATCCTCTCCGCTTTGATTTCTCCCCTTAGGGAGTTGGTCAACCTCTAATTCGGTAGAGGTTGGGGTGTCTGACTGGTTTCTCTGAGGAGAACCTGTGTCAGACATGATGTCTCCGGGTTCTCCCGGAGTATTGGTTTTGACTAGCTGCTCAGTCTCCATGCTCTCATCAGCGAGCACAGAGAACCTGTTCTTTAGCATGACAACAGGGCTTTCTTGTTTCTTCCGAGGTGTGTTCTTTGGCGGTGTTTTCTTCTGAGTTGGAGGAGGAGGAGGGGGTGGTGGGGTCAATGTGTCCGTCTGTGTGGCTATGGATCTTCCTATCTTAGCAACAGCCTGGGCATAGGTCTTTGTCAAGCCGAATTGGCCCTTGGGTAGGGCCAATACAGCCGATTTCGCCTGGCTGAAGGTACATCCATTTATTGCCTTGTACTCCTGCACGGCAACCTCCTGTTTCCACACAGGGCAGTCCTTGGAGTAGGCTGAGTGGCCAGCGTGACAGTTTGGGCATTTGAACTGGGCTGTGCAGCCCTTGTCCTCATGACCTTCTCCAGCACATCTGGCACACACAGTGTTCCTCTTGCAGACTGCCGCGCCGTGTCCATAACCCTGGCACTTGAAGCACCTCATGGGGTTAGGTATGTAGGGCCTCACTGGAACTCGTAGGTATCCTGCCTTCACATACTCTGGCGGTGTCCTAGTTCCAAATGTGAGGATAATAGTGGCGGTTTTGACCTCCTCACCATCCCTGCGCCTGGTAATGCGCCGGGCATGGGTGACTCCTTCAATGCCCTCCACTACTTCCTTCTCGGAACATTCCAGTAGGTCCCTAGAGCTGATTACACCTCTGCTGGTGTTCAGACTCTTGTGTGGCATGACTTCCACTTGGAGATCACAGAGTCTTCTGCATCTTAAAAGCCCATCAGAGTGTATCTTGCTATCAACTTCTACTAGAAGTTCCAAAGACTTGTGTAGCTTAGACACACTCTTGGGCTCTCCCACTACTGACTTAAGTCCCTTGTAGATGACAAAAGGGCTCATCTTTGTCAGACTTTTCCCCTCCTCTGTGCACCTAACCACCAGAAATGATGGCCAGGTAGCACAGCTTTTTGTGGCCTCCTCCTTTCTGTCCTCCATACGGCGTCTCTTGCCCAGACATAGGTCTGGGGCAAGTAGTTTTTTTGAAGTTTTTTTTTCCATAGGTGTTATTTATTAGTTCGGCACATGTGCTCCCCACCCGCCATCGAGTCCAACAAGGGGACGGGCCATTCGGAAGTCCAGAATGAGCCCGCCAGGGCTACACATGTGCTATACTCAGTCAGCTACTGCATCGGACATGTGCCCGATACAGTAGCTCCCTGATTGACCCTCCAGCCACCGCCCTCCAGCATAGGTCGAAGACCTATGCTGGTAGCTCGGCATGACCAGCCGGTTGACCCAGAGCGGGCCATCTGGGCCTCAGGTCTAGGGGAACTTGGAGCCAAAGTATTGTGTTGTGGTGGTTTATCCTCAGATAGCCACCACTCAAACACCAGGATCTCTTTATCCCCCCTTACCCGTCGCAGTCCACGGCAAACGGACTGGTCTAGGACGTAGTGAGATATTTAGAGATAAGGAGACAGAGTGATGATCAATGAAGGCAGACTGAGGAAAGGAGGAGGCAGACACAATGATAGAAAAGAAGTAGAGCACTTTTGAGCTCCGAAAGTGCTAAGGAAAGAGGAGCGCAGTTTAACGTCATGTCTCGGGACGCCGTGACTCCTCGTTATTACTGTATTTACTGACGATCTATAAACCATTATGTATCAGGCCTTAGACACCAGGACAGAAAGCAGTTTGCGGCCTTTAAAACACGATCTAAGGTGAAAATAAATAAAAGTATAACATAGGAATGCTATTCAGAAGTTTTGCAAAATGTTCAATATATAGCTATTTACTAAACGTAGGTACGGTATCTGGCACCGACTCTGGCTCCGGCCGAATATCTTATTTTACTATCCGACCATATTCGGCTCCGGCCATTGTTTGGATATTACTGATCTACTGGATTACTTTGTGCTTTATTATATACATATATATACCTTGAGTTTCTCTTCTTTCTTTGGGCTGCTAGTGTCAGTATTGGACGTAGATAGTTTTTGATCATTGGATGTAGCAGACGCAAACAAGTCAGGGGCGCTATGTGCCCGGGGCAAGGTGGGCACTTGAAGTGAGATGACGGTGCACCCGTCTTCCACTGTCTCTGGGAGAAAGTTGGTAAAGTTGTGTCCAGGTACATTGAGATATTGCGTCTCCCCCAGCGATTGAGGAGCAAGAAACTGCATCGGACGATCGTCGTTAGTCTCTCTGGAAACATTTTGGTACAGATCAGCTTCTAAGTTATTCGTTTGACTGCTTATGGCCAGTGGTGGAGCTTTGCTAGACTTGAGTGTGTGTAAAGAGTTAATTGCATGCATTGCTTCGTATTCATTCGTTGAGTCTGGAGAACTGGCGGAAGAAGACATGTCTGCCAATTCAGTAGAAATATGCAGCGTTATGCCTCCTTCTGACCATGTAGCCAGTTTTTTGACTGAATTCTTTGAATCATTCACAAGCTCTTCGTCATTTAAGCTAAATGCAGGGTTGTCGGCCATGTTCGAATCCTAATGAAATGGTAATAGCTCTAGTATTTGTACTTCAAACCATGCCAACGACATATTGGTTGATTCAAAGCCATGTTGTGAATGAAATTTTGATTTTGATAAAACCAAACGTTAAATATTCCTTAGAAGCAGACGCTTTAAAAGGTGCCTAGCTTTTTAAATCGTTTATGTAGCACAAGTTCGTCATTTAGAACTAAAAAAAGTATTTTTGAATATCTAGTTTATATCATCAAGGCTTTGAGTAAGTCTTACACTAACACACAGAGCCACGTTCGGTAGACATAAGAGATATCCAGGCAAGAACAAAAGGAACTGGACTCGAAATCTGGACACAAATCAAAGCTTTCAACTCAACAAAAATCATTTTGAATCTAAAGATTACGTGAACCACAACCACAACTAAACTTGAATCAAAATTAGAATAGAACCAATACTTGAACTAACCTTTAACCAAAATTAGAATAGAACCAATACTTGAACTAACCTTTAACCAAAATTAGAATAGAATCAATACATGAACTAACCTTTAACCAAAATTAGAATAGAACCAATATTTGAACTAATCTTTAACCAAAATTAGAATAGAACCAATACTTGAACTAACATTTAACCAAAATTAGAATAGAACCAATACTTGAACTAACCTTTAACCAAAATTAGAATAGAACCAATACTTGAACTAATCTTTAACCAAAATTAGAATAGAATCAATACATGAACTAACCTTTAACCAAAATTAGAATAGAACCAATACTTGAACTAATCTTTAACCAAAATTAGAATAGAACCAATACTTGAACTAACATTTAACCAAAATTAGAATAGAACCAATACTTGAACTAACCTTTAACCAAAATTAGAATAGATCCAATACATGAACTAACCTTTAACCAAAATGTATCTTCCACTAAAACTGACTTTGAACAAAAACTTGAAATGGATATAAGAAGAAACAAACAAACTCAAGCCAAACGTATGTCCAAACAAACAACTACAAAGTCCAGCCACTTGTTTCAAGTCAGGCGCTAAACTCAAACACGACAGTGCCATCAGTGAGGATCATATCAATAATACTGTTGACAACACTGTTAAAGGCAAAGAATTAAAGAGTAATACTATCTAAACAAAACACTAACTAGAAAAACATGGCACAACGAATCTCCTAGACGAGGAATGGAAGAGCATTCACAAAAACAAATGTGCCAAAAGAATATTGAAAAGCATTGAGACACTAGAATGCAATAGATCATTGTGTCACTCCAATGTAGAGACCAGTAGGGCACGGACCCAAACACTTGCGCTTCAAACTCATTGATACTTACATGGGGGAGAGGTGTTATGAAAGGGGGGGGGACACCAGAAACAGGGAGTGACAATACCTGCTTTCACCACAAGCACAAATAATGTTTGTAATTGGTCAAATGGTACACACAAGTGTAAACAAAGTGTCATGTCTAGCACAGAAATGTCAAACATTTTCCTGAGTAGAGTAACAACTAATACAATCTTTTTGGGATCATTTCCTTATTTGGACAGAACAAAGCGAGAGGTGCACTTTGTTTAAATAATTTGCAATAGACTCTTACACAGATGTTATTGATCTAATTAAACTTGACAGCCTAAACAATAGGAATAATTTACAGAAATATTTCAATTCAGTTATATAGTTAACTTGAAAAAAAGTAATACATCTATAAATAATTATAATAGTTCTATAGATATTCTGAATGTTCTATAAAAAGTTTGTATAGATATTGTAGATTTGTTCTACAAATAACCTAAATACGTAACTAACTAGTTAAAGGCTTTCTGTAGATAAAGTTTGAACTTCAGATCTCTAGGTTTTCCTCAAAGCATCTATTCTTTAGAAGATAACTTCGGAAAAAAAAGGCGTTTTGGCGGCCCCGCTAGTTGTGTGTGTGTCTGTTCATCAACCTGTCTGTCACGCTTAGATCTCAAATAACAAAAGATTTTGAACATCTGATTTCATGGCATTCAAAGTTCTGGTTTAGGGACTAGTGTTTATCTGAAAGCGAACTGTTTTATTTCAGAAATTAAATATGTAAACAAACAAAAAAAAAGCCACACATGTTTTAAAAATGATCTAGTTCCCATAGAGAAACAGGAGAACATACTAAGTAAGAGTGATGGACCTTTTTTTTTCTGGTTATTTTCTATTTTAATTAATTTTAAAGTTTTTTTTGTTTTTCTAAAAGAATGTTTGACAAATATTTCTATGACTAAATTTAGAGTTGTTTGTTGTACGAGCTTCTAAACTGTTACGAATATGTTTATTAAAAGAAAGTAGGCATTGAATGTGTGTGTGTGTTTAGATAATAAAAATTTATTTTAAAACACGAGGAAGTAAGAAGTATTTAGTGCTATTTATAACACATTTTACTCCCCATGCATAAGTAGCTGCAGCCCCTTTAGATATTTGACCAAAGGGATGGGTTTCTTCCACATGCCTTATAAATTGGCCTTTCACAAACTATTAGGACAGGCTCATAATGAGTTTTATCTCCAGAACAATCCGTTTATTGAATGCAGATGAATGTAATAATAATTACACACATAAAACATCTCTGTATGCAGCCAACCTAACATTACAATCATATCGACAATCAACACCACTTTTGGAGGCCGCTTCTGATTTTGTGTTTGGACACATTTTCTTGGCAATCATGTTCAATGTATCATGTAATGTGTAATGCAAATAAATTTAAATGTTTTGTGACATAGGTTACAGTCTGAGTATATTATACTGCATTGTTTTGTGACATAGGTTATAGTCTGAGTATATTATACTGCATTGTTTTGTGACATAGGTTATAGTCTGAGTATATTGTACTCCAAAAGAATTATTTCTTTGTTTCGTTACTGTCCATTGTAAAGTTAAGTTTTAAGGTCATCTGTCAAAGTGATTGTAAAATGCGTGATTGTAAGCCGCTACTTGTTAACTGGTAGATATGCTAACATTAACATTGGTTGATATTGTGCGGCTATCTGAAGCTACAATGATGGTCTTAAAAAGAACTACAAACAGAGACTTCCGGATGGACCTGCCAACTAAGACGTAAACATATGTCCCTGGTCTCTGTGTCAACACAAAGTTCACCTCACCGCGCCCCCCACCTTAAGCGTTCAGGAAGTCTTGTGTTGAGAGGGGGCGGCAGGAAAGGGAACAGCGCCAAATGTCTAAAGAGTGGCAGCAATTCGATAGGGACACTTACACTGACTTGTGATAGGAACGCTTACACTGACTTGTGATAGGAACGCTTACACTGACTTGTGATAGGAACGCTTACACTGACTTGTGATAGGAACGCTTACACTGACTTGTGATAGTTACGCTGATTTGTGTTCATGAAATGCAGTTTACTTAGAAGGCCAGAGTCAAAATAGATTTTTTTTCGTTGTGTAAGCTTAATTAATACCTTCGATATTGCAGTTCAATATTAATACAATGCAATCAAAATAACTGGACAGACAAACAGACAGACATCAAACTATTGTGCCTTTTCATGATTCTTGAGTTCCATTAATAAACACTTACCACCAGCAGCAGCACAGTACCTAGATAAATCAATCATTCGAATTACGCAGTCTACGTTAGACAATGGTACTTTATATAGGTGTACATCTGATCTAAACAAACACATATGGATGCATACATACTAATCTATACACAGGTATATTGTAGACAGTTCTTTTTTTCCAGTCTGACACGTATTACAAACATAAGTATATATACACACACACACACCACACATACAAGACAAACACACATGCACACAATTTTTTTTAAAAAGAAACGAGTTTACTTTATGATCAAACGGCAGGTGGCAGGTTGGCAGGTTGGCAAAGTGCAATGCCTAATGGAGCTAGAGACGAATCAAAGTGCAATGCCTAATGGAGCTAGAGACGAATCAAAGTGCAATGCCTATGGGAGCAAGAGACGAATCAAAGTGCAATGCCTATGGGAGCAAGAGACGAATCAAAGAATAATGCCTAATGGAGCTAGAGACGAATCACGGTGCAATGCCTAATGGAGCTAGAGACAATCACAGTGCAATGCCTAATGGAGCAAGAGACGAATCAAAGTATAATGCCTAATGGAGCTAGAGACGAATCAAAGTGCAATGTCTAATGGAGCTAGAGACGAATCAAAGTGCAATGCCTAATGGAGCTAGAGACGAATCAAAGTGCAATGCCTATGGGAGCAAGAGACGAATCAAAGAATAATGCCTAATGGAGCTAGAGACGAATCACGGTGCAATGCCTAATGGAGCTAGAGACAATCACAGTGCAATGCCTAATGGAGCAAGAGACGAATCAAAGTATAATGCCTAATGGATTTAGAGACGAATCAAAGTGCAATGCCTAATGGAGCTAGAGACGACTCAAAGTGTTATGCCTAATGGAGCTAGAGACGAATTAAAGTGCAATGCCTAATGGAGCTAGAGACGAATCAAAGTGCAATGCCTAATGGAGCTAGAGACGAATCAAAGTGCAATGCCTAATGGAGCTAGAGACGAATCAAAGTGCAATGCCTAATGGAGCTAGAGACGAATCAAAGTGCAATGCCTATGGGAGCAAGAGACGATTCAAAGAATAATGCCTAATGGAGCTAGAGACGAATCACGGTGCAATGCCTAATGGAGCTAGAGACGAATCAAAGTGCAATGCCTAATGGAGCTAGAGACGAATCAAAGTGCAATGCCTATAGGAGCAAGAGACGAATCAAAGTGCAATGCCTATGGGAGCAAGAGACGAATCAAAGAATAATGCCTAATGGAGCTAGAGACGAATCACGGTGCAATGCCTAATGGAGCTAGAGACAATCACAGTGCAATGCCTAATGGAGCAAGAGACGAATCAAAGTATAATGCCTAATGGAGCTAGAGACGAATCAAAGTGCAATGTCTAATGGAGCTAGAGACGAATCAAAGTGCAATGCCTAATGGAGCTAGAGACGAATCAAAGTGCAATGCCTAATGGAGCTAGAGACGAATCAAAGTGCAATGCCTATGGGAGCAAGAGACGAATCAAAGAATAATGCCTAATGGAGCTAGAGACGAATCACGGTGCAATGCCTAATGGAGCTAGAGACGAATCAAAGTGCAATGCCTAATGGAGCTAGAGACGAATCAAAGTGCAATGCCTAATGGAGCTAGAGACGAATCAAAGTGCAATGCCTATGGGAGCAAGAGACGAATCAAAGAATAATGCCTAATGGAGCTAGAGACGAATCACGGTGCAATGCCTAATGGAGCTAGAGACAATCACAGTGCAATGCCTAATGGAGCAAGAGACGAATCAAAGTATAATGCCTAATGGATTTAGAGACGAATCAAAGTGCAATGCCTAATGGAGCTAGAGACGAGTCAAAGTGTTATGCCTAATGGAGCTAGAGACGAATTAAAGTGCAATGCCTAATGGAGCTAGAGACGAATCACAGTGCAATGCCTAATGGAGCAAGAGACGAATCAAAGTATAATGCCTAATGGATTTAGAGACGAATCAAAGTGCAATGCCTAATGGAGCTAGAGACGAGTCAAAGTGTTATGCCTAATGGAGCTAGAGACGAATTAAAGTGCAATGCCTAATGGAGCTAGAGACGAATCACAGTGCAATGCCTAATGGAGCAAGAGACGAATCAAAGTATAATGCCTAATGGATTTAGAGACGAATCAAAGTGCAATGCCTTATGGAGCTAGAGACGAATCAAAGTGCAATGCCTAATTGAGCTAGAGACGATTCAAAGTGTAAGATATGACATGACAAAAGAGAGGTGAAGAAACAGAGACAGCAAAATAAAGAGAAAGAAATAAAGATTAAAGCGTGAGAAATGCAGGCAAAAGTCATAAAGATGAGATAAAATATTCAAAAGATTTATTATCATAAGGGGGGGGGGGGGAGATTAACAAAATGAAATAGATATGGAAATGACGTCATGGACTTAGTGACGTTAAAGTCACGTGGTGCACATGATGAAACATAATGGCCTTAGAAAAAATTAAAATTGGCATAGACCAATTTTTTGTTAAATCTCTTCATTAAACACATTTTTTTCTAAAGATTAATTGGAGATTTTTACCCAAAACGTTAATCTATAAATTTTTTACATGGATGGTGGATTGGGTGTCAAAATTGGCCCGGACATTTTCATACTATTCGGCCCATAAGTTGTATAACATATGATGGGCATCAGATTATAGTTTTACCTATCCTAAAAATCATTTTGTTAAGTTTGATAATGTAACGATAACTTTACGCAAGCATACAATGAACTAGTATCTTTATAAGAAAATTGAAATAAATACATCATGCTGCTTTTTAATCACTAAGTATATATGTAGGATGAGGCCTACTTGTAGCACTGTCTGCGGGTGTAGGCTAATACATTATTTTGGAAAATGTGATTTATTAAATTAACAAACAATACACTGTAGAGTCTGTTAAAGGTCGTTTTTTTTCAAAACACGACGCTTAGATGGCCCCTTTTGCAACAGAATACTATAAAATCTTTAACAATTTAATACTTTCTATAGTGGCATTAATTGGACTTTTAGCTGGCTCTACCGACCCAATTAAGTACCGGCCCACCTGGCTTTTGCCCGAATGCCCATATACCCAGTCTGCCCCTGAATTGGCTAGGGTGTAATTATCTTCGGAACATCCGAAGTGTATAAAGCAAACAGAAGAAACCATTTTGATTTCTAATCTCGTGTCTCCATTATTTCATCAATTCAGTCAGGAAGACAAGACAGTGATAAGAAGAAATGTAGAGGCGATATAATGGAACCCAAAGAAAAACGTAAGAGGGCTTGAACTAGACAAACTAAGCAATGTCAAGGACATCTTATTGAAAGGTCACTTGTTGCCAACTAAACAAATAAGACAAATAAACAAATAACAGAGAAAACTAAAAAAAAATTTATTTGTCAATGAAAAATAAAGTAAAAAAAAAATTAACAAGAATAAGGATCGAACCCACGACATTAGCGACGCTCTATCGACTAAACAGCACATACTGTGTGTACCATTGAATGCTGGAAGTAAATTGATATACACTTGTTTTTGACCACGAGGAGAGATAGAAGAAAGGAGAGGGAATGGGAAGGAGAGAGTGAAGATAAAAGGGAGAGAGAGAGAAAGGCGATTGGAGGAAAGAGAGTGAAGGGGAGTAGAGAGTGAATAAGAGAGGAGAAGAAGAAGAAAGGTGAGAGAGGAGAAGAAAGGTGAGAGAGGAGAAGAAAGGTGAGAGAGGAGAAGAAGAAGAAAGGTGAGAGAGGAGAAGAAAGGTGAGAGAGGAGAAGAAAGGTGAGAGAGGAGAAGAAGAAGAAAGGTGAGAGAGGAGAAGAAGAAGAAAGGTGAGAGAGGAGAAGAAAGGTGAGAGAGGAGAAGAAAGGTGAGAGAGGAGAAGAAGAAGAAAGGTGAGAGAGGAGAAGAAGAAGAAAGGTGAGAGAGGAGAAGAAGAAGAAAGGTGAGAGAGGAGAAGAAGAAGAAAGGTGAGAGAGGAGAAGAAAGGTGAGAGAGGAGAAGAAAGGTGAGAGAGGAGAAGAAAGGTGAGAGAGGAGAAGAAGAAGAAAGGTGAGAGAGGAGAAGAAGAAGAAAGGTGAGAGAGGAGAAGAAGAAGAAAGGTGAGAGAGGAGAAGAAGAAGAAAGGTGAGAGAGGAGAAGAAGAAGAAAGGTGAGAGAGGAGAAGAAAGGTGAGAGAGGAAAAGAAAGGTGAGAGAGGAGAAGAAAGGTGAGAGAGGAGAAGAAAGGTGAGACAGGAGAAGAAAGGTGAGAGAGGAGAAGAAGAAGAAAGGTGAGAGAGGAGAAGAAAGGTGAGAGAGGAGAAGAAAGGTGAGAGAGGAGAAGAAGAAGAAAGGTGAGAGAGGAGAAGAAAGGTGAGAGAGGAGAAGAAGAAGAAAGGTGAGAGAGGAGAAGAAAGGTGAGAGAGGAGAAGAAGAAGAAAGGTGAGAGAGGAGAAGAAAGGTGAGAGAGGAGAAGAAAGGTGAGAGAGGAGAAGAAGAAGAAAGGTGAGAGAGGAGAAGAAGAAGAAAGGTAAGAGAGGAGAAGAAAGGTGAGAGAGGAGAAGAAAGATGAGAGAGGAGAAGAAGAAGAAAGGTGAGAGAGGAGAAGAAAGGTGAGAGAGGAGAAGAAGAAGAAAGGTGAGAGAGGAGAAGAAGAAGAAAGGTGAGAGAGGAGAAGAAAGGTGAGAGAGGAGAAGAAGAAGAAAGGTGAGAGAGGAGAAGAAGAAGAAAGGTGAGAGAGGAGAAGAAAGGTGAGAGAGGAGAAGAAGAAGAAAGGTGAGAGAGGAGAAGAAAGGTGAGAGAGGAGAAGAAAGGTGAGAGAGGAGAAGAAGAAGAAAGGTGAGAGAGGAGAAGAAAGGTGAGAGAGGAGAAGAAGAAGAAAGGTGAGAGAGGAGAAGAAAGGTGAGAGAGGAGAAGAAAGGTGAGAGAGGAGAAGAAAGGTGAGAGAGGAGAAGAAAGGTGAGAGAGGAGAAGAAAGGTGAGAGAGGAGAAGAAGAAGAAAGGTGAGAGAGGAGAAGAAAGGTGAGAGAGGAGAAGAAAGGTGAGAGAGGAGAAGAAAGGTGAGAGAGGAGAAGAAAGGTGAGAGAGGAGAAGAAAGGTGAGAGAGGAGAAGAAAGGTGAGAGAGGAGAAGAAAGGTGAGAGAGGAGAAGAAAGGTGAGAGAGGAGAAGAAAGGTGAGAGAGGAGAAGAAAGGTGAGACAGGAGAAGAAAGGTGAGAGAGGAGAAGAAGAAGAAAGGTGAGAGAGGAGAAGAAAGGTGAGAGAGGAGAAGAAAGGTGAGAGAGGAGAAGAAGAAGAAAGGTGAGAGAGGAGAAGAAAGGTGAGAGAGGAGAAGAAGAAGAAAGGTGAGAGAGGAGAAGAAAGGTGAGAGAGGAGAAGAAGAAGAAAGGTGAGAGAGGAGAAGAAAGGTGAGAGAGGAGAAGAAAGGTGAGAGAGGAGAAGAAGAAGAAAGGTGAGAGAGGAGAAGAAAGGTGAGAGAGGAGAAGAAGAAGAAAGGTGAGAGAGGAGAAGAAGAAGAAAGGTGAGAGAGGAGAAGAAGAAGAAAGGTGAGAGAGGAGAAGAAAGGTGAGAGAGGAGAAGAAAGGTGAGAGAGGAGAAGAAGAAGAAAGGTGAGAGAGGAGAAGAAGAAGAAAGGTGAGAGAGGAGAAGAAGAAGAAAGGTGAGAGAGGAGAAGAAAGGTGAGAGAGGAGAAGAAGAAGAAAGGTGAGAGAGGAGAAGAAGAAGAAAGGTGAGAGAGGAGAAGAAGAAGAAAGGTGAGAGAGGAGAAGAAAGGTGAGAGAGGAGAAGAAGAAGAAAGGTGAGAGAGGAGAAGAAGAAGAAAGGTGAGAGAGGAGAAGAAGAAGAAAGGTGAGAGAGGAGAAGAAGAAGAAAGGTGAGAGAGGAGAAGAAGAAGAAAGGTGAGAGAGGAGAAGAAGAAGAAAGGTGAGAGAGGAGAAGAAGAAGAAAGGTGAGAGAGGAGAAGAAGAAGAAAGGTGAGAGAGGAGAAGAAGAAGAAAGGTGAGAGAGGAGAAGAAGAAGAAAGGTGAGAGAGGAGAAGAAAGGTGAGAGAGGAGAAGAAGAAGAAAGGTGAGAGAGGAGAAGAAGAAGAAAGGTGAGAGAGGAGAAGAAGAAGAAAGGTGAGAGAGGAGAAGAAGAAGAAAGGTGAGAGAGGAGAAGAAAGGTGAGAGAGGAGAAGAAGAAGAAAGGTGAGAGAGGAGAAGAAAGGTGAGAGAGGAGAAGAAGAAGAAAGGTGAGAGAGGAGAAGAAGAAGAAAGGTGAGAGAGGAGAAGAAGAAGAAAGGTGAGAGAGGAGAAGAAGAAGAAAGGTGAGAGAGGAGAAGAAGAAGAAAGGTGAGAGAGGAGAAGAAAGGTGAGAGAGGAGAAGAAGAAGAAAGGTGAGAGAGGAGAAGAAGAAGAAAGGTGAGAGAGGAGAAGAAGAAGAAAGGTGAGAGAGGAGAAGAAAGGTGAGAGAGGAGAAGAAGAAGAAAGGTGAGAGAGGAGAAGAAAGGTGAGAGAGGAGAAGAAGAAGAAAGGTGAGCGAAGCAAGAGAGAAAAGGGGAGAGAGTAACTTTGTGTGGATACTAGGGTGGGAGAGTGAGGGAGAGAGCCATAAGAACCCAAGAGGAAACTATTGCACAGTTTGATGAGTTGCAGGACTAACGTGTAGTGGACATACGGTAGCCACTCAATCTGCACACATTTTAATCATTTATTGTTTTAGCCACCGAGTAATGAACAAAAAAATTAATAAATAAAATGTTGAGATTGTTTGACCAATAAACAGCTTGTTTACATTTCTAGAAAATAACATTTCGGAGGAACTAGTTTAACTAGACATAGATACAGCCCTAGGAAGAACTGAACATAGATCCACCCCTAGGAAAAACTGAAACATAGATAGAGCCCTAGGAAGAACTTAACATAGATATTGCACCCAAGTCTCAGAGTCATACACAAGTGTGGTGAGAACCACTGCTATATAGCCTCTCTCTCTCTCTCTCTCTCTCTCTCTCTCTCTCTCTCTCTCTCTCTCTCTCTCTCTCTCTCTCTCCCTCTCTCTCTGCAATAGATTTATTCACATTTTAAAAGATTAAAACTATAATTACTCGTTACAAAGGGACGAATGTTATTCAGTTTAATCAGGTGTGATGATTGATTTGAATGGTAAAGACCATAATTAAGCAGACAATTTGAGCTACTCTAATGAGTGTTAGTAATCAATAGTTCTAATGATAACATTTCAACTTCTAAATATTTGGTTGAATATCTACAGATGTAACTACAGAGACTCTTCATTAAAACATCTTCTATTTTATAACTCTTATTATTATAAACTCTGTCTGTATGTCTGGTAAAAAGTTTGAGCACGTTTTTCTTCCCACTGACATTCTCGGATGAAGTTGAAACTTTGTAAAATTATTTCTTGTACCCGACAAAACAAGAAACAATAAAAAAATAAAACAATTAAGTTTAACAGAGGTGCCCACCGTAAGCACAATGAAGATCAACTCAGGCGCCTTTTCGCCCTCACTGGCATAGAGGAGGGTAGTTGGCAGCAGATGGCCTCTGAAAGAGACAGTTGGAGAGCTCTCACAGGACAAGGCTGCAGGACAAAGATTTGACAAAAACACTTTTTGAAGATATGTGCATAAGATGGAAAGAAAACTTAAAAAGACCGCCGGCCGACAAAGGCTTTGAATGCACTAGATATGCAAAAATATGCAGGTCGCAAGTGGGTTTGCATAGTCAAGTGAAACACAGTACTCATCCTTAATTTTCGGAATCGAAGACATTGCCGTTGCCATAATTGGTAATTAATTATATTGTTTGGTATAGAACAAGGGAAGGAATTGTACTTGACTGGTATGGCGGTATAAATTAAATTGTTGGTTCAACCCCCCCCCCCCCCCCGAAATGAAATCCCTCCCCTCCCCCGCTAATTTATCACTTGTCTCAGCAAAGCAAAGGAGGTTTTGAGTTTAAAACCCCCTACCAGGGGTTTTGAAGTTTAAAACCCCCTACCAGGGAGGTTCGAGTTTAAAACCCCCTACCAGGGAGGTTCGAGTTTAAAACCCCCTACTAGGGAAGTTTTAGTTTAAACCCCCCTACTAGGGTTTTCGCAGTTAAATTCCCACTTCTATAACATAAAACAAAAAAAAAATGCAAACGACAATCCCCCAAATTTTACGAGCACAGTTAAGGAAGATTTTGATTTTTAAACCCCTTGCAAAATTTCCAATAAACCCCCTCTTCAATATAAAAAAAGAAAATTACACACTCAAAATTCTATGAGCGTAGCCAAAGGGGTTTTGAGTTAACCCCCACCCCTCTTCAGTAGAGTTTGAAGCTAAATAAATACCTCTTCAATACCCGGTATAAAAAAACGCAAATTACGCACTCAAAATGTTATGAGCGTAGCTAAATGGGTTTTGACTTAGTTTTGAGTTTAAACCCCCCTTCAGTGGGGTTTGAAGGTAAAAAATACCTCTTTAGTATTAATAACAAAGCAACTTATACACTCAACATGTTTAGAGTGTATTAAAAAGAGTTTTGAGTTTAAACTCCCTCTCCAGTGAAGTTTGAAGCAAAAAAAATACCTCTTCAATATAAAAAAAAGAAAATTACACACTCAGAAATCTATGAGCATAGCCAAAGTGGTTTTGAATTTTAACCCCCCACAGTCGGGGTTTGAAGCTAAAAAATACATCTTCAATGTAAGAAAAAAGCAAATTATGCACTCAAAATGTTATGAGCGTTGCGAAGGAGTTTTGAGTTTAAACCCCCCTTTAGAGTGGTTTGATGCTAAAAAAATACCTCTTTAATATAAAAAAGCAAATTACACACTAAAATTATTTGAACGTAGCCAATACAATTGGGGGTTTTGAGTTTAAACCCCTTTCCTACAGATGGCTTTTTTTAAAGTTTAAAACCCCTCCAGATGGTTTTGAGTTTAAAATCCCCCTACAGAGCGTTTTGAGGTGGAAAACCTCTTTCTTCAATATTATTCTAAAGCAAACTACAATTATTAAATTCTATGACCGTAGCTAAATGGGGTTTTGAATTTAAAAAAAACACATTACTCCAGAGATTCTTTAGTTTAAACCCCCAACAGATGAGTTTGACGATAAAACTTTACTTTTCGATATAAAATCTAAAGCAAACTACAGTCACTTAATTCCAAGAGCGTATTCAAGAGAGGTTACACATTTCTATCAGTGGCGGGGCTCAAAATTGATAAAGAAAAAAAATCCCCCCCCCCAAACCCCCCCACCCCCCAGAAAAAAATCCTGGCTACGCCCATGATAGTTCGTATCGTGTCCATGACGGTGGGAATACTAGAATTGGTTCATTTCTTGTTTTAAATCACAGTCTCTCCTCCTAGACAGATCTTTGATTCACAGTCTCGCCTCCTAGACAGATCTTTGATTCACAGTCTCTCCCCCTAGACTGATCTTTGATTCACAGTCTCTTCCCCTAGACAGATCTTTGATTCACAGTCTCTTCCCCTAGACAGATCTTTGATTCACAGTCTCTCTTCCTAGACAGATCTTTGATTCACAGTCTCTCTTCCTAGACAGATCTTTGATTCACAGTCTCTCTTTTTAGACAGATCTTTGATTCACAGTCTCTCCTCCTAGACAGATCTTTGATTCACAGTCTCTTCCCCTAGACAGATCTTTGATTCACAGTCTCTCCCTCTAGACAGATCTTTGATTCACAGTCTCTCCCCCTAGACAGATCTTTGATCCCTGTGGGCAGTGAGCAGCTTCAAGAAGAGGATAATTGAAAAGTATGACATCACAGAGTCATTGAGATCATAAAAGAAACTCGATACAATTTATTTCATCTGCCTCATTGTTCCACCAGATCGATTACTTTATCAAAACAATAGAAAGAGGTCTCTGCTTATGCTCACTACAAAGGTGCGTGTTCCTATTGTGTGATGCATTGTAGTTGTCTATGGACTCTCCCTACAGGAAGTTTGACAAAGAGTTTCTTTTCTTTGTTTCTTATATCAAGCATAAATTTATTGTTAGTCACGTGGTAGCACGTTTTGCCATCTCTTTGAAACTTGAAGATACAAAAAAAAAAAAACTTCTCCCACAAGATGTAAGAAAGAACGGTAAGCGGTATTTAAACTCATTAAGATTAACGAGGTATAATACTTATAACTTATAATATCTCGTTAAGATTCTTTTTTGGCGCGTAGAATCTCTTATAGACTCAACAAAAAAAAAATCAGAGAAAGAGTGAATGAAATCCTTTCAATTGGAGAGTTCAAGAAATACACATGTTAGAAAAAAATTGTATGACAAAAAAAAATAATAATACAAGGTTACAAAGAAGTTTGTGTGGAGACACAAACTCAAAATCACCCCCAGAAATGGTCCACCCAGTCAAGTAGAAAGGCAGGTTTCAATATTTTCAGAAAGAACATCAGAATGAAATTCTATCAAAGACAAATGACAGAGAAAAATGGAGAAAGAAGGTTGACGGATCTTGTGTGGTGCCCACAGACCAAAGGATAGGTGAAAGTGAATGTGAAGATAGATGTGAACCTGTCTAACTAATGTCTTATAATGAATATATAATTGCTCTAATTGTTTTGTAAAGGGACAATCTCTTATTCCTCAAGAAACAAGGTTACAAAGACAGTTTGTGTGGAAACACAAACTAAAAATCGGCCCCCGAAGTGGTTCACCCAGGTAGGCTTCAATATTTTCAGAATGAAATTATATCAAAGACAAATGAGAGATAAGAATGGAGAAAGAAGGTTGACAGATCTTGTGTAGTGCCCCAACAGATCAAAGGATAGGTGCAAGTGAATGCAAAGTTAGATGTGAACCTGGCCAATCTAGTTCCCCTTTCAGACCTTGTGGTCTATAGGGCAGATGATGTAAGGTTCATCTGTTTTTGTGGCCTACGGTTAACGAGGGTGTCATGTAGCCAGCACAACGACCAACCGCCTTTACTTTTCCCCAACTAATGTCATGTACCCATTAGAGCTAGATTGACTCAGAGGCGCCCAAGGATTCCGAAGTGGAAAATCACAGTCTTCGAACCCGGCACCCCCGGTTCGGAAGCCAAGCGCTTTACCGCTCAGCTACCACGCCTCTCCAGACCTAACTGAAGTGTTATAATTGATGTTTTGTTTTGTAAAGGCTCAATCTCTTTTTCGAGTCCTTTGAAACTTTTCGGTCTATATTGCATAAATAACTTTTAGAAAATGCAGTATAGAACATTACTATTCGTTTTAAATTAGGTCTAACTTATAATGCATACTAATTAGCTTTTTCTCTTTAAAAAACTGCTTGCATAAGTGATTTTAAAAATGAGATTTTTCGCTTCAGAAAAAAAAGTAGCCATTGCATCAGAACTTTGAATGGTCTAAAATATTGCGATGTCGGATTTTCACTATCTTATTTACGAGATCTAAACGGGACGGACGGACAGACATTTCACACAAAACTAATAGCGTCTTTTCACCTTTCGGGGGCCGCTAAAAAACATTTCTGTAAAAAAAAAATTCCTTTAGTTGGTGTTCTATTACCGTAGAGCAATGCAGCAGTTTACGCAATATTATGAAAAACTAATTATTAATTGTTGTTTTAAATTATGTCCAACTTATAAGCATGCTGAATAGATATTTTGTCTTTAAAAAAAAGTAAACCTTCTTTTGTGTAAATGTAGTAAATAGTGTAACAGATTACCAAAACAAATATAACCAAAATTTTTTTTTTACAAAAAAATCTAAAAACGTTTGCAGTAATGTGTTAAAAATATAGTAAATAGTCATCTCCCCTACTAAAGAGCCTCCCGTGTTTGTTACTATTAATAGAATAGTTGTAAACGTGGTGTATTTTTGTTGAAACAACTGCTTGCATAAGTGATTAAAAAAATTAGATTTTTCGGTTTCAGAAAAGAAAAAAAAGGAGCCGTTGCATCAGAACTTTGAATGGTCTAAAATATTAGGATGTCGGATTTTCACTATCTATTCTAGTTTACGAGATCTAAACGGGACGGACGAATAGACATTCCACACAAACTAATAGCGACTTTTTCCCTTTCAGAGTCCGCTAAAAACTTTTTTTTAAAATAACGTCAAGTTCAAGTTATTGTGTTCAAGTCTGTGACAAATGTGTAGACTTACTTGCTGAATCCAGGTCCAGTTGGACAGTTTTGTTTTGAGTTCTCTTGTAGAGCTTCGTGATTTTGATTTACGATACCTACAGTTAGAAAGAATACATTTCTCCTCTGTAGAAGTGTTGGAGAAGGCTAGTGTTTGTGTATGGAATTGTCTTGATGGCGGCATAGATGCCAAAGGGATGAGTTTGCCTGATACAAGTGGCTTGTTTTCTGCTTCCATTTCATCCACTTCCACAATATCAGAGAAACTGAGCAAAGTGTGTTGAACTCTTGGCTCTGGGACCTGCAAATACATGCTAGTTGGCGAAACAGTTCTTTGATCCAAACCGTTCTGATAGAGCTCCATAGAGCCATGATTCGTTGTCGCTTTGTCCTCATGAGCCAATAGGCTGTCCTGCTCTGTACACTGACTGTCACTACTTTCTAATTTGGAACTGTTGAGTAATTGAGTTTTATCCCACTTGGTGGAAATATTCCAGTTAGTGGAAGTATCCATTGCAGAGTTTTGTTTCTCTGTCATTGTATGTCTATTGCAGAGAATCTTGGATGATCAAGTCTCTATGACCAATGAATTTTGACAGCTTAGTGAAAACATTAACCAATATATTAACAGTCAATGCTATTTTCTACTGACCTATCACCATCATCATTAATGACCTATATAGAAAATGTTACATCAGTACAATTTGATATAGCGCAACTGTCCATAGAAATCCTATAACGGATTAGTTTTAGATCTAGTAGTTAACAAATAGGAACACATTCTTATAAGACTAATCACTGTAGGAGTTGATATAGTCAGACTTCTCGGTAACTGTACACAACAAATCTATCAAGCAATCCCCACTATAAAAGAAGTTAGTTTTCACAATCCAGGTTGTCTCTTGTGTGGGGACTACTTGGTTACAAATAGACAGCTCCTCACCAACACGTGCCAGAAGAAAAACGAAAAAAAAACTTCTTTAAATAAATTCCTTTACTGAAAATGTTTCCCAAATGAATGAACATATACACATTTAGTTATTCAATAGATAGATGAATGTATAGATCACTTGTGTATTGAATCAGAATATTAGCTAGAACTTGCATCACAGTTCACTTTTCCTTTGTACACACTCATTCAAAACACACACGGAATCATTCATGCGTAACGAATGACCCGTATTTTAACCATAGCAGAGACCTTTGAAAAGTGTAAGTATCTAATGTGATGTGCTCAGTTTGTATCATGTGTTCAGTTTGTGTTATGTGTTCATGTTCAATGTCTACATGTGTTTGATGTTTTAAACACTTAGACACACAACTCGACAGAACAGTCGAATGAATGTAATGAATAATAATCGTTTGTTTGAGTGTGTTTGTGTCTGTGTGTGTGTGTGCAAAGGAAAAAATCACCCCCAAATCCCACCCCTTTTTTTTTAAATCCTGGCTACGCCCATGCAATCGACTCAATCTCTGCAAACTCATCCAATTCAAAACTTGAAAACAAGAAAATAAAAAGACATCTCTTTTATACAACTTATAGAGCGAATGGAAAATCATTAAAGCCGTTTTCAAGATCCGTGTCCACCCAGGTTCCATTTTCCATGAAGGTATGAGCTGAATAGAGGTATTGTAAAAAAAAATAAAAAGGTGGAACATTTTATACCTGACCCAACCCTCCTATCCCTGAGAAAAAATCCTGGTTAAGCAAATGTATAAATCTACTAGCCTTTCTACTAGTCTAATGATAGCCCTCTAGATTTAGCATGAAGTTAGACTTATTAAGACTGTGATCAAAATGTTCTTGAACATTCATTTATTGAACTAGTAAATTAATAGAATGACTACATGTGGACATTCCCGAGGACATAGAGTCTGTTCAAGATAAAGATTTTTTAGTTCTTTTGTTAGATTTTTGTATATACTTTGAAAAATTATAACGGTCAAATTAGAGATTTCTCGGTGTGGCCGACGAGTAGGTCATTCTTTTCGCTTCAAGAAGAGACTTAGTTGTATACATTAATAGTGGTTATAAATGAAGTAATGGACATTTGTATTACCTATTGATAGAAGTGATACACAAAATGAAGACTTCATAGTAACTGTGTGTGTGTGTGTAGTGGAGTAGGACATTTAATCCAGATGAAGAAATCTAAGCCACCTCTAGAGTCTCCGTCCTGATTGAAAAGAACTTGATGTTTGTTTGTCTGACATGTTTCGTATGTTCCTTCGGATTGAAGATAATTTACTCCTTGGTCCAAACCGAATTGATACAAGCTTAGTAGTTTTTACAAGTATTTATGAGTTATTTTTCTTGTTACTTTATTCTTTGAAAGTACAGACTCAAATTGAGTGTATAGTCGGGGGGTAAAGACAAGTAGGAGCGATTCCTTATTTCCCCCAATAGGTGACGTGAATATATAATTGTATTCAGAAAAGTTTGGAAATTAAATATTAAATGTCATGCACGTCAGTGAGGTCATAGGAACAAAGTTTTGCATTTGTAGTGAAAACAAAGTAAGCGAGTTTGTGTTTGAAACAAATTAAGAGAGTTTGTGTTTGAAACAAAGTTAGTGATGTAATGAGACACAATTTAAAGTACAAAGTTACTGTTAAAGTTTGAAGTAAGATGTTATTGATGTCATAAGACACATTACACTTTAAGATGTTATTGATGTCATAAGCCACATTACACTTTAAGATGTTATTGATGTCATAAGCCACTTTACACTTTAAGATGTTACTAATGTCATATGACACTATGCACTTTAAGATGTTACTAATGTCATATGACACATTGCACTTTAAGATGTTACTAATGTCATATGACACATTGCACTTCGAGATGTTACTAAAGTCATATGACACATTGCACTTTAAGATGTTACTAATGTCATATGACACATTGCACTTTAAGATGTTACTAATGTCATATGACACATTGCACTTTAAGATGTTACTAATGTCATATGACACATTGCACTTTAAGATGTTACTAATGTCATATGACACATTGGAGAGCATCAAATCATTTTGATCTTTTCTGAGTGTCTAAGTTTAGGACCGGGTGCACAGTGTGCGCTACAAACGAAACAAGATTAGAATGTCGTAAATAAACAAGTGGAGACTAGAGCTTTATCTAAAGTGTTGAAGTCAAACACAAACCAGATTCAATATCTTGACTTTAGTTAGTCACACCTGTTTTGAACTATAGAACTTTTAGTCAAGTGTTTGTCTGGAATGCTCGTATATAGTCATCAGAAACACACACACAAGCTTATACTATTAAAAAAAACAACAACAAAAAGTATAACAAACTACTTGAGTTCCTATAACTTCAATGATGGGTCTTATTAGTTCAATAACTAAGTTCCTATAACTTCAATGATGGGTCTTATTAGTTCAATAACTAAGTTCCTATAACTTCAATGATGGGTCTTATTAGTTCAATAACTAAGTTCCTATAACTTCAGTGATGGGTCTTATTAGTTCAATAACTAAGTTCCTGTAACTTCAGGGATGGGTCTCATTAGTTCAATAACTTCTAAGAGTTTAGTTGGACAGAAAGTTCATTAACACTTTGTATTGTTGGGAGATACTATAGAGGGTACTGCTACTCATTATGTGTATGCATTAATCAGTTAGTGGAGATCTAGTTACGATTCTATACTCAGAGTAGTTGAGAACATATTTACATAAAAACCTGGACTGGTTGGGAATAATTTTGTTTAATTAGTTGTTTTTTTTTTAATGTATATGGGAGGGGGGGGGGGGGAAATCCAATATTTATGAAACGCTTGAATGAGCTCCAGTTCTTAAATCCTAAAAAATAATCATTTCCAGTTTTCAACATTTTCTATGTAGCAACCACATATGAATGGTTAATTTAACGTAGAATAATAATAATAACAACAATAATAATATAAATAAATAAATATATAAATAAATATATAAATATAAATAAATCAATAAATTATATAGTGATCTAACTTGTATATCTACTTACAGAGTAGCGTAACAAAATCTTTTACATTTCAATTTCCTCCGAAGATGGAGTCAATACATCGTTTTAAACCACAGAATCAAAGCATTCTCTTACTTAAAATGACACAGACTCTCCTGATTGTCAAGTGTCTAGAGTTAGTTCTTGGCTACATGGTAGAGTGTAACGCTTAGCTTTGTCTTTACATTGATACAACTTCTGACCAAGCAGTGAAGATATATAAATCACAAGGTCACGTGGTCTCTCCTTAAACTTCCACGCCATACACAAAGATCCAGAAGAAGACAGTGTTTTTGATCTCCATGGGTCAGTGAGAGCCACGCCGCCATGCAGACGACTGAAAGGTACAGAAGTGGCAGTGCTTTCAAATTGAACCATTGCCTGATAATCTTCTTGTCGTTTCAAATTAAACAAGGGATGTCATATAGGCAAGTGATGTCATATAGGCAAGTGATGTCATATAGGCAAGTGACACCGCATTTGAAACGACCACATTTGACTATCCCCTAACATATTTTTAAACTCGTGAATTATTGTATAAGTTACAATGTAATGAAACAGCCCACTCTTTTCCTGTCTGTCTGTTTTTCTGTCTCCCTCTCTCTCTCTCTCTCCCTCCCTCTCTCTGGAACACCCGTTTTTGTTTTTTTTTCGTCCAGCGCACAATAAATGTCTCCGGCATAGACTTTTGAATTGCATCCAGAATGTAAGATGACCAGCTTTATAACGCCCCCCCCGCCCGGACACATTAACACATATACTTTTGGCTCATGAATTCTAGTATCCCTTTAATTATTCGTGTTTTCCTCTCCCGCCCACAAAATGTTACGCCTACGTGAAATCCTTTGACTTTTTTTCAACTTTTCAATTCAATCTCGAATTCTTCATGAAACTACTTTGGTGCTCTTTGAACGACAACCTTGCTTTCACACCTTTTGACTTTTTAAAAAAAATTCTAATGTCAATCTCAAAGTTTTTTAAGCCTCGTTTAATTCATCAACTCAATATTCACTTCTCAGCTTTGGAATTCTAGATAGACCAGTTGGGGTTAGTTTTGCCTTTTTATTTGACATGATTAAATCCTAAGGCAAAAAAAGAACAGTATTAGACACTGCAAGACCAGGCCTGGTGAAAAAAACTAAGGTCCCCCTTTCCGTTCCCTAGATTACATTTTTTGAGGGGGGGGGGGGGGGGCATTTTTTCATCTGAAAAAAGGAAATATCAATTTAGATTTATTAATTGTAATCGATCATTTGACATCTTTAGAATGTAGTGAAGCGATAGGGCTACAGAGAATACATATATACTCTCTCTCTTCCCCTCTCTCTCTTCCCCTCTCTCTCTTCCCCTCTCTCTCTTCCCCTCTCTCTCTTCCCCTCTCTCTCTTCCCCTCTCTCTCTTCCCCTCTCTCTCTTCCCCTCTCTCTCTTCCTCTCTCTTCCTCTCTCTCTCTCTCTTCCTCTCTCTCTCTCTTCCCCTCTCTCTCTTCCCCTCTCTCTCTTCCTCCCTCTCTCTTCCCCTCTCTCTCTTCCCCTCTCTCTCTTCCTCCCTCTCTCTTCCCCTCTCTCTCTTCCCCTCTCTCTCTTCCCCTCTCTCTCTTCCCCTCTCTCTCTTCCCCTCTCTCTCTTCCCCTCTCTCTCTTCCCCTCTCTCTCTTCCTCTCTCTTCCTCTCTCTCTCTCTCTTCCTCTCTCTCTCTCTTCCCCTCTCTCTCTTCCCCTCTCTCTCTTCCCCTCTCTCTCTTCCCCTCTCTCTCTTCCCCTCTCTCTCTTCCCCTCTCTCTCTTCCCCTCTCTCTCTTCCCCTCTCTCTCTTCCTCTCTCTTCCTCTCTCTCTCTCTCTTCCTCTCTCTCTCTCTTCCCCTCTCTCTCTCTCTTCCCCTCTCTCTCTTCCTCTCTCTTCCTCTCTCTCTCTCTTCCTCTCTCTCTCTCTTCCCCTCTCTCTCTTCCCCTCTCTCTCTTCCTCCCTCTCTCTCTTCCCCTCTCTCTCTTCCCCTCTCTCTCTTCCTCCCTCTCTCTCTTCCCCTCTCTCTCTTCCCCTCTCTCTCTTCTCCTCTCTCTCTCTCTTCCTCTCTCTCTCTCTTCCCCTCTCTCTCTTCCCCTCTCTCTCTTCCTCTCTCTTCCTCTCTCTCTCTCTTCCCCTCTCTCTCTTCCCCTCTCTCTCTTCTCCTCTCTCTCTCTCTTCCTCTCTCTCTCTCTTCCCCTCTCTCTCTTCCCCTCTCTCTCTTCCTCTCTCTCTCTCTTCCCCTCTCTCTCTTCCCCTCTCTCTCTTCCTCTCTCTTCCTCTCTCTCTCTCTTCCCCTCTCTCTCTTCCCCTCTCTCTCTTCCTCTCTCTTCCTCTCTCTCTCTCTTCCCCTCTCTCTCTTCCCCTCTCTCTCTTCCTCTCTCTCTCTCTTCCCCTCTCTCTCTCTCTTCCCCTCTCTCTCTTCCTCTCTCTTCCTCTCTCTCTCTCTTCCCCTCTCTCTCTTCCCCTCTCTCTCTTCCTCTCTCTCTCTCTTCCTCTCTCTTCCTCTCTCTCTCTCTTCCCCTCTCTCTCTTCCCCTCTCTCTCTTCCCCTCTCTCTCTTCCTCTCTCTCTCTCTTCCCCTCTCTCTCTTCCTCTCTCTTCCTCTCTCTCTCTCTTCCTCTCTCTCTCTCTTCCCCTCTCTCTCTTCCCCTCTCTCTCTTCCTCCCTCTCTCTCTTCCCCTCTCTCTCTTCCTCTCTCTTCCTCTCTCTCTCTCTCTTCCTCTCTCTCTCTCTTCCCCTCTCTCTCTCTCTTCCCCTCTCTCTCTTCCCCTCTCTTCCTCTCTCTCTCTCTTCCTCTCTCTCTCTCTTCCCCTCTCTCTCTTCCCCTCTCTCTCTTCCTCCCTCTCTCTCTTCCCCTCTCTCTCTCTTCCCCTCTCTCTCTTCCCCTCTCTCTCTTCTCCTCTCTCTCTTCCTCCCTCTCTCTCTTCCCCTCTCTCTCTTCCTCTCTCTTCCTCTCTCTCTCTCTTCCTCTCTCTCTCTCTTCCCCTCTCTCTCTTCCCCTCTCTCTCTTCCTCCCTCTCTCTCTTCCCCTCTCTCTCTTCCCCCCTCTCTCTCTTCCTCTCTCTCTCTCTTCCCCTCTCTCTCTTCCTCTCTCTCTCTCTTCCCCTCTCTCTCTTCTCCTCTCTCTCTTCCTCCCTCTCTCTCTTCCCCTCTCTCTCTCTTCCCCTCTCTCTCTTCCCCTCTCTCTCTTCTCCTCTCTCTCTTCCTCCCTCTCTCTCTTCCCCTCTCTCTCTTCCTCTCTCTTCCTCTCTCTCTCTCGTCCTCTCTCTCTCTCTTCCCCTCTCTCTCTTCCCCTCTCTCTCTTCCCCTCTCTCTCTTCCTCCCTCTCTCTCTTCCCCTCTCTCTCTTCCCCCCTCTCTCTCTTCCTCTCTCTCTCTCTTCCCCTCTCTCTCTTCCTCTCTCTCTCTCTTCCCCTCTCTCTCTTCCTCTCTCTCTCTCTTCCCCTCTCTCTCTTCTCCTCTCTCTCTTCCTCCCTCTCTCTCTTCCCCTCTCTCTCTTCCTCTCTCTTCCTCTCTCTCTCTCTTCCTCTCTCTCTCTCTTCCCCTCTCTCTCTTCCCCTCTCTCTCTTCCTCCCTCTCTCTCTTCCCCTCTCTCTCTTCCCCCCTCTCTCTCTTCCTCCCTCTCTCTCTTCCACTCTCTCTCTTCCCCCCTCTCTCTCTTCCCCCCTCTCTCTCTTCCTCTCTCTCTCTTCCATACATACATACGCCTTACTTTCTACTTTATAGTATAGATTGCGGACTTTCGGGGAAATAATAAAAATAAAATACAAAGTTGTAATAGAAAGCTTTTTTTTTTTTTTTTTTTTTGCTTATTTGTTTGTTTAGGTGGCGAATCCGTCGATATGGCTTCTTAGTGAGCACCTAAGTAATAAACCTTTGTACGAAATTTCATGCGAAACTCTTTGCTAATTTAAGAGATTTCTTAATCAATCAACCAGTCAGTGGTATTTTAGGATTGCATATAACATATTTAATACTAAGACTACTTGAGCGCTTATACCAAAGATGCTTTCGCTCCATCATGGACAAAGGGTGGCAAGACTGCACTACAAACAGCGATGTGCTTACGAACGCCGGTATAGATAGTATAGAGGGACTTCTTATGGTCCGACAGTTACACTGAGCAGGGTACATATCCCGTATGGCAGTCTTTTTTTTTTGTGAGCTAAAAGATGGTCTACGTAACAGAGGTGCCCCACGGAAACGCTTTAAAGACCAGCTTAGGCGACAACTTGCCTTAGCTGACATAGAAGAGAGCACCTGGTTGCATGAGGCCTCAGAACGAGACAGCTGTAGGCTACTCACAAAGGCCGCGGCATACACATTTGAGACCAAAAGAAAATCCACTGCCGAGGACAAACGCAGACGGCGAAAAGAGAATCTTAATTAATCGGCTACCAAAAACAATGGATTGGCCCTGGATGTGGCAAAATATGTAAGTTACAGCTGGGGCTGCTTAGCCACGGGAAATGCTGCATTCCTCATTAATCTTCGGACCCGTAGCAAAGTTAGTGTGTGTGTATTTTTTTTTCTCAGTAGTTGCATACACGTATGAATGTTGCACATGTATGCCCTCTAGTGAGTCTATTGCACCGCACATCAAAACAAGCAATAAATCATTCTAGAACCTTTTCTCAGTAGACTACAGTAGCACGTGTGTCCATAGTTCCTAATGTAAAAACATTGCAAGCGAAAGTTCTAATACACATCTAGAACTTTCAGTTTGCTGTACAGAACTCAGAACATTTTAGTGAATGAAAAAAAAATTAAATCCCTTGATTGAATGAATACACTATTGTGACTTTTCAACACTTACATGTTTCAGTCGAATCTGTTCTAACTCAGCTATAGACACTTGAGACAGTCTTCTTAACTTTTGACCAATGCCACCCTGTTTCACGTTGAAAAGAGCGATGGAATCTTTTCGAATGTGTGCCGCTAGATGTGAGTCTATCAAACTTGTGAGAGAAGCTGATAACGCTTTCTTACTGGAAACATAGTTGGCAAGCTTGTAGAAATCTAGGTCTTAGAGAAGAGATTGATTAGAATATATCAGAGTAAGAAATAAATGCGATATGCAATCAGCCGCACAGGTTATGCTAAAGGATTCAAATTAGACCAAAGGGCAAATACAACCAAGTATGTCAAAACTGGATTATTTCGGCGCTATCAATATGGAATAAAATATTTGTCAGGTCTACATTATCAACAAAAATGTAAGATATCTGAATTAGACTAGCTTGGCAGATCATCTTTGTGTCAATCTAACTTAATGATTCATGCATCACATTTATACAGTGGTCGAAAGCACAAAAAAAGAGATTTTAAAATACTTCTTTTAAAAACCCGATGAATTGGATTTGTGAATTAGGAAGTTACATTGCTTAAACCAATTCTCAAGAGACTACGTTCTTACCAACAAATTTAAATCATCTAGTGGACTTCAGCCCTAACCAAAAGATGTAATAGAAATCCTGATTATTTGTTAAGACCCACTAAACACAACTTACCCACAACTTGTTTGGATGTAGTCCTCGTGTCCACGCCTCTGCCTAGTTTCAAGTTCTGTTTTTGTTTCTTTATTGGAACGTAGGACGGTAAACTTTCGTCGGAGTCTGCCCCACTCAAGTCTGAATACGTTTCTTGGAAATGTGAGGAAGAAGGTAGAGATTGACTTCTGCGAAACCCTGACATTCGTGGGGCACATGGTGTCAATTTAGGTATTGGTGACATTCCAGATTCTCTTTGGTGGGAAGGAATATTTCCAAGATACTCATCAATCTCCTCCTCGCTGAGTCCTCGGTCAAAGTTGATGACAACACCCCCTTCACTTTCTTGGCTGGACATTCGAGAGTAGCTGTGTTGTGGAGGCGTCATCAAAAGGCTGTCCCTGCTGGACCTATCGGCGTTACCTTTTTTATAATTAAGTGAAAGTGAATAATTACTTTCAGTGACTTTTGTTTGAACGATATCATCTTGGTAAATTCCAGGACTGGAAGAAACTTTACGGTTCATGTGAGATGTCTGTTCTTCTTGCTGAAGCTGGTGCTCAGACAGGCGACGCTTGATAAAATTTAATGTGTCTTTTATCCTAATCTCATTTTCAAAATGTCGATTCTTTAATGGGATCTCAGAAGGAATATCTGAGGGGATCATCATCTGGGATCTACGTCTGTATTTTCTTAATCCCTCACTCATGTTGACAGGAGACAATTTAGGAGAAGCAGCAGAATGATTGTCTAGACGAGGAGATTTTTCTAACGTCAAGTTTTGAAACGAGACTCTTCTTACACCTGTAGCCTGATTTGGCGGTAGACTCTGTTCTTCAGCTGGATCAAAGCTGTCCACAGATAAATAACTCTTTGGTTCTGGCCTCTCTTCACTCTCAGACTCCATCTTGTAAGCTTTAATTGGACGACCACGCTTGTTGGGCCTAACTTCAGACCTGTTGCCTGTATCATGTGGAATAGTTTGTTTCTGTTCAACGTCTTGAGAGAATCCTGTCTTGCTAGACTCTTTCTTCTCTAGCTCTTGAAGTTGAAGTAATTCTTGTTTCATTTGATACAATCTCTCAGACAAATTGCCATCTAATGGCTCATAGAATCCAAAATCTAAATCTTTAATTTCTTGAATCAAGTCATAGTCATCTTCCAAGTGACTCCGACTAGTGCACTGTATTGTGCTTTCTTGTGAGTTGGACCGGCCAGTGTTGACTTCTGAAATATCTGACAGAGAGCTGTTTTCCAAATCTGGTGTAGTCTGCTTGTCCTTTGCCTGCAGGCTGTCATTTGGTTGAGATGACATTTCTGAAATATGATCAAGAACCAGCTGAATGGCAGCACTTTTCATTCATTGCAGTTAATACTACCATTTCAGAATGATATAATTAAAATGTTATAAAAAAAACTGGTTAGGTTGGTTGCTGACACGAAGGAGTGTTCAATAATCAGTTCATGGTTTTCTCATTTGAAAGATGAATTAATTTTAAACTATTGTCTATTAGCTAGAGATTAACACTCTAAATTGACCACCGTCGGACCATGGTTAAGCTTGCGCTAGTTGCGGCTGGGGCGCGTTCCTCATTAATCTTTGGACTTGAGGACAAGCTTTATTATTAGAGGGAGATGTAGAAGTAGAAGCGACTGATTAGGAAAAAAAGAAGGTGGCTATTAGTAAGAGCGTCAAAATTCAATATGAACATTTTAAGATCGAATC
Source organism: Biomphalaria pfeifferi (assembly GCA_030265305.1). Lineage (NCBI taxonomy): Eukaryota > Metazoa > Mollusca > Gastropoda > Planorbidae > Biomphalaria > Biomphalaria pfeifferi. The sequence continues at coordinate 791,188 of JASAOG010000116.1, forward strand.
TCGCCTTAGGTTCGAATTGTTAACTTTCTGTTTTGACGTAGCTGGTATTATTGGAGACATTAGTTTTGGACATCACAGAGTTTCTGTTTGGACTAGCTGGTATTGGTGGAGACATTAGTTTTGGACATCACAGAGTTTCTGTTTGGACTAGCTGGTATTGGTGGAGACATTAGTTTTAGACATCTCAGAGTTTCTGTTTGGACTAGCTGGTATTGGTGGAGACATTAGTTTTGGACATCTCAGAGTCTACCAATATATTTCTTAAATTCTTTTAGCTACCAGATATTGGATTTAAAGATACACCAGTGGACAATTCGTCATTTAAATAACTTATATAAGTGAACACATTGGATCCTAGTAAGGTGCACATTTTCGCTAACAGTTGTACAAAATTATAAGTGCACATTTGAGTGACCATAATAATGATTTGTTTATTTTAAAGACTACAGTGGGTTAGTAAGACTTGAGTATCATATACAATGGAAACGATGTGAGAAGCTGATCGTGTTTTGGATCATTTAAAAAGAGATTGCTCACAAATATACAAAGACTAGTAGAGACACGTGCTACGCTACGGTTCAAATAGTTGTTCTAGTTTTAATGTTCCCGGAAGACACTTTTAGTCTCCATCAGAACGGCTAAAGTGAAAGCGCTCCCCCCCCCCCCTTCTAAAACACAATTTTCTGATCATCCAATCCAACATGTCTTTTTTTTTGTGTGGGTGCGTCTCTTTTATCTTTCAATCGAACGGCCCACAATGAGTGGTCTTTAAAATAAACAAATCATTATTATGGACTATACACAAACATTTGATTGGTCCATCAATTGTGGTCCTAAATAAAGTATTTTCCTCCTTCTTCTCTGCCTGTATTCGAACGCCCCCACAGCAAAACACATTATAGTGTTGTATTCATACAATGAAATCTCTAACATTTGGCCTGTGTATCTTCCAATGGAACAGCATCCTTTACACACACAAACAACTCACACACATCTTATGCCCTTTTTTTTTTTTTTTTTTTTTTTGCAATTTTTATAAGTCAGTGGAACAACCAGTATAACACTCTCATTTGTCATCATATTTGTGTTTGTATCCTCCATTGAAAGCCCTCCTCACCAACCTCCTATAGAAGTGAGGAAGTGAGGGAGGAAGGGCTATTAAAAGTAAACTCAAGATGCAAATATTTCATGAATAACCAAGGCATTGTAAATGAAATTTGGATTTAGGTATGTACTTTCACAACTCTGAATTGGTTGAGATGATTATTCAACGGGAGTTTCATGAAATTAAGATGCAGATCTGGCTTTACTATTTTAAGAACACTGTTTCGCTTTTCAGTTGCCAAATTCAGTTTACACATCACTAGAACATCAGACACAATAAGATGTCATAATGCTAGAAGTTGATTTTGTAGTGATTGCTGATACAATACTAGAAATGTGCTAATCTAATCAAAGGTAAAATAATAATGCTAGAAATTTAAGTCTTCAATGAATTATGTCTAGCCTGGAACCGACAGTGTTTTCTTTCAAATAAAAAGGTTTTTCAAGGCTTGTATCATCTAGGTCTATAAGTTTGAGATACTGTGAAATAAAGTTGTAAGTTACTGCCATAAAACATACAATCCACTTCCATTTACAACCACGTGAGATTTATACAGTTACTTTTATTTTAACCCGGATATTCTTCAACTAGTCAGCATTCTTAAATAGACCAGCTCTGTGTCAGGCGTGTCATCCACCCAATCGTGTCTACCCAGTGTGTGGCTTTGAGTTTGGGTGTGTGTGTATTGATCGATTGGTCTCTCGGGGCAATTTGCTGATAGTCAGACGTTAAAGAATACCATTCCAATGTTCGCACTGTGTCACTGACATTAACTGATTCGATTTGAGAGTTAGGATTAATCTGGGGGAATTTGTCATGTAATACTTTCTCTATCTATAATTAGGTCAAGGTAAGTTGTGTGTTGTTTATTTGGTGTTATTATTTTTTTTCGCTTAAATTTCATTTTTTATGTGGCTTTTATTATACATAAAAAATCAACATTAAGGCGAGTCGTAGGTAAAGAATTTATGCTGGCGTATAACAATATAATACTGATTTAGAGATGATTATATTTTATAAATCGTATAAGTATACATGGGAGAGAGCTTTTTGCTTAATTTGTAATTTTCTTCGTGGCCATAATTTAAACCTCTTTGGTAATAAAATTAAATGGCTTCAAGTTTCTAAAATGTTTCTGAAATGTCTTTGTTCAAACGTTGAAGAGTCTGTCTCCAGGACATTACAGAAGTCCATTTCGCTCACTAGTACAGAATTGGATGTGTAGACTGTTTCATCATACCATTGTCATTGGTGTAATCAAAGGAAATAGGGAAACTCCTATTCAGTTTTACATTAGTCTGACCTGGTAGTCCCCTTCCCCTAAAATCTTGTCGTTGGAGTGATATGAGAAATCAATACATTTACATTTTGTTTTATTGGGCTGATAACTGTTTTATTCAAATTGATTGGCTTGAAAAATACAAAACATCTCCACAGGTAGGGCAATGTCAATGTAGGCCTAATACAGCCACATTATAGTTTTGTGAAGACCAAATACAGCCTCATGAGTTCTCTGTAGGCCTAATACAGTCCCATGAGTTTTTTTCTAGAACTAATACAGTCTCGTGAGTTTTGTGTAGGCTTAATACAGTCTCATGAGTTTTATATAGGTCTAATACAGTCCCATGAGTTTTATGTAGGTCTAATACAGTCTAATGAGTTTTATGTAGGCCTAATACTGTCTCATGAGTTTTTTGTAGGCCTAATACATTCTCATGAGTTTTTATCTTCTCGAAGCTAATTATTGTCTCAATTCTAAACAATTTGTCCTTTTTTCTTAGTGATTATTACAAAGCTTATATCAACTCAAACCTCTGTTGCCTTGCAGCTGTATATACCCAATCATGGGAATGGCTTCGGGAGTCAACCCTGAGGAAAAATCAGGAGCTGGAGACCCTTAGGCAGTTTGCAGCATCCAGTGCTACACTCTGGCAGAACCTGCTACGCCGCTGACTCCAAACTGTGGCGGCACTGCCGTTCCTTTGGATACATCAGCTGCGTGGAGTGGGGAATTGATGTGTGGGCGACATCGTTCTGACCATAGCTAATGCCCAGGCATTCATCTCATTTCCATGAGATGATCCATAGTCGCTTCGCGACTGAAGGAGGCCATAGATATCAACTCACACTGTCTGTCTTGTACTACGATTGTAAACGTTATTTCAACGACTCCCCGGATCAAGCTGAGATTTTGCTCAATTTTTTCTTTTACCTGACAAAACAAGAATCAATTTAAAAAAATAACCAATTAGTTAATTAGCTAAGGTAATTAATTATTTTGTTTGGTATCTCCAACAAGGGTATAAATTGTACTTGAATAAGCTGAATTAGAGCATAGCGCATTGAGAAAGCTAAAAGAATGAAATAGCGCTAAACAAAAACTATTGGTAAAAATATTTCTAATCACACAGTTTTATTGTTGTAGTCTAGAGTCTATGGTCTAACTCAATTACAAATTTAATTACATGACTTATCCAAACTAATTGTTACATGTACACTTCGTAAAAGCTTTGTTTTGTTGTTGTTGTTGTTGTTTAAATTGTTTATGTTTTCCTGTTGTCTCAATAAAAAATATTACATTTTCGTTCAACTATTGTTCTTTAGTCAAGAGTCTAGACTACTTGACAACGATATTAAATAATCAACAACTAGAGGCTAGCTCTCTTTATACATGAACATAAGATTTGCTCGTGTGTTATGTGCTGTGAAATATGGCTGCCTGCTCGGGTGTTATGTGCTGTGAAATATGGCTGCCTGCTCGGGTGCTAGCTGTTTGTGAGATATGGCTGCCTGCTCGGGTGCTAGCTGTTGTGAGATATGGCTGCCTGCTCGGGTGCTAGCTGTTGTGAGATATGGCTGCCTGCTCCGGTGCTAGTTGTTGTGAGATATGGCTGCCTTCTCGTGTGCTATACGCTTCGAACATCCATTACGATGGTCATTGGTTTGAACCTTTCGTTTTGTAGATCTGAGCAAGGACGTAAGCTTTCTGTTTTCTCGTTCAGAAATTGGCAGTCTATTGAAACAGAAACCTCAGAGAGATACATGAATGCTGCCAACGAAATGTCCCAGCACACTAATATCTTTTCATTTTTTAGTGGTCCTTGATTAGTGGCGTAACGAATGGAGGGCGGGTGGGGGCAGCCAAGCGTAGAGGTCGTCAAAATCTCACTATATAGATATATATTTCTGTGGTTCTATGTGACAACTTAAACTCTCTTTGTAATCTTGTTAATTATAAGTTTGAATGAAATCCTTGTTCATTTGCATAGCATCTGCACAGAGTACATTTACATTAGTCACTACTAGTTTTGACCACATACTGCCACAGATACGCCTCGACAATTGAGGGACATTAAAAGTGTGATGTGACATTGGATAGTGAAGTAGCTGAATCTGACCGCTACTTACAGATGGAATGAAAAATTAATTTTAGTTTTATTGACAAATTATTTTTTTGCATGGTTTCTCAATCAGATGGTCATCGTAAAGTCTTTGGGGAAACTGGCACTGGTCAAGACTGGAATAAGGCTGCTCTGATGACCTCTTCTGATCATACAATGGTCAGTTCTGTTGTAGATGATGACAAAGGTAGGTCCATAATGTAGCTAAGAGTAGCTTATCGCGGGCCTGCGAGGTCCCTAATGCTACCGCTCATTTTATCATACACTCTAGCCCATACCCAGGAATACACATAGACGATAGGTGTAACTCTGACAAAATAGATTGATGAATTACAGTAAGGTGACTTTTATGTTTTTACTTTAAAATTAAAAATCTTACATACATAAAAATGCGTATGTGTTTCTCTTCCTCTCTCTCTCTATATATATTATATCTATGGTAATCAATATATATATATCTATACACACATGGGCGGAGCCAGGGGTGTTTGAGTTCAACTCTCCCCCTTACCAAATGAAATCCCCCCGTTGGAGGATGATCGGAATTTAGTAACTGATTTTTTGCTTAATTTTAATACTGAACCATCACTTGCCACGGCGCAGCCAAGAGGGTTTTGAGGTTAAAACCCTTACCAGAGGGTTCGGCAATCAAAACCCCCTCTTCTATAAAACAAAACAAAAAGAAATTGCAAACGACAATCCCCAAATTCCAAGAGCGTAGCTAAGGAAGATTTTGATTTTAAACTCCCCTCCGAAATCTACGATAAAACCCCTCTTTAATATAAGACTATCCATACATCAGTCACCAGATTCTAGCCAAGAAGAGTTTTGAGTTTACCCCCCCCCCCCTCCAGCGGGGTTTGCAGCTAAAAACTACCCCTTCAATATAGAAAAAAGCAAATTACACACTCAAAATTCTATGAGCGTAGCCAAAGGAATTCTTTAGTTAAACCCTCTTCGGCGGGTTTTGAAGCTAAAAAATACCTCCTCCAGGTAAAAAAAAAGAAAATTACTCAAAATCCTATAATCGTAGCCAAAGGGGTTTTGAATTTAAACCCCATCCAGTGGGATTTGAAGCTAAATAATACTTCTTAAATTTAAAAAAAGAAAGAAAATTACTCAAAATGTTATGAACGTAGCCAAAGGGTTTTTTGAGTTTAAACCCCCTCCACCGGGGTTTGAATCTAAAAAATACCTCTTCAATATAAAAACAAAGCAAATTACGCACTCAAATTTATATGAGCGTCACCAAGCCAAGGGTGATTTTAAGTTTAAACCCCCCTTCCTCCATGGGGCTTTTTTAAAAGTTTAAAACCCCTCCAGATGGTTTCGTTTAAATACCCCATACAGAGAGCTTTGAGATTGAAAACCTCTCTCTTCAATTTTATTCTAAAGCAAACTACAGTCACCACATTCTATGAACGTAGCTAAGGGGGTTATGAATTTGTTCAAAAATAGAACCCAAAGATTTTTAGTTGAAAACCCCCAACAAATGATTTTAACGATACAACTTCTCTTAGATATAAAATCTAAAGCAAACTACAGTCACCTAATTCCAAGAGCGTAGCCAAGAGAGGTCACACATTTCTACCAGTGGCTGGGTTCAATTAATAAAGTGCAGTGAATAGTCATCTCCCGCAAAATGAAAAAGACTATATGTGGCTAAACAAAGATGGCTAAGACGGATTTTAGAAGTCAGTTATAGAGATCGGGTCTCAATTAAGGAAGTCCTATGCCAAACTGGGAGTCGACCCCTTAGTAAGGTTGTGACAGAGCTTCGCATGAGGTTTGCGGGGCATGTTTTCCGACCAATGAATTACGCATAATAAGAGTTGCAAAGACATGAAAGCGCAAACAGGGACATCCTAGTACAACTTGGCGCCACACTTTCATGTAGTTCCTCAGAGAAGGTGGGAAGAGGCTTCAGACATTGCCAGTGACTTTCAGTGAAGTCCATTAGGGCGCGGCGCCATTATCCCGTTGGTCGTTAGAAAGGCTTTTATCCAACAACCAGGCCTGGACATGGGGCCCTTCACCCCAGGCCTGTCTGAGGGCTCCCAACTGTAGACGGCCATGTTGATTGAATGGGATAATCGGACCGTGCCGTGTACACAGCGCACCATCCACGAGTCCCACTCGCTATAAGTGGCCAAGAACAGAGCTAACTGCGGGGAGTTTGTCTCATATTCCTATAACGTAACCTCCACTGTTCCGTGCAGGGACCGCCACTCCAGCTAACGGGATACTGATGACGGCCCCCTTTGTAAACGGTGTGACGGACTTTTTGGACTGGGTTCCGGGCGTTCTTTCCATCCCAACCCCGAGTGAGAGAAAAAAAAAGCTCCCAGGGAAGCCCGGCCGGGCTTGGTTCGCTACTCGTACTTAACCTATCTAGTTCCACTACTAGACCGTTTCCACCGGAGGCGCCACGCTGAGGCGACGGATAGCTGGAATCCTCCGGATTGCCAGGGACAGATTTTTGTGGAAGCAGCGTACCGCCCAATGCGCCGAACGGCACGGGATGATCTAAGGCAGTAAGCACAAGAATTTTTAATAAAACTTTTAATAGCAGAATAATGCACTGTAGATACCTCAGAATATGCATTTTGTTGGCTTTTAATACCGGAAATAGAGAGAGAGAGAACGCCTGCTAAGAGCTCCCAAGCCTGGCTTTCGATTTTAATTTAAGTTTTTATTGCCAAGCTTAAAGTCGTGAAGAAAAACGCGATCAAATGTTGATAAATAAATATGTATCTTAATATATTCTTTCTTCATCTCTATGTGTTGCTTAAGTGAAAGCAAATGGATTGAATGCACTGTAGAATGCACGTATTAGTAAACTTGAAGTCAGGTCCAATGATTGCCTAATACAGTATTTTACAATGATCATTTTACAAATACTGGAAATTGTCACTTTCGTCTAATGATAAATGAATGTAACCTAGATACTGTTTCCAAATGTTTGGATTATATAGCAGTTCAAGTAGGGCCGACGAAACACAATACTAAGCATGTGAGTAATCAACGTGATGTAACTGATGTTTCGTGCGTTTTATTTTCTTCTTTTACCTCCCTTTACAAGGAATTTTTCTCCTCACAGATTCGCCCCTCGCACATACATAATCTTTGTGCATATATCTCTTACCACTTTTTGCAGACTAACACAGCTCCACTAATTAATGAGAATGGCTGTCTTCTTCATATTGTCGACCACTTGAAAGGGCAGCACAGAGTTCAATGCTGCGTCACTAATGACGTAGACAAGTAGCGCTTTTGGTCTCTTTAAGAAAAGAGTTGGGTGAAATAGGTTTCTTCGTCAACCAACATAACTAGCTACACAGCAGTGGTTCTCACCACACTTTTGTATGGCTCTGAGGCCTGGGTGGTACAAAGAAGGTATTTAGGGCTCCTCGAACACTTCCATCAAAGGAACCTTCGTTCCATAATGGGAATACGATGGCAAAGACTTCCATACAAATAACTCTGTTCTGCTGGCGGCCGGTGTGAACAATGTAGAAGCACTAATTAGCTTTTCAACAGCTGCACTGAGTCAGAGACAATGTCAGTATGAGAGATGTGACCCCCACACAAAGGCGATCTTCTTTTTTTTTTCGATCTTAAAGGAGCATGCCGTAAAAGACGTTCCTCCCGGAAGCGCTATAAAGATTAACTCTTTTTGCACTCACTGTCATAGAGGAAAGCAGCTGGCAGCACGTGGCTTCTGAAAGAGACAGTTGGAGTGATCAACAAAGGTCAGTTGACATATTTGAGACCCAAAGAAATGTCATGTCCGAAGTCAGGATAAAGACGACGAGTATAAAGACCAACGGCTGTGCATGATGAGTGGCGAACTGAGCAAGGGACGCAACTGGGTCTGCTTGGTCACCTGATATACTGTTCACATTCTTTATTTTCGGATTCTAAAGACTTAGCTTTCTTATTTTTAGTTCACACCAATGCATCGTTTACAATTGTAACCTTTATGTCATCTAATTGCAATACTCTATTCTACAGAGAAGACAGGTCTGTGTTGTTTACAAGGTTGTATCAGTGGCACTGTTGTTGGAGTCTCATTTTTTGTTGCTCTACCAGTAGGCAAGTCACATAGACATAATAGAACAAGTAACATAGACATAATAGAACAAGTCACATGGACATAATAGAACAAGTAACATGGACATAATAGAACAAGTCACATGGACATAATAGAACAAGTCACATGGACATAATAGAACAAGTCACATGGACATAATAGAACAAGTCACATGGACGTAATAGAACAAGTCACATGGACGTAATAGAACACGTCACATAGACATAATAGAACAAGTCACATAGACTTAATAGAACAAGTCACATCAAAGTCAAGCCGTAGAATTTTCTTTGTACGTATTTCAAAAGGGAATACGGTAAAAATTCTCCCAGGTATTCCCTGCTCCCCCCGAGTCGAAAGAGTGAAAAATTACATCTTACAATTTTTTTAAAAGAAAGACAACATTTTTTTCCAGGAAACAATAAATAGTAGTCATATAAATAAAGTTTTTTTCGATTGCAAAAACTAAGCTATTCATAAGAAAAACATATTTTATTTTTATATAAGTAGTGCTTTCACAACAAATTAGATTATATTTATTTTTTGCCTCTGTAACTCTAAATTTTCCACTTCACAAAGCTTTACTTTTTAAATCGATCAATAGCATTTCTAGAGAGCCAGTATACATTTTTAATAGCTCAAAATCGATTTCGTTACAATATGTGTTAAGAAGATTTACTATAAATGCTAGAATGGTTTCGTTGGTTTTGAATTGCTCAAAAAAAAATAATAATAAAATGTTGTAACCCTATTGGCGCCGCGATAGGGTTAACTGTGTGTGATCAGCTGACTTATATGGCAGAAAGACAGTTTAGTGTGCTATCTCGAAGGGCAAGGGACAGTACTGGTATGAACGTTGCACGTGAATATAACCCGTGTTATGGTCATCTGATCTTAAGCCTGTGTGGACCAAAGACACAAGAGTGTGTAAAGCAGTGCAGTTCAAGTCAGGACAGCGAGTAGACCGGGACTGTAAGTCTGCCATGAAGTCGGTCCTGGTGGAGTCTTGAAGTGAATGTACGAGTCCAGGAAGAGATAGAAACAGTAGAGTTTATTAGTTTAGTACGCTGATGTACAGTATAACATTTTTAGTGTTGATGTATTGCCAATTGTATCATATTGGCTGTTTTAATTGACCATTATTAAAGCACCAGATTATTTGGAGCCTTGTCGTCAAGTTCTTGATGTGTTAGATGTGCTGTGTTGTGTTTAGCAGTGCTTACAGAAGGCCTGATTAGGAGAGATGTAACAATATGTAGATTCTAAAATTCTAGAACAATAGATGTATTCCACTTAATTTATTAACTGAAATCTACTGATCTCATTTAGGCCTATCATATGTAGCTCTAGATCTACGAATTTACCAACGCATTCATACAGATTTTAATGTATAGATTTAATTATACTAATAATGAGATGTAATTGAGAGCTATATGGTATTAGCGAATAGCGTTACACAAAAAACGAACCTGGGTTTTTCTAAAATCGAATACTTGGTGTGTAAAACAGCACCTACCTAAATAAATCGTAAATAGAGCAAATATCTATATTTATGTAGTATATATAGGTCTGTGGTTTTATATTATATAACTTTCGTAACTTCTTCTATAGAGAAATGACTTTTGTAATTTCTTTTACTGAAAATTTGGGCTATTGGCGTCTGACACATATATAATTTTTATGTGCAGCAACAAAGCCCATTAGAAATGAAACTTAACATTATAAATGCGCTTTACATGCAGTGCAGCTATTGCGGGCACATTTTTTAAAACCTTTGATTTGGTTAGTTAACATGGAGGGTGTGGATGTTTTTTTTTCTTCTAGATTTGGTTTTAATGATCTTAGATCTATATAACTGTAGATCTAACCATAGATGTCAATAATAGACCTAGAGACTACAATTTAATCTATGCTTCGGAACCAGCTAATGTTGAATATAAAGATAGGTGTGCTTGCATGTTTCTGCTTTTAATAAAATATCGTTTGCCGCAATGAATTAATCTAAACCACTAAATATTGATCTACAAACTTCAGGTCTGACGACCAGTTTGTGATAGACCTATCTGTTAATAAATTCTGTTAAACTTTAATTTATCATTCAGAAATAGAGTTTAAAACAATTAGGTAAATAAAAGTAATAAGAATAAATTAATATGAATATACGAAAGGTATGTCATTTGAAGATTTGTAAAATGTCCAGTAACATGAGCTATTTAAAAGTCATGTAGGGCTCCGGCTCCGGCCGAATATCAAAAGTCCTACAATCCCGTTCACCCCTACTCTATACATTCTATGTCACTGTACATTCTATGCCACTCTATACATTCTATGTCACTCTATATATTCTATGTCACTCTATACATTCTATACATTCTATGTTACCCAATACACTCTATTTGACTCTAGACATTCTATGTCACTCTATACATTCTATGTCACTGTATACGTTCTATGTCACTCTATACATTCTATGTTACTCTGTACATTTTATGTCACTCTGTACCTTCTATGTCACTCTATACCTTCTATGTCACTCTGTACCTTCTATGTCACTCTATACCTTCTATGTCACTCTATACGTTCTATCTCACTCTATACGTTCTATGTCACTCTAGACATTCTATGTCACTATACATTCTATGTCACTCTATGCGCTCTATGTCACTCTATACATTCTATGTCACTCTGTACCTTCTATGTCACTCTGTACCTTCTATGTCATTCTGTACCTTCTATGTCACTCTAGACATTCTATGTCACTCTGTACCTTCTATGTCACTCTATACGTTCTATGTCACTCTGTACCTTCTATGTCACTCTATACGTTCTATGTCACTCTATACGCTCTATGTCACTCTATACGTTCTATGTCACTCTATACGTTCTATGTCACTCTGTACCTTCTATGTCACTCTAGACATTCTATGTCACTCTATACGTTCTATGTCACTTTATACATTCTATGTCACTCTATACGTTCTATGTCACTCTATACACTCTATTCGCCTCTAGACATTCTATGTCACTCTATACATTCTATGTCACTCTGTACGTTCTATGGCACACTATACGTTCTATGTCACTCTATGCGCTCTATGTCACTCTAGACATTCTATGTCACTATACATTCTATGTCACTCTATGCGCTCTATGTCACTCTATACATTCTATGTCACTCTGTACCTTCTATGTCACTCTGTACCTTCTATGTCATTCTGTACCTTCTATGTCACTCTAGACATTCTATGTCACTCTGTACCTTCTATGTCACTCTATACGTTCTATGTCACTCTGTACCTTCTATGTCACTCTATACGTTCTATGTCACTCTATACGCTCTATGTCACTCTATACGTTCTATGTCACTCTATACGTTCTATGTCACTCTGTACCTTCTATGTCACTCTGTACCTTCTATGTCACTCTAGACATTCTATGTCACTCTATACGTTCTATGTCACTTTATACATTCTATGTCACTCTATACGTTCTATGTCACTCTATACACTCTATTCGCCTCTAGACATTCTATGTCACTCTATACATTCTATGTCACTCTGTACGTTCTATGGCACACTATACGTTCTATGTCACTCTATGCGCTCTATGTCACTCTAGACATTCTATGTCACTCTAGACATTCTATGTCACTCTAGACATTCTATGTCACTCTAGACATTCTATGTCACTCTATATATTCTATGTCACTCTAGACATTCTATGTCACTCTAGACATTCTATGTCACTCTAGACATTCTATGTCACTCTAGACATTCTATGTCACTCTATATACTCTATGTCACTCTAGACATTCTATGTCACTCTAGACATTCTATGTCACTCTATATATTCTATGTCACTCTAGACATTCTATGTCACTCTAGACATTCTATGTCACTCTAGACATTCTATGTCACTCTATATATTCTATGTCACTCTGTACCAGTGATCTTCAACTTTTTTGGCCTACCGCTTTCGTATTTTTTCTATTAAAAAATCCTCCAGTGCCCCCCCCCCCCTTTTAAAAGAAAAATACTACCAGAGAAGCGTGAGAAAACAAATTTGAATCAAATGTAAATGTTTAATGCTCACGCTGTTTACAACACATCGTTCATTGTATAATTAAGAAACAAAAAATGTGTCAAATTACATGCAGCGATTACACACATAAATTATTTGTACTGTTCGAATAGTGGAAAGTTTTTAAATTGTTAATGAATATTCTTAAATTAATATTGGCTATCACTAAATGTCCGTGCAGCTGACTTGGTTCCATAACCTCAGTTGAGAATGTTGTCATTTAAACTAGAACATTGAAATACTTCGTTTTTTGGAAATACTTTTTACCAGGGGTGGGGGGGGGGGGGGGCAATACAATGAAACTTTGGGAAGTATAGATATCTGCATACTAGAAATGTCCTCACAATTGGCTTTGTCAATGTTTTCGTTGTTACAAAATGGTCAATTTATTATATTTCAATGTTAGATTAAGCGTTTTATTTTAATTAACATTAACATATTAATATACTAGACAGATATTACCCGCTGCCCGCGGGTCTTAACTCGCGTATTGCTTATATAGTCACTAATATTGTGCATTAAAAACAATTAAAGAAAATAATCTATACTATAATGTTATAAGTAAAGCGAATGCATGAATTCATGAATAAAAAATATTATCAATGGAGCTAAAAATAGCTAATTGACCTGAATTAACGCGATATTAAGAAAAGAGTTGCACTCATGTAAAAATGCTTTAGAAAAACAGATTTGAATGTTACTTTGATTAAAATATGAAATGAATGGACTATAATTAGTATGTTCATGTGTTTAATTATACAAATATCTTTGCGAAGAGAAGTTCTATCATCTTTGATTTTAATTAGAGTTTTAGACCTAGGAATAGAGAGATGTGTAACATTTCACGTAATGTCTAATAAAAGAATGTACCTCAGGAATTCTAACTTCGCAGATATAAGGAACGAATTTATGTAAAAATGCTTTTGAAACAACACACATTTGAAGGTTTATTTTATTATATAATGAAATCAATAGACTATATTTTGTATTTTCATGTGTCAAAGTAAAAAAACTATATGTGCAAAGAGTAGTTCTTAAAATTAGATCTAGATCTAAACGCTTTCGATCTTTTCTCATGTCAACATAGTAAACATAACCTAGATTCATAAAATAGCATACTTTCATAGAGTCGGTCAACTTTTTTTTTTTTTTGAGGGTCTTAAGTTTGTTTTAGGGTTACACTACGGTCTAAGTTAGTACCCAAGGAACATTTCTGCCAAGTTTTAGCAAGATTGGTCAAGCGGTTTTGATTTCTATTCTAAACATACATACACACATACGCCTTACTTTCTACTTTATAATATAGATTACATATATATATATATATATATATATATATATATATATATATATATATATATATATATATATATAACTATAATCTAAAAAGCGTATTATAGTTTGTTTAGATACTCTTCAATTACGCAACAGAGTCAGAATTTAAACCTAGAAAAAGGGAATTCCCGAACTCAATTACTAACGTTTTTTTCTGCATTTAAATGAGAAGTCAGCGAACACACTACTGTGTCTCCAGTTAGTTTGCCAGCGTTAATTTGAAGGAAATGTTTCATTTGTTTGTTTCAGTCGCACCTCTTCTTTCGACTCTACGTCCTCCTATTGTGCCCAGCGCCTCCTACCGCCCCTTTTTGCCCCCAGCGCCCCCCCCCCCCCCCCCCAGTTTCACAAAATCGCTCCCCAGGGGATGCTACCGTCCCCATTTAAGACCGCTTCTCTATACGTCTATATATTGTATGTCTCTATACATTAAGCCTCTATGTCACTCAATATAACTCTGTTTTCTCTGTCACTCGATGTCACTCTATGCATTGTATGTCACCCGATGTCACTCTATGCAATGTATGTTACTCGATGTCAATCTATATCACTCTTTGCATTCTGTGTCACTCTTTTCATTCTATGTCACTCTATATATGATATGTTACTATATTTGTATAATCCTTCAGTTTTCAAACAAATCATCTTACAGGTATAATTCTAGTAGTATTATCAGGGACCAACCATACCACAATCTTTCTTGCTCTTGGCTGTGTGCTGATTGTCCTACCAGTCCTTGTCCTACTTGGTGTCATTGCACTGTGTTTTAACAAGAAACGGCTGCCTTGCAATAAACAGGTTAGTAATTGACGGCGTTTTAATCAGAAACAGTTACCTTGCAATTAACAGGATAGATAGGGCATCTTTGCTCTTGTTTTAACAAAAAAACAACAACAACCTATATTTTTAAAATTAAATGAAGCGCAACGTTTTGCGTTGTTTACGAGAGTGTCGTGGCTGAGTGGTGATACACTTTGATGTGCGTTGTTTACGAGAGTGACTTGGTAGCTGTAAAGAGAGTCAACAGTCCATCAACTTTTATTTTCAGAAACATCAGTCTGCACAAACAATACAAGTAGCAGTGGTGGATACAGGTAGCAGTGACGAATACAGGTAGCAGTAATGGATACAGATCCCATTGATGGATACAGGTAGCAGTATTGGGATATGCTGAAAAAGCACCTATGATTTCCACTTTGTTTTACCATTTTGTACTGTCCTATATCATGAGCCATACACAAGAATCTCATAGTACAAAAGTAAATAGACTAGATACTCGCCTTTCCAGGCTCAAAATATTCTTTTAAAAGTGATTGATTGATTGTCTCAATGGCAGCAGACACATGCTTGTCCTTTACCTAACAAACATGTTTCAAGACAAATTCTCAAAGGTGTCAACAACACTACCATGAGACAATGGATGTTACTCGCGTTTTTTGCTAGCTACTCCCCTCTTCCCCCTCCAAACAAATCATTTCTTCCCTTGTCCCCCAGCATACACAAATTTCACTGTGTTCGTTCTCTAGAAGTTTGTATCCACTACAGAGTTCTCAACGAAGTGGGTTTGTGGGTTAGTAGGACCGTAGAAGTATTGGAGATGTTCTCTTGATTGTTACAAACACATATGTTCTGTTGTTTATTACAAACACATATGTTCTCTTGATTGTTACAAACACATATGCTCTGTTGTTTATTACAAACACATATGTTCTCTTGATTGTTACAAACACATGTTCTGTTGTTTATTACAAACACATATGTTCTCTTGATTGTTACAAACACATATGTTCTGTTGTTTATTACAAACACATATGTTCTCTTGATTGTGTCAAACACATGTTCTGTTGATTGTTACAAGCACATATGTTCTGTTGATTGTTACAAACACATATGTTCTCTTGAATGGTACAAACACATGTTCTCTTGATTGTATCAAACACATGTTCTGTTGATTGTTACAAGCACATACGTGCTGTTGATTGTTACAAACACATATGTTCTCTTGATTGTGTCAAACACATGTTCTCTTAATTGTTACAAACACATATGTTCTCTTGATTGTTACAAACACATATGTTCTCTTGATTGTTACAAACACTGTAGTCCTTTTGATTGTTACCAACACTGAAGTTCTCTTGATTGTTATAAACACACGTTATTTCAATATTCTAGACATTGAGGAAATAAACAACAATTGTGTGACTATCTAATTAAACGTTAATTGAAGAAATGCTTCTTTCAAGTATTAAATAAAGGAAATAAAACGTGTAGTGTTGTAAATCAAAAATTATTTCCATGTTATCAGGCAAAGGTCATTTTGTCCGCACTGGCATAGAGGAAGGTAGCTGACAGCAGGTAACCACTAAAAGAGTCAGTTGGAAAACTCTCATGAAGGTTGTTGGACACACATTTGAGGCCCAGAGGAAAGCCCTGGTAGTGGACAGGCGCAGAAGACGCAGAGAAAACTTTAATAGGCACCAGGCAGACAACGTCTTTGTCTGCATCAGATGTGGAAAAATATGCAGGCGTAACTGGGTCAGCATAGTGTTAGACACTTAGTTTGTATTTTTAGTTATATGGAGAGACGCACCATAGTAGACGCATTTTGAACTTGACTAGTGACTTGACTAGTGACGCTTTGACTTAGTTGGGTTGGAGGCTTCTTGGAGACAGAAAATCAGTTGGTGATAGGATTCCATAGAGTTAGGACGTATTTTATCCACAGACATAGACTGTGGCCTTTTCATGGATTAAACATTTGTTCAACTGTTCAACAGATTTCAGACTCGTCTCTTCCAGTGGCGTAACTAAGGGGGGGATGGGGGGGGGGAAATTTTAAAATCCCCACGGGCCCCCGCCTGGGAGGGGACCCCAAATGGGTCTCTGAAATTTATTTGTAAATACATAAATTAATATATTTGATTGACAAATAGTGTCAACGGGTGTCTTCTTTTTTTCAACATTTATGGATTAAATTTATCAAAAAGACTAGGTCTATGAGTACGTTGACTTTGTTAACATTTAAAAAAAAAATTTTCCACAGAGATGAAAGTCTTTTTTAAAGTTAGTCTTACATTTTAAACTTTGTTGCCACGAATATAACTGCATGATATACAGCGAATTTCAGGTATCTTGTTACCTTTATTAATATTAGATCTAAATGGCGAGTATTATATGGCTACACTAATTAATCTTGAAGCAAATTTTACAGAATCGATTATAACAGATCTAAAAGTTATTCTTAATAATGCTAAAATAGTCCATTATTCGGGTTTGGCGTCTATAATTTCAGAATTAAACTTCACACTCGAGTTATTACCCCTCTATTCATCTTTCCTCAATCCAATGAAAACTCTCTTTTTATTTACATCTAATCCTTTTGCTTTTGCACAAAACATAACCAAAAAACAATGACGTAATATCATATAATATTAGCACATCCTTCCTTTTGAAGTTATTATCACACCCTTCCTTTTAAAGTTCTTAAGAGTGATATCTACCCAATCTATTAAAAAAAAGCAAAAGAAGGTAGTGAATACTATGGATTCCCTGTAATCAAAACAACCAGAAGAAAGAAAAGACTTGATGGGAAGTTGAGTTTTAATGTAGGACTGTCAATAGTACTGCAATTCAAACGTGTTGCGACAGAAGTGCTGAAGAGATTTCATATGGAGATGAAGGGCAGATTCCAAAGGCTGAAAAGAAAATGGATACCTTTGGGTTTCTTCTTGAACCAAGACACCTGTTAGATGAAGACCAGCTTATGACAAACTGTGCTACTTTTTCTGTTTGTATGATGAAATAAATCGCTTTTTCAATGATGTCATTAATGCACGAGCACTTTTCATCAACAAACCAGTAATACAATCACCAATAGACATTTTTAAGGAAACAGGCTTCATATGGTTGTCACGTACACAGTATCTATATTTAGCTCGTCAGCGACCTTGGGAAATTCCTTCACGCGGAGAGCTATGGATGTGATTGGTTTTGAAATATTAATTATTGTAAATTGGGCTGCACTCATTGGTTGGCATTGCAACGAGGTGCGTCGTTAGACACGTGACAACGCTATACCCGGGGAAAGGGTCTAGATTTTTAGTCAGTCTTGTATGGAACATGGAAGTGAGAACATGTACTAGAGTTTTGTATTAGAACTCAATTATATTATTGTGTAGATCTATCATTTTATTCAAGTACATTTAACCATTGTAATTATTTGTGAATAGCTTTTTCAAGTTCTGAATTAAAGTATTTGTTTTAGACGAAGAGAAGTTTTTTCATTGAATATAGTAACATACTTAGATCGATTTAGCGATTGGCAACTTTCCAAATGATCGTATTATCAACTAGATCTAGCTACTTCTATACAATCATCTTATTAAAAGACGATTTCAAGATCCTCGGCTATCACGATCATTGATAGTGTGATATAGATCAAGATAATCTTCAACGTGACATCTATCATAGCATCTGTATAGACCTGTGACATCCGACATCCACTATTGATGATTGTGACAATGGTAATTACGTGTGTTCAAACTTTGCAACCTCTTCCGAATACTGCTAACTCAGGCCACTTCCATTACGTCATGTGAGAGATCATTCTCAAAGCTCAAGTTCATCAAAAGCTATCTCAGGAGCACAATGACACAAGAAAGGCTTATCATGGCATTAATGTCAGTGAAGTCACAAATACTAGAAAGTATCGATGTAGTTGATGTTATAGATTTCTTTGCTGCACAGAATGCACGACGTGAAGCGATATCAATTGAGATTTGTCACGAGCATTATTTAACTAATAAACAAAAGTATTATTCATTAAAAGAGTCTTGATTACTTTTTGTTAAGTTTATTGATATACTGAACCAATTTGATTTGGGGCTTATATATTTTTGCGTACATTATCCAGTCATATGTCGAATGTCAAAATGCAAGGGGCCCCCAAAGAGGTCAATCCCCCCGGGCCCTCAAATCCCTAGTTACGCCCCTGGTTTCAGAGATCGAAAAAGAGAGAGCGGGTCGTGAAATTGCATTGTAACAGAGACTAATTCACTTGCTAAAAAAAGTATGTTAGGTTTATAGTTAAAATGTGGCCCGTTTATTAAAATAATTAAAAAAATAAAGGGGTGTTTCGGCCATAATAAACAATATAAACAATATAAAGCCTATGAACAAATCAACGGCGTAGCCCGGTGTGTACTGCTAGCAAGTATAGTATCCACATTTTGTATTAAACATGGCGGATCACGCACGAACAAACATGCATAGGTTGACCTCAGCACCATTTTGAGGTCACAGCTCTTATATCGTCATGTAGTCACACCAGTTTGTTTTGTTTGTTCGTTTGTTTTATTTCCTGGTTGTTTTTTGTTTGTTTGTAGCCCAAACCTCTCGCAAAGAAACGAGGAGACCGAGGGCACCACACATGATCTGTCGACCGTCTACCTCCATTGCTCTCCGGCCTTAAATTCTCGTCCACTCCATAATATTTCATTCTCAATAGGCCAAAGGGATAGGAGCTCTCTTGCTCAACAAGTTTCGTTTTTAGTTCTGTTCCTAAAAATGTGTCGAGATTAATTTTTAGAACAAGCGCAAAATAAACGCACTTGTAAATTAGCTCACTCAATACTACTCTGCAAATTAGCTCACTCACTACTACTCTGTAAATTAGCTCATACACTACTACTCTGTAAATTTGCTCACTCACTACTACTCTGTAAATTAGCTCACTCACTACTACTCTGTAAATTATCTCACACACTACTACTCTGTAAATTAGCTCACTCACTACTA
The DNA here is from genome assembly GCA_030265305.1 of Biomphalaria pfeifferi. Lineage (NCBI taxonomy): Eukaryota > Metazoa > Mollusca > Gastropoda > Planorbidae > Biomphalaria > Biomphalaria pfeifferi. Next base: position 810,998 of record JASAOG010000116.1, read on the forward strand.
CTCTGTAAATTAGCTCACACTACTACTCTGTAAATTAGCTCATACACTACTACTCTGTAAATTAGCTCACACACTACTACTCTGTAAATTAGCTCATACACTACACCTCTGTAAATTAGCTCATACACTACTACTCTGTAAATTAGCTCACACACTACTTCTCTGTAAATTAGCTCAAGGGCTACTACTGTAAATTAGCTAACACATTACTATTCTGTGATGGTCAAAGCCTATTGATAAGCCATTAAAACAATGAGGTTTGCAGACTACACTGAAACTTAGCAGACGGCAGAGTTGAGATGTGTTCTAATAATAGAGTTGAAGTGTGGAAGCAAGAAGCAAAGTTCAAGGTCTTTGAACGAGACAAAAATGTGTTCTTGCTATGCATGATGCTGTGAGGTACACGGTGTGTGTTGTGTTCCAAAGACTAAAATGTATCAAATGAAATCCTCATATTACAAAATGTATTCCTTATTTCTTCATAAGTTTGTTTATTTTTATGGATTACTTTCTGGTTTGGTCGTCACAGATGTGAGTACACATTAAAAAGTTTAGATTTAACTTTTATGAAACTTTTGTTTGGTCTGAAGAATGAATTGTCGTCTGCTTTCCAAATATCTGGATTTGATTTTGGTCCACGGAGTAGGATAAGTCCTCCCAAAAGTTGATCTGGATTTGAATTAGAACATAAGAGACATAAATGGACATTTTTCAATGGCTGACATAAAAAAACTTCATTTTATGAGCTTTTGTAATTGTTTAAAATGGTTGAAATAGAATACACATAAGAACTGAGTGTTCGAGATCTATAACCGCCCTTACTTTCAACAACTTGTCAGGTGCACATCAGAGTTCGGTGAACTCAGGGGCCCCCTAAAAAATCTCAAAATTTAAAAATCTCTTCATCACGATTCAAACCCAGGACCCTCAGTTCGGAAGCCAAGCGCTTAACCACTCAGCCACTCCGTCCCCTGTAAAATGTTGTATTTTTATGAAACGAAAATGTTTGCATAGTAAATATTTAAAAATAAACTTTTCGTTTTCAGAAAAGAAAAAAAGGAGCCCTTGCATCAAAGATCTATAATATCATGATATCGGATATTCAATATATTTTCTAGTTTTTGAGATCAGACGGGACAGATGGACGGACAGACAGACCAGACAAAACTTATAGCTGCTATTCCCATTTCGAAGCCCACTAAAAATATGTTTGATTGGAAATATTTTTATAAATTGATTTTGTTTAACTCAACTTTCGTGCTTATAGCATGCCCAGTGCATTCTGGTCCAATCACTTTTGTGGGAGTGGGGGAGCATACCCAGTGCATTCTGGTCTAATCACTTTTGTGGGGGTGAGGGAGCATGCCAGTGCATTCTGGTCCAATCACTTTGGGGGGGGGGGGGGGGCGAGCATGCCCAGTGCATTCTGGTCCAATCACTTTGGGGGGGGGGGGGGGGGGGGACAAGATCGCCTGCGACCTTTTCACAAACATTTTTTTTAAAGTTGCTCGAGTCTGAATTCGAACTCTAGGTATCCTAGTACTGGAAGGTGGACTTGTTAGCCCCTAGCTATCCTAGTATTCGAAGGTGGACTTGTTAGCCCCTAGCTATCCTAGTACTGGAAGGTGGACTTGTTAGCCCCTAGCTATCCTAGGACTGGAAGGTGGACTTGTTAGCCCCTAGCTATCCTAGGACTGGAAGGTGGACCTGTTAGCTACTAGCAATCCTAGTACTGGAAGTTGAACTTGTTAGCCCCTAGCTATCCTAGGACTGAAATGTGGACTTGATAGCTCCTAGCTATCCTAGGACTGAAATGTGAACTTGATAGCTCCTAGCTATCCTAGTATTTATAAAAGATTTAGATGGCTAGTTAGTTAAAAAACTTAAGCGAACGACCAAATTCTCTACTTAAGGTTTATCTCCCATTAGCTCGGTAGGCCCTAATGTCTCTATGCAAAGCTAAATTAATTAATTAGAAATAATTGACTATTTAATTGGTTAAAATTTTTTATCGATTTATGTGTTGTCATCGACAATGAATAATTGTCAAAAGTTTCAACGTGAACCGAGAATGGGAAGTTTGGAAAATAGCGTGTACAAAATTCCACCCAGACAAATAATTAATCTTCAAATATAGAAAATATTTTTTTTAAAAATAATTTTAAAAACATTAGATTCAATTCGGGTAGCGAACTCGTGACAGTCAGCTGCTTGATTGCCTTTAAGTGTAATGTCCGCATTTACTTAAGTGGCCATTTAGGAAATGTATTCATGTATATTTTTTTGGTGACCCGACAAAATAACGCAAGACAAAATAGCGTGGACTTATATATGGTGTGTATAAAAGTACCTGATTATTAGTAATTTAATGTCCTGGGCAGCATTTATGTTGATTTCTCTATCTTTTTCAATATGAATAGATCTGAGAGTATGCTATATCTGCAGAGAACGAGAGTATTTTAAATTTTATATCATTAGCGCTATTTTGTCGGGGTACGATGTTTTTATATGGACATTTAAGTTAGCATTTAGAACTAGATCTAATTCTGGATCTAGAATGTTAATCTAATCTATATTAGATTTATGTAAAAAAAAAAAAAAAAAAAAACGCTTATAAACTTCAATAAAGCTGAAGCAACTTTAAATTCACTGTTATTTCATAATTACGGTAATACGGAGGACTACGCCATGTTGGCTCTAGATCTAGATTTGTAAGTCTCTAGCCAAATTTACATTTATTTATTTTTTACTTTGAAAAATTTGATTTTTTCACGTGGCCAACGAACTAGAAATTCTTTTCTCAGTGTTATACATCAACTGTTACATTTCAAGGAAAATCGTTCGAGACGTTATCTTGTAGATCAGCAGTCCGCCCCACCCTCCACGAAGGAGGGACTTGAATAAAGGTATTGTAAAAAAGAAATGATCTTATCGTAACCTAACTAAAAGTAAATATTTGCAGATTCTAGTGACAACTCAAAAAAAAAGAAAAAGAAAAAACTCACAATACGTTGAGATTACAATTAATTTGACTTTCATTTTTTTTTTTAGAATTTTGGTAAAAACATAGGCTATATCTCAGAAACATAAGCTAGATAGGCTCTGCTATATCTCAGAAACAAGCTGGATAGGATCTGCTATATATCAGAAATATAGGCTAGATGTGCTCTGCTATATTTCAGAAACATGTAGACCTACCATACAAATAAGTGGTTATTTGAATGTGATTTAGACTAACAATGGAAGCGTTCTCTGTCACTTATTATCTGAGAAATGTTCACTATTTTACGTATCGGATCAGCCACATGAATGCAAGATCGACCAGACATTTACATTAGCCATGGTTTTTCTAGTAGTGTAGAAGAGGCGCCAATCTGGACAGTAAAGAATCCTATTCAACTTTGAAGTTATTTTTCTTTTATTGTACGATCTTTGTTATACCGACAGTCTAAAATACATGTTACTTGACGAAACTATAAATAGACAATGAACTACAAGTAGACTAAAGATGACAGATGAAGAAATATACTGTGAAATCATATACTGTAATAATAGAAATTCTTGTAAGTCTTATCAATCTTACATAATACAGACGTTACTTCAAAAATGAAAATGATTACGTCCTACGCATCATGCATCTAGTCATGCATGTTAACCTAAGGCTTAAATTCTGCCATGTCACTGGTTTTCCTGGCTGGCTTAGGCAACCCCTCAATGCTCTAAATACAGTAGTTCCCAAACTTTTTTGTCTCGTAGGCCCCTTGCCATGTTTTCCATTTTTAGGTAGACCCCCTGCCCCCTGCATATATTTTTTGGAAAAATTCTTCAATTATAGTTGTGTTTTTCTCACGGATTTCTAGGCCATTCATTGATGAAATTCAAATTAAAATGAAGCAAAATAAAATTGAATATGCATTATATGAATTGACTAAAAAAAACTTTTGGATAGCAATAAATAATATAAATGTATTTTATATATTGGGGGGTGGGGCGCATTATATTTCGGGGAAAGGGCCCCCGGGCTACGCCCATGATATCTATCTATCTATCTATATCTATCTATATATATATATGTGTATGTATAGGCCTACCCCTTTGATTTGTTGTGTTTCGTAGTGTATTCTATCTACATATACTTCTATTCTATCTAGATCCTTAACTCAAAAGGTGCCCAAAATGCCTTGTGTACATTTATATGTAGTTTTCATCTTCGTCTGTTTATTTTATTTAAAAATAGTTTGACATTAGAGGCCTATTGGATTTCTCTACTTCAAAAAAAAATGTCTTGTATGATAGGGGTTCAGGGTGAGGGCGTCACTTAATGGTGGCTCCTTAAGTTAGTGTAAGAGGGGTGCGGGGGAGGAGCCGCTCCTTCCCTACAGCTCAGTGATGCGTAAAGGAATTAGTAATTTGTTGGCTACTACGTTTGTCTGAAAAGAAGCTGACAAGCAAGCAATTATGGGGGGGGGGGGGGGGGGAGGTGTGGTTTCCTGTATATTACATAGTCTACGCATAGAAATAAAAATGTTTTTACTGTATTCACACAATCAGTAGTGCACTGGTGTGACAACACACTCATTGGTGTGTCTGGGACCTACATTTGTACAAAGCGGAGTTTCATTTTTCCAAATATTGAGTCGTGGTATGTATATATATAGGACCAAATTACGTCTGAATGTGTAGACGCAGGTGGCGTCACGTGACTGTCTGAAACCATGTCAGTGATTTAGTTGAAAGTAACTCTTTCATCTTCAGTGTGTACTTTAACATTGTTTTGCTTCGAGTGTACATGCATTTGTATGTAGGCTACTTCAGTTTTCTTTAGTCGACGGCCTAACATTGTTCAATAAGTTAGTGAGTAAGTGTCCAGATGTTGCATAACACCGTGTCAAGCTGATGTCACTTATGTGTGTGTATTTTACACTTCACTAAACACTAGTCACTAGGTAAGCTACTCTATAGCCTATACATTTCACTTTATCTAGTCGTAGGTGTGCTTCCTTAGAGAGACTGGAATGCCAAAATAAGCTGCTCGTCTCAGTGAAATGAGACATCAGATTTCCGTGTATTCAGATTGTAAGAGAAAGTATTTCAGTAGAGTTGTACGTGTATGTGAGTATGTGTGTGAGTATATAAAGGTAGACTAGACAGTCAGTACTGTCACGAGCTGCCTCTCAGCAAACGGTAGAGAAAAAAAGACCCAAGAAAAGATGTAAAAAAAAAAAAAAAGTCCGGCCTCTACTTAAAATTAGTCCATTACAAGTTCATATAGACTATACTTGAAACTAGTTGGCCTACTTGTATTTAATACTTGAAACTAGTTGGCCTACTTGTATGTAATACTTGAAACTAGTTGGCCTACTTATATGTAATACTTGAAACTAGTTGGCCTACTTGTATTTAATACTTGAAACTAGTTGGCCTACTTGTATGTAATACTTGAAACTAGTTGGCCTACTTGTATGTAATACTTGAAACTAGTTGGCCTACTTGTATGTAATACTTGAAACTAGTTGGCCTACTTGTATTTAATACTTGAAACTAGTCGGCCTACTTGTATGTAATTCTTGAAACTAGTTGGCCTACTTGTATGTAATACTTGAAACTAGTTGGCCTACTTGTATGTAATACTTGAAACTAGTTGGCCTACTTGTATGTAATACTTGAAACTAGTTGGCCTACTTGTAGTTTATAGGCCTAATTAATCTAGTAGATTATCCTAGATCTTGTAATGTTACAACTATAAAAACAACAACTTTAGTTTCATTTTATTTTGTTAATGTTTTTATTATTGACCACATTTTATTGCAGTCAGTTATTCAGTGACAATGAGTGTAGCATTGTTTCGTCTTTTCAAGATATTTTCTTAAAATTCAAAGCTTTTGTGGAAACTAACAAAGAGGAGGGGGGAGGTGCGAGTGAACTTGTGTTGGAACCTCTTGTGTGTGTCCATTTAAGATAACGCAACATTTCTTGGATATATTAGACCCAGTCTTGAGAGCAAGTTCCGGTCATTTTTTTTATATAAATGCATTTTTAAAAAACGACCAGGGTAACATTGACACAGATACCCTTTCTTCCCCACCCCTTTCTAACTGGTCCATTCAGTGATAGGATCATAGCGCTTTGAGAAAGCTAAAAGCATGACATTGCGCTGAACAAAATCAATTGGTAAAAATATTTCTAATCGCACGGATTTATTATTGTTAGTCTATATCTATAACAAATTTAATCACATGTCTGATACAAACTAATTGATAATTGATTAATTACACTTTATATAAACTTTTTAAAAAAAAATTATTCTGATTTAAAGTCATGAGTGAATAGAAGTACTTCATCAGGTACTTCATCCGGTATTTTATCCTTCTGTGACACTGCAAGAATGGAGATGAATAAGTGGGGGATACATTTCATTGTACAGATACATGAACTAGATTTAAGAAGAATTATAGATTGCGACATAATAAGGCTTGTCTTTGAGTCCGAAGATTCCCAAGGCGCCCCTACATATTTTGCCACATTCAGCGCGACATAAACAAGTTTCATAAATGGATTATTTATTAATAGAATATGACCCGATGAAGTAGCCTAACCTTCGTATTTTTTAAGATAAGATAAGAAGATAGTTTAGAGGTGTCGGTATTAGAATTCTACCCTGGACTCTAAAAGGTTTCTACGAGTTTACCCCGCTATTATTGTACCACAGCTAGATATTATACAATATATAATGCCGACTGTTTGGTAAATTAGAAAGTTCACAAACTATAGAGACAAGAAGAAGACATCTTTCAATGGAGTCACAGACTTGCATGTATTTCATTGCGACACATCACAGAAGACCTAAATAATGACCTGCAACGGTCACAGGTCTGTTAAACAAAATATATGTTAACTTCGCATTTCTTTGCCTAACATTTGGGAATAAAAGTTCCCTTTTCAGACCTTGCGATCTGTGGGGCCAATGATGTAAAGGTCATTTGTTTCTGTGGCACACGTTTAACAAGGGTTTTATGTGGCTAGCACAACGACTAACCGGCTTTACTTTTCCCCAAGTAATGTCCGGTACCCATTAAAGCTGGGTGGACTCAGGGGCGCCCTAAAAATCCAGACATCCCAGTCTTTACTATGATTCTAACCCAGGAAACCAATCACTTTACTAGTCAGCCACCACGCCTCCATCATTGAGAATGGCTAGAATTAAATACAGTGGACACAATGTATTATTGTTGGAGTTGTGTTATGGTTATGTTTTATGTTGTTTAACTATGATAAAACTAGACTTTATAGGATGCCTGCTATTCCCCCCCCCCTCCCTCTTTCTATAAAGATAATGAATACATGAAGCTTGGGTCACATTCCACCCCTGGGGTCATTGAGCTAGATCACAACTGGGCTTTGTAACCTTTGACCTTAGAGTGGTGAGTAACCTACACGAGGTCATCGGCTTGGCTGTTGCGAGATTAAATGTCCAGTTAGTTGTTCGTCTCCTACGCTATCTGTATTTAAAGACCAAACAAAGAAACGAGGAGACTAATTAGATCTTGTAGTGCACATTTCTATTGGCAGAAGAGTCCTTTGAAATACCCATAATACCATGAGACTTTTACACAATCACCTCTTAAGACAGTCAATAAACGTATGTCACTATTATGTTGAACTAACTATTAGAAACGATTCTGTCTAGACGCGTATAGGTGATCTAGTAAATGGCTTCTGGATCGGCTGACAAAGTAAAAATAATCTTTTAGTATTAATAACATTACAAATGCGATTCTTTCTCTTTAATGTTTTTCACACATTACACATCAGCAGAGAAACTGGAGAAACTTTTGAGACATTGGAATTTTTTTTGATACCTGAGTGAGGTTCAATGAAGACTTGTGGAGGTTCAATGAAGACTTGTGGAGGTTTAATGAAGACTTGTGGAGGTTCAATGAAGACTTGTGGAGGTTCAATGAAGACTTGAGTGAGGTTCAATGAAGACTTGTTAAGATTCAATGAAGACTTGTGAAGGTTTAATGAAGACTTGTGGAGGTTCAATGAAGACTTGAGTGAGGTTCAATGAAGGCTTGTGGAGGTTCCATGAAGACTTGAGTGAGGTTCAATGAAGACTTGTGCGGGGTTCAATGAAGACTTGAGTGAGGTTATTAAAGGCTTGTGTCTAGTTACATTGAGGGAAAAAACAAAGCGTACGAATAGTGGGCCCGGCCTAATTCTATGTAATTTTATGCTTGATGCAACATGTCACTCAGAACTGGACTCAGAAGCGCCCTAAAAATCCCGAAATTCAAACTCCCAGTCTTCACCGAAGTTCGAACCCAGGACCCTAAGCACTCAGACACCGCGCCCCCTGTCTGTGTGTAATAGCTAAGCAATAACCGTCTGCATGTAATTGTTAAACAACGTGTGCGTGTAATATCCTATCTGCCTTCTTCCGTATCAATCTAGCTCTTGTTTACTATGTAACAAATATCCATCTATGTTAACAAATGATAGACATTACATAGAGTTGCGCATGTCACAATCGTTTGTCTCTTTACAAGTGTGCCTATAAATCACAAGGACCACAGCACAAGAGATGCTGTTTATTGGCTCGCTATTCACCCATTCAGTTGCCATAAGTGGATGCCTGGACCAGATAGCGTGCTGTTGGGATCATTTGCATTCCAATCTTTTCAACACTGAAACTAAACGGAATGGATGATGCATTTGTTTTGGTCTGTGTAACGAACTATGAACGCACGCCATTTTAAGATAGAGCACTAAAATAACAGAAATTCTTGTCACTTTTTGGTTCATATCTATTCCTTCTTTTTGTTTTATAAGCCCAATATTCACTGGTGTAGCTTTATTTCTTTAAGAGGATAGTGTTGTTTTTTTTTATTCACTGTAACCCATCGACTCCTAGAAACTCATAGGGGCTAGATCACTTTATAACATTTTAAGACAGAATTCTGATCTTGAACTGAACATGTATGTACTATCTCTATGACTATATACCCCTACCACATTTTAAGACAAGACTTCTGACCTTGAACTGAACATGTATGTACTATCTTTATGACTATATGTTCCTACCACATTTTAAGACAAGACTTCTGACCTTGAACTGAACATGTATGTACTATCTTTATGACTATATGTTCCTACCACATTTTAAGACAAGACTTCTGACCTTGAACTGAACATGTATGTACTATCTTTATGACTATATGCCCCTACCACATTTTAAGACAAGACTTCTGACCTTGAACTGAACATGTATGTACTATCTTTATGACTATATGCCCCCTACTACCGAGCTGACAGGCCAGTTATTTTCAGTAGGCTAGAACTGAATGTAACGACATTATCAATGCTACTTGCTAGACAGTATGCTCTAATAGTTCGTATACACTTTAACATGAGACTAATGACAGTGAACATAAATTTGAATTTTTGACCATTAAAAACTGTATTATTTATAGCAGTCTTAATTTCCAATAAAAGTAGGCTGGCTTTTAAATAAGGTGCAATCTATAGTTTAAACGGACATTTGCACGTAACAAAGCTCAATAGCCTGATCGATAGTAGTGTGTCGTTTGTTTGCTTAATGGAAATGTATTGATTTATTTCTATAGTCTATAGTTATACCATTGAACTTGAATAGAGGTCGGTGCTAATGGAGTTAGGGCTCATTGAATTGATGAAATGTAGGCCTTAACTTGGATAACTGAATAATTAATCTGTTATCTAGCCATAATTATAGTAGGTTCAAGATCTAGATAAAGATCTAATTAACAGTAAACTTGATTGACGAATGATGAAGGTAAATCAATAATCTCCTTTGGCCTGGTGGTGACTCAACCAAAACCATTCTTTGTTGTGGACTAACCCATAAAAATTTCTAGCCAGCTAAGATACTGTGCAATGGAAGGGGGATAACACTTAGTCGCGATTAAACGAAATTTAAACTTGTCCAGATCAAGTGATCAAGAGACATCTCTGGATCTAGATAGAATCTAAATACGTCTAAGTCTAGGCAAGTATTTAGATATAGAATCTAGACTATTTTCATCCGTTAAATATATATAATATACTAAAAGTATAGACTATAGTCTAGAGTAGTCTAGTCTAGAGTATAACCAGTGAGTGAGTGAAGTGACGACAGTCATTAAAATATAAGACAAGAGCAAGAGTAAAGATGACATTCTTATTAATCTTATCTAGATTTGATTATTTGATATATCTAACTAATAAGTCTAATAATCATCATCTATTTAGAAATAATTTAGATAGTATTTTATTTTATATAGATCTAGATTAGTAGAATATTAGTAGATAATAAGAATAGTAAGATTATAAGATAATATGTAGATCTACTATTTAGATTTTTTAGATCTAGACATCTAGATTAGATAGATCTATCTTAATCTTATGTGATATTCTATAACTATAGTCACTAGAGACATATATCTTTAGATTAGAGGTAATTAGATCTATATATAAATTATACTATCTTTATCTTCTAGTTTAGATCAATTTCAATCCCATGATTATAATGATAGCCATATGATTATGAGTCTATCATCTTTGTAATCTAGATTATCTATAGATCTACTACTACTACTAGATCTAGTCTAGATACTACTAATCTACTAAAATCTAAAACTAGTATAAAGATCTAATTACTAATCTAGATCTAAACTACCAAAGTCTAATGTAGTTAGATCTATCATTCTAGACTAAGACTCTAGATCAGTGGTTTTCAACCTTTTTTTGCCTATCGCCCCCTTTTCGTATTTTTTCTTTTAAAAAATCAGCCAGCGCCCCCTCTAAGAAAAACACATATAAAGAAGCGTGAGAAAGCAAATTTGAACAAAATATCATCTATTAATTTGTATGCTGACAATTACACTATCCCCTTGGAAGACGACCATAGCGCAAGCCAAAGGTGATCTTCTTTGGTAAGCTTAGAGTAGGATGGAGTTATAGAGGTGCCCCCCGTAAGATCCATTCAGGCACCATTTCTCCCTCACTGGCATAGAGGAAAGTTCCTGGCAGCATTCTCTGGCAGCAGATGGCCTCTAGGAGAGACAGTTGAAGAGCTCTTACAAAAGCTGCAGGACAAACATTTGAGACTCAAAGAAAAGGCTTTATTGAAGACAGGCGCAAAAGACAGAAACTAAACTTAAATAGATGCTAGGAGACAACGGCTTTGTCTGCACAAAATTTGGTTGCAACTGGGTTTGCGTAGTTATGTGAAACACTGCACTCAGCCGTAATCTTCGGAATTGAAGGCAAAAACAGCCAATATTATTGTTATGCAAAAATTATGTCAAATAGTTTAGAGATTACACAAAAAAATTAATCTCATTATCATGACTTTCTTTCAAATCCTAAGAATAGTCCCCTTTTAAATTTTTGAATATTAGAACCAACTGTTTTTAGGTTTAATTGTAAATTTAGTTGTTTTTTTTTAATATATTAACATTATTATTGCTGAATTCACTACAAAAAGAAATTAAGCTAATGGGAACCTTGTGCCTCCTGCAGTCCGACAATATTAGAAATTTCAAGCTTTAAATTATCCAAAGCAAGGCGATTGTCTCCTCTAGTGGCTACATCAAGTCTGTTTCTTTGCTTATTCATTAAGTTTGTTACCCACTAAATCTAGGTTAACAATGTATGTTGATGGAAAATCTAAAACATAATTCCATTTTCGATCACAGTTTTGGTATTTTACTGAAACATTTAAATGCAGCCACATCTCTGTTGTGCCTCCAGGGGAGTAACTAAGAATTTTCCATCTTTTGGTGGCAAGGGGGGTTTGACATCTTTGGGGGGCCCTGCATTTTGCGTTTTGGACTAATTGAGGATTTTTCAAAAGGTTTAGATAATAGTGAACAAATAGATGCTATCTTACTAGATTTTTCCAAGGCTTTTGACAAAGTTCACCACCATAGTTTGCTTAAAAAATTAAAATATTTCGGCATTAATGGTCCACTGCATCAGTGGATTAAAGATTTTCTGATAGGGAGAGAACAAACTGTAATAATAAATGGCTCTAAATCAACACCAATAACAGTAAACTCAGGTGTACCTCAAGGAACAGTCTTGGGTCCACTACTATTTTAATTTACATAAATGATTTACCAAATTGCATTAGTTCAGGAACAAAAGTCAGATTATTTGCAGACAATTGCATAATATATAGAACAATAAAAACAACACAAGACACAGATTTTTTACAAAGAGAATTAGATGAATTACAGAAATGGGAATCAAATAGGAGCATGTCTTTCCACCCAGAAAAATGTCAGTTGTTAAGAGTAACAAAAAAACTAAAACAAATTAATTCCACTTATCTTATTCATGGCAAACCAGTAACACAGACTAAAAACGCAAAATACCTAGGTGTTATAATAAATGAAAAACTGTCATGGAATCCACATATTGATCAAACTATACAAAAATCCAACAAAGCATTAGGGTTTATTAAAAGAAATTTCTATAAATCAAATAAGAACATAAAACTGAAATGTTTTTTAACCTTGGTTAGGCCAATAATAGAATATGCATCCTATGTTTGGGACCCCTCAACTCAAGAAAACATTAAGAAACTGGAACAAACACAAAATAGAGCAGTGAGATTCATAACAAACGAATATTCACATTTGACTAGAGTAAAATCACTAAATTTAGAAAGCCTTCAGGACAGAAGACTCAAAAGTAAAGTAGCAATTATACATAAAACACTGAACCATAATCTTCAAAAACAAAATTTAATAAAATACTCTGAAAGACACAAAAATAAAGGCACATTCCTCATCCCATATGCTAGGACAAATTTGTACAAATTCTCCTATTTCCCTAGTGCTATTAGAGCATGGAATGGGTTGCCTGAGCTAGCCAGAAAAACCAGTGACTTGGCAGAATTTAAGTCATTGGTTAATATGCATGACGCATAGGACATAATCATCTTCTTTTTTGAAGTAACGTCTGTATTATACAAGATAAGATAAGATAATATTTAATTAATTAAAAAAACACTCATTTAGGGCCCCCCACTGTGTGGCTCCTATGTTTACATTTTTTTTTTACTGAAGACATAATTTTGTACATCTTTTTTTCCCTGCAACTCAATTTGAACATCAGAAACAGATGTTTAACAATTGTCATTTATGTATATATATTTTTTAATTTTAGAAGCGAATCATAATTTCTTCATAGAGCATTATTATGTGAATTGCATACATATTGGTGTCATTAAGCAGTAATTCATTTTGTCAACAAACAAGTTACGTGAGATTGTAAAACTCTTTAAAATAGATTTAACATCTAGATTAAAGAAAAAATGATATAATCAATGAAAGTCAATTTCTTTCCTTGCAGTCGGAGGTTTGTTTCATTCATTTGGGTTAGATGCTTACTATGTAAAACATTTTTTTAGCCTGCTTTAAGTCATTGCCAACCATTGAATCTTCCTGTTTCTAAAAAAAAAATGAATCACAATTGTATTTAAGAGCTTAACAAAACGAGCAATAACAAACCCCTTTCAAAATCCAACTAACTTTATTTTACTACAAGAGTCAAACATCTTTTACATCATTTGTTTCACAAAGCTTTTGAAAGATGAAATTATTTTCAGCGTGGGTTTGTATTTTATTTACAATTTTATAATTAGATTCAAACAGAAATAAAATTGCGAGCTAAAATTTTCTTGTGTATCATATAACTCACAAGGTGAATAGTGAATAGAGCTGTTCTCTATTCTGTATTACTTATAAAGTCATTGTAGCTTCCAACCACTGATAGTTCCCTATATGTCGTCATAAGCTACATAACTAGACAATTTTGAAATAATGTTTCATCACTAACAGAAAAAAGTCTTTTGTGTAGCATATGTTTAAAAAAAATTTTTTAGTTTGAATCAATTTTTTTAACAATATCATAAGACTTTTAAAAAAAGCTATGCATTTTTCTAAGAGGCAACTAAAACATATCCTGCTTTGCCGTTTTTTGTTTTTAATATTGTTTAAATAGTACATTTTTGTAATTGTTCATGAATATTCTTAAATTATTTTTGGATATTGCTATATGTTCGTGAAACCTACTTGGTTTTATAACCTCATCTGAAAATGCAGTCATTCAAAGTAGAACATACTTTTTATCTAGTGGCAATTCACTAAAACTCTTTGCAATATATGACATACCAGTGAGTTTTTGTAACAACACTTTATTAACCTTTTTTGTTTAAAAAAAAGGTTAAATTATTCTATTTGAATGTTAGCTTTAACGTTTTTTTCAATAGACATTTACATATCAATATATTAATATGTAGATAAAATAAACAATTATCTTAAAGGCTTATTACCTACCTTGTTTATCAAATCTCAAACGTTTATGCACGCAAGATCTAAGGACACTAGATACCCTCCGATTACAGCCAAAGAGTAAGAATTTAAAAATAGAAAATGGGATTCCCGAACTCAATTTCTAACCCTGTTTCTGTTCTTAAATTAGAAGCAAGCTAACTACAATATGTCTATATTCAGTTTGTCGACATTAATTTTGAAGAATTTTAAAATTTGTTTTGTTTCAGTGCACCTTAGTTTCTTCTTTCCCCTTTATACCCAGCGCCACCATAACCCCCTTTAGCTCCCAGCGCCCCCCCCCCCCCCCCCAAATCTCGAAAATGCCCCCCAGGGGGGTGATAGCGCCCCCTTTGAAGACTAGATAGTAACCACTCTAGTTTATAAATCTAGTTACATCTAGACTAGTATTTGAGTTACACTAAGTCTACACTACACTAAGTTGACTTAGTCGTCTTAGAAGTGTGACTAAGTAGACTATATCTATAATCATAATGAATGATAATGGACATTGATAAGACACCATGTCAAGTATGAGTCTACAAAATAGAATATATATATATATGTCACGGATGAATGTGTGTATGTATGTATAATCTATTTTTACATTCTGCGCAAATGACCGGAAGTGTGTTTTGTTGTCAGACAGAGACCAGCGTGTGTGATATACAGTAAAGAGGATTAAAGTTTATGTGTTCAATCTAGTGGTTTCATTGTTTTATTTCGTTAACTAGAACTGAACGAGGGACACCTAGACGTATCGAGACCTAAGGTAGATTCTATCGAGTTATTATTATAAATATAATAAGGAATCTGTGACAATATATATAGAGAGAGATCTATTATCTTCTAGAGAAAAGGTATACATATAAATATTAAATATACAAGTTTTGTTTTTAAATAAATTAAGTAGATCTAGACATCTAGAATCAAAATGTTAGATCTAGATCTATTCTATATCATCTATGAATTCTATCTATCTTATCTGATATAATACAGACGTTACTTCAAAAAAGAAGATGATAATGTCCTACGCGTCATGCATATTAACCAATGACTTAAATTCTGCCAAGTCACTGGTTTTCCTGGCTAGCTCAGGCAACCCATTCCATGCTCTAATAGCACCAGGGAAGAAGGAGTATTTGTACAAATTTGTCCTAGCATATGGGACGAGGAATGTCTTTGTCTAAATTCTATGTCTATGTTAGTTCAAGTCTTTTTGATTTTGATCTTCTATCATAATATAAAATATATAATCTAAATTGACTATAGATGATATAGTAGATCTAGATTCTAGACTCTAATAATAGAGATCTAGAATAGATTAAATGCTACCCTTTATCGTATAGACTACTCGACGAAGTATGAGACCAAGGTGACAGAGAAATTCTAAATTCTAGATATAGAGTACGGTATCTAGATAAGTGATGGGCAAACTACGGTCCACTGACCGGATCCAACTCCCTGAAAGATTTGATCCTCCCGCAGCATGTTTTGAAGTTGTAATTAAAAATAATAAATTTCATTAACAATGTAAGAATTCAAATTTTCAATTCCTGATGAACCAGTGAAATATTAATTTCTATGATTCACTCAAAGTTGTTGTTCCATTGATAGAGTTTTATGAGTAGCTTTAACTAAATTGTGGTGTACGCTTTATGTCACCCCTGAGCCCACTCAGCTTTTATAGTTACCTGACGTTTGTTGGATAAAAGTAAAGACTGTTGGTTGTTGTGCTGGTAACATGACACCCTCGTTAACAGTTGGCCATAATACTTTTTACACATTAATGAAAGGTGACGAAAAAACAAAAAAAAAATGTTGAAAGTCGCCAAAAGAATCATTAGGCCAGCAACAAAGATTTTAAATTGTAGGTTTATATTTTTAAAAAACTATCGATGACTCAATAGGTCAAAATTTAATTTACATAACTGCCTAAAAAATTAGTAATTGTAAGTTCTGCTGCAGTACTACAGATGAAAAAACAAATATTAATGTTACAGCACAATAGATATTACTTATAAAAAGCATCAATGAAACTTTGTTATTGATGAGTTTTCATTCATGGGATCCTTATAGGGAGCAACAAAAGTGCCAAGTGTTTCTATGAATTTTGAAATTACATATATACACTATTACAAATATAATTGATTTTTAATTAAAACTAACTGCGAGCATGAAGATAGCTTGAGACTAATTGGTAGTGAATGGGAAAAGAGATTTCAAAACTTCAGTGCTATTGTAAAAGATTTAGATATTTTCAGTATAGTATGCTTTTTAATGTGGATTGAGAAGTAGTTAAACCAGACTGGCAACTTGAAATAATTGAGCTGCCATCTAATAAATAATCATCTCAAACATTTCTAAATGTTTTGAATTACACATATACATAGGCTTGTCAAAAGGTTTTCAATAATTTATCATAAAATATTTAGGAGCAACTTAAAAATAGCTGTCAAAAATAGATTTTAACGGATGAACTACTCAGTTAACTTTCAATACTAACTACTTCTGAAGCTGAACCAAATTAAGAACTATTATCAAAACACTCAAAGCTTCATACATCACTAGTTAAATTTGTAAATAATTAAATCTGATTCTAAATTAATGTATTTCTTAATAAAAAAATTATTATGCCCCTCCTAATTTTTCTTTTAACTTTTCAGCCCGCTCCTCAAATCGCTTACCCATCAGTTATCTAGATCAGTAGATCTATATTTAGAGTCTAGATCTAGATCAGTGTTGCCCAAAATATGGCCCACAGACATGATTTTATCTGGCCTGCCGTAAAGTCGGCACAAGTTGGATAAAATCCCATCTAAACACAAAAAAAAAAGATTTAAAAAAAAAATCTTTACCTACTTTAGGGTAAATGTATTGGTACCGATAATAAGCTAACATATTTGTTTTATAAAGAAAGAGGTCTCTTTTTAACTCTTTAGACGCGCATGGTAGTTTAGCCTCTAAACACTAGAATTGTAATTCCTTTTGTATGCACTCTTGTAAAAAAGCTCAGCACTTTAAGGGTTAAAGAACATAACATTAAACAGCTTTTTGAAACCAAGCACATAAAAAGGCAGCATTCTTGGTTTGAGATGCGATTACACCTAGAGTGGAGGATTGATGAGAGAGAATATGTGTACCAAAATATAAAATAAAATTTGTTTACTAATTCCTTTTTTTTTTTTTTTTCGATGTTGCCTGCGACATGAGTGTCGGTCTTCCAGTGGAATAAGGTTGAGCATCTCTGGATGGTCTGGATTTCAACATTTGGTACAAAATGATTCATCAAAAGTCAATGCCAAAAGATTTACATGAAAAAAACAAAAAAACTTCACTGCAATGATGAAATGCAACATGGCTCGATTCATCTGAAAGTATCTGATCTTTCCAAATGACACTTCAGCTTATGCAGACAAAATTGGACAAAAATAAATATTTACATGTTTCCATAGTTTCGATAATTTCTGTAAAAGAACATTTGTACATGCTTGCTGACAAAATTTTATACTTTTCAAATCTGCTAGATTTATCGTTTGCATTTGTTAGGAGTCTATTCACACACAAAGTTGAAGATGTTACAAAGACATCAGAGAAAAAGCGTATTCAATTCATTAATGATTCTTCTTTAATGTCAGTTACACAATTCTTGATCTTTTTCATTCAAATCCAGTTTTGTCTGTGTTCTGCCTTTTTCTTCCATTTCCAATAGCATATTTTTGCGAAACAAAATTTTCCATCACGTTAGTTTTCAAGTCTAAATACAATAGTATACTGTGAAGAAGATGACATTTGTTGTGATTTTACTCTGGAGTGTCATCCCACTGATTCTTGATTCCAACCATGCCTACCATCCTGCGGAAGGTTTTGGCTAGGATATATTTGAATCTTCATCCAAATCATGTCAAATAAACAAATGTATTATCATCTTTTATTCAATAGATTCCTGTAGAAATTTCAGTGTTTTTTTAAAGGCCCATGTATTTGATGGGCATTTGATATATATATATATATATATATGAATCTAGGCACTAGACATTTTGACTATTTGCCACAAAGGCATATTATTCTTGCCTTTTTTTTGGGGGGGGGGGGGGGGGGATGTTTATATTACATTCTATTCAAAGACAAAATAAATGGAAATCTGAGATAAAAATGTCTGAAATAAGGAGCTCTGACATTAAATCGGTGGTGACTTTCTACAAAGCTTATATCAACTCATTCTGTATGTCTGTCTGGTAAAAAGTTTGTACACGTTATTTCTCCCACACCCAATCTTGGATCAAGTGGAAATTGTGCACAATTATTATTTCTTTTACCTGACAAAACAAGAATCAATAAAGTTTTTAAAAATTTACTAATTAGTTAATTAACTACTGGTAATTAATTATTTTGTTTGGTACCTCGAACAAGGGAAAGAAATTGTAGGCCTACTTGACTGATGTAGTGGTATAAGTTGAGTTAGTTCCATTAATACTTTGTAGAGGAGGTGCAGTGGCTGAGTGGTAAAGCACTTGGCTTCTGAACCGAGTGCCCCGGGTTCATATCATGGTGAAAACTGGGATTTTTAATTTTGGGATCTTTGGGGGCCTCTGAGTCCACCCAGCTCTTATTGGTACCTGACATTAGTTGGGGAACAGTAAAGGCGGTTGGTCATTGTGCTGGCCACATAATTCCATCGTTAACCGTGGGCCACAGAAACAGATGTCCTTTACATCATCTGCCCTATAGACCACAAGGTCTGAAAGGGGAACTTTACTTTTTTTTTTAATAATATTTTGTAGAGAGAAGTTTGAATGTAACAATACATAACTATATGTATATATAAATGCATAAAAAAAACAATCACGGTAATATTGACAGATACTCCTTTCTTTCTCCTTCCACCCGTTTCCCAACTGGTCCAGAGAGTGATTGGATCATAGCGCATTTAGAAAGCTAAAAGCATGAAATTGCGCTGAACAAAAACATTTGGTAAAAATATTTCTAATCGCACAGATTCATTGTTGTTGGTCTAGATCTACTTCTACAAATTTTATTACATAACTCATCCAAACTAATTGATACAATTACACCTAATAGAAGCTTTGTTTAAAAAAAAATTTTTTTTCTTTTTATTTTGTATTTTGTTGTTTCATACTGTAGACTATGAAATACAAAACTTGAAAACTTTTATAAAACTCACTCTTTTCTTGTGATAGTCATATACAAAGTTGCTATTAAGGCACCTAAGTCAAGAACTCTTTAATTTCTGCACTTGGTCTGATGGACTGTCAATTATGAAAGCAAGTAATAATATTACTGATGCCAAACTATATGGTCATTTTTTGCTTATGATTTTCAAATTTCATAGAGATACATTTTTAAGTGATATGAATACCACCTAATCTTTTGTCAGAAGGTGTCTTATCAGCACCATTTTGTTTAGTATCCATTGGTTAAAGGTGTGCATACGTTAATTGGGTTTAAAATTGTGCTGAAGGTTAAATCAATGATTGAAGAAAGTATTTTTTTTTATTTCATTTGAAGAAAGTATTTTTTTTTATTTCAGGAATTTTAGTTTATTTCTGATTACACACAGGTTTTATGGGTATTTTTTTTTGTGTGAAAGGTAAAAAAAATGGCTGCTGCAGAAAACAGCTTTTTTATTATTCACTATTACTTGATGACGTTTTAGTTCTTTGAAACTTAAGTATTTTGTAAGTTTTGTTGAATGCTATTCATGTCTGATCAAAAGAAAGAGTAGATTGTCTCCTGGCTAGTTTGAATGGACCATATATGATGAAGATATTAAATATTTTTTGTTGTAATCAAGATTGAGCCAACACATTAAAAATAATGACATTTTATCATTTCAGCTGATGTCTTGATTTATCTGTGATCAAGTTTAAAGAGGGTTTAGTTGTCCAACTCTACATCAATGTCTTCATTCCTCCTGAGTCTCACTTTGCTTTCAACACCAATACAATACAATATAAGAGTTAATCGTGCATTGCCTTAGCAAGAGTGTTCACTTTGAGCTTCTTCTAAAAGTTGTTTCTAGAAGCAGGCTGCAGTAGACTTATTGAAACATAGCATCACTAGGTGAAGGTCACTGCTAGAAATGCATGAAAAGAAAAGAAGACTGGTTGTGAGGGATAACTCTTGTGGTAAGTTTCTACAGCATTCAGTCAGTCATCAATACTATTGATACTCTTTCGTACTCTTGCTTGGAGGCTAGCTGCCTACATCTTGAAAATGATTTTATTATCTACTTCTCAAAATAAAAATTTTTATGTGTAGACAAATTTTTCATTGAAGACAAAATACTAATTCATTACCTTGATATACAGTGCTTTTTTTGTGACAATACGGCTTTCTTAATTTATTAGTAGTTAAAAGTTAGGCAATCCATCACTGAGTACCGGTACCTATTTATTTACAACAAAAAAAGCAATATATATATATATTATGTAATGCTAATCTCTGTATCTCTATATCAAACAAAATGCACAATAGACATCAAGGGATAACTTTATAAAAAAAAATATTTTTTTAGCAACTTTATTATGACCAGAGATTTGGATCTAAATAGCTAGATCTAGTAAAACACACACTCACACAAACTTAGAAAGACAAGTGGAGAGGCTATAGATCTATATCAATAATAAAACAACTTGGATATCAAGTAACCGAACTAGGTATTCTTGCTTTTAAGCCAATATTGAGCATATATCTAGTGTTATGTTTTAAAGATAAATACAATTATTTTAAACTGCTATGAAACTACTCTGAACTGGAAATAGTACACACCTGCAAATCATACTTGTCTACAAAGTATGCAGGTTACTTTGAATTGTTGATAGACACAATTTGTCAAGAAAGTGGCATCTGTTTTATTTGTTTGTCAGTTACATCGTGGCCATTTATTACCTAGACATAGAGCCTCGTGCTAGAAGTTTTTTGTTTGTTGTTTTTTTGTTGGTGCGTGAATGATCTCCCCTCCTCTTGGTTGACTGTTGGTTTAAACTCAAAGGTCGTCGTCTTGTGCTTTCACAAGGTTTACTTTAAGTACTGGGCCTTCCTTCTTGTCTGTACACACTGACCACTCCGCTGTCTGCCGGCCACTTCTCTCTTGGTTTGTTCTTAGTGATGGAGATGTATAATGAAGGCATGGTTCTAAGTTTCTACTAAATCAAAGAAATAACGTTAAGGCCACAAACTCTGGAGAAAGTGTGGTGCATGGAGTTAAGAGTTTGATTTTGTTTCCCCTGACAATTCAGTTTTATCTTGTTTGTGGTGACTCTTCAACGTGCTTCATTGCTTTCATGGGACTGAGGACTAATTGTTGTCAGTTAGACATCAGCAAGCTTAGAAAATGTTTGTTGTGCAATTGGTATGGAAATTATTTCTTATTTAACAAAATGTTCTGTAGACTTGATATGTCGATGAGTGTCTGCCACAGCTATGGCTGGATTACAAGATAATCGACTGCCAATGAACAGTAGGTTCCTATTTAATTGACATAGTTTCAATGTTAGTCTCATCTGTTCAATGTCTAGTTAGAGTATATTATTTCAGATGGTGTCTTGCTAGAAAGCAAATTTGGGCAAAGTTTCTTGTTGTCGTGACAAAGTGAAGCATTAACTCTTTCTCTCCTAATTGACGATGCCAACGTAGAATTGACTCCATTTAACCAAATTGATTTTTGGATTTATAAACTTTGTGTTGTGTAAAAAGAACATGCTACCTCCTATAATTCGATACCAAATAAAACACTTTCTGATAACAAACCAAAAAGTTATAAAAGTTTATGCAGAACAGGATAGTGACATACAAATGAGCAAAATGACTATTACTATCGGAACGAGGAAAATAATTACGAGAGAAAGAGTTAAGACAGAAGCACAGTTTCAACAGCCTCTAATGTACAGTGTTTCTCTTTGCAATACAAATAATTTCAGGAACTCAAAGGGAGAAAACATGTTCGCTTAGTGTCCACATACACCTTAGCGTCACCAGGTTAGGGAAGCAAACAAAAAAAAAAATAAAACAAAATACCCAACTACATGTATTTAAACACAGACATATGCACAAATGTTTTGTAGCGCCCTGCCATTCCCTATCTTTTTGTCTAGCAAACGTGCTATTGAACATGTCATCATGACCTGTACCGCGCTCCATGAAGGGCTACAAGAACCATGTTTTGTCTTGTGAAAGTGAACTTTTTTAAACAAATACAATGTAAAGTCTCTCTCTAGATCTAGTCAACTAGTGTATCACGGCAGTAGGGTTTTGTTGACATCAAATAGTTTACCTTCTGAAGACGCTCTCACTCACACACACACACTTTTTGTCCACTGAATGTAGTTTGAAGCTATACCTGATACAGATGTCCTGAAGGTCCGAGAACGTCCAGTTCCCTATTAAAGGACCTCTTGACCAAGGAAAGGCTTTTATCCATGGCCAGGATGAGGCATCGGCTCTTCACCAATCCCTCTGTCCGAAATCCCGCCTTATCCGAAACGATCATATATTCACGTCCGGTATGTCGCTGGACACGACCCCCTTGAGCCAAGCACGAGTTCCTCCTCCCGTGCGAGGCCGGAGGCCGAGCCGCGTGGGGGCCTTTCGTATGCCTATACCAGCTGGAGTGCTCACTTTTGTTTTAGACGTCTAGAGTTTATAGAATATACTCATACTAATGAATCGTTTTATGACAAATGGGATTGAATAGGGTGTTCTTGTTAATCAGCAATCTTCATCTTCTCTACATGTGTCCAGGACTGCTGTAAAGATATTTCATGTCTGCAATGTCCAGGACTGCTGTAAAGATATTTCATGTCTGCAATGTCCCGAACCGCTGTAAAGATATTTCAACTAGTATTTCATTTTTAGACTGTTGAAAACATTTCTCTCTAGTTCATTGAAAGTTTCTCTACCAAATCTATAGTACTAGCTAAGTAGCAAGTCCGGGCATTCTAGAGGGAATTCTCATACTTCAGCTAATCATGTTCATTTAACATTTCGATTTTTTTAAAGCTGGTCTATAGGAAGAAAAAACGATATTGATAAATGTGGAAGTGAAATAATGGAACCTAAAGAAAAGAGGAAGATTGGGGGGGGGGGGAGATTTTGAACGAAATAAACCAATGAGGCTATGATGATCTTTGTTGCCAACTAAATACACACATTACTGAATGCTAAAGAGCTTAGAAATTCTATTATGCGGTGCTAGAAAGACTTAGTAAGATAAGATGATCTTGGTCCAAGATTAGAAATTCTGAGAACCACTGCTTTTGTAAGAAGATGACGTATGGGTACATGTATCCGGGACCGTGTTTTTAAGTCAACGGTTTTAGCTTTCACCTTATCATTCCCTACCATTGCAGAGGCGAATCAAGTGAGGCAATAAGAACACAAAGTAAACGCTTCTCAAAACAATGCTTGTATTCATACGCACTCAAAAGTAGAAAAACAAAAGTGTTGGGTATGTTTAGTTGATTTCAAACAAAAAGTGTTGGGTATGTTTAGTTGATTTCAAACAAAAAGTGTTAGGTATGTTTAGTTGATTTCAAACAAAAAGTGTTAGGTATGTTTAGTTGATTTCAAACAAACAGTGTTGGGTAGGTTTAGTTGATTTCAAACAAAAAGTGTTGGGTATGTTTAGTTGATTTCAAACAAAAAGTGTTAGGTATGTTTAGTTGATTTCAAACAAAAAGTGTTAGGTATGTTTAGTTGATTTCAAACAAAAAGTGTTGGGTATGTTTAGTTGATTTCAAACAAAAAGTGTTGGGTATATTAAGTTGATTTGTAGAAATAAAATACCTTCTGAAAAATGTGATTAAGACTATTGGTATGCTAATTTACTAATTCATTACAACGTCTTTTTATAATTGATTAATGTACACTTTTTGATACAATCCAAGCAATAATATACAGTCTTTGCATTAACATTAAATTATTTTTTTACTAGAGCTATCTTTCAATTCTTATCATCTAATTCTCATTATGAATATTTTCTTAACTGTCCACTTTATCTAAATCCAGTCCCCTTTAGCTAAGAAATTTTAATTCTCTACACAAAGCATATCTCCCTAAGCTTACCGTGTTTATTTAACCAGATCTAGTATCAGTACAAACTTTGCCTGAACTAGTTGTGGTAGTCATTCTTTAAAACGACTTGGGAAAGTATGAAAGAAAGTACATAACATATAATGGGATGTGATGATAGTGAAGTGGTATACCATAGGATGTGATGATAGTGAGTTGGTATACCATAGGATGTGATGATAGTGAGTTGGTATACCATGGGATGTGTTGTTAGTACAGTGGGATACCATGGGATGTGATGGTAGTGAAGTGGTATACCATGGGATATGATGATAGTAGAGTGGTATACCATAGGATGTGATGATAGTGGAGTGGTATACCATGAGATGTGATGATAGTGGAGTGGTTTACCATGGGGTGTGATGATAATGGAGTGGTATAACATGGAATGTGATGATAGTGAAATGGTATACCATGGGATATGATGATAGTAGAGTGGTATACTATAGGATGTGATGATAGTGGAGTTGTATACCATGGGATGTGATGGTAGTGAAGTGGTATACCAATGGATGTGATGATAGTGAAGTGGTATACCATAGGATGTGATGATAGTGAAGTGGTATACCATGGGGTGTGATGATAGTGAAGTGGTGTACCATGGGATGTGATGATAGTAGAGTGGTATACCAAAGGATGTGATGATAGTACAGTGGTATAGCATGGGATGTGATGATAGTGGAGTGGTATAAAATGGGATGTGATGATAGTTGAGTGGTATAACATGGGATGTGATATTATTGTAGTTGTACAGCATGGAATAGTGAAGATCATCATTTGTGGGCTTAAGAGACTCAAATCAGGTCTTTTTTAAAAAAAGCTTGATAAAAAGCTAGTGATCTTGTCAAGAACAATTGGCTTCAGTGACCTGTCGCATCGACTGTGTCTTTACATCACATCGACTGTGTGTCATTACATCTCATCGACTGTGTCTTTACATCACATCGACTGTGTGGCATTACATCACATCGACTGTGTGGCATTACATCACATCGACTGTGTGGCATTACATCACATCGACTGTGTCTTTACATCACATCGACTGTGTGTCATTACATCACATCGACTGTGTGTCTTTACAGCACATCGACTGTGTGTCTTTACATCACATCGACTGTGTCTTTACATCACATCGACTGTCAGTCATTACATCACATCGACTGTGTGTCTTTACATCACATCGACTGTGTGTCATTACATCACATCGACTGTGTGTCTTTACATCACATCGACTGTGTGTCTTTACATCACATCGACTGTGTGTCTTTACATCACATCTACCGTGAGGCTTTACAACATACCTATGTGACTTCCCATCATGAGCTGATTTATCTCTAACCAATGTGACTCAGCTTTGTTACATTCCTAGTCAGACTTCCGAATTGATCGATAGTTCTATTCCCTCTCTCTCTCTCTCTTTTTTATTGGATTTGTTAAAAGATAGCTGTGTATAACTGTTTATCTACTTGACGTTAGTGACGAGACATCGTGTTGAATGTTTCACTAAAACAGCAAGTGTGTCAATTTGTTTGAATGCTAGAATTAGATTCAGATTTATAGCTACCGAATCTTATTTGGTCAATAGACCCCAGAACTATTAATAAGGCTTGTCTTCGAGTCTAAAGATTAGGGAAATGTAAGAATACAATGTACCTTTAAGTCTATATTTATAGGCTGCATTTGTTCCTTTCAATTTGAAGACATCTTACACTCTCTATATTTCTTCCTTCCAATTTGAAGACATCTTTGACTCCCTATATTTCTTCCTTCTTTAAATTTGAAGACATCTTATACTCTCTATATTTCTTCCTTTCAATTTGAAGACATCTTATACTCTCTATGTTTCTTCCTTTCAATTTGAAGACATCTTAGACTCGCTATATTTCTGCCTTCCAATTTGAAGACATCTTAGACTCTTTATTTCTTCCTTCAAGAGTCCGCCGGTTACTTTGTTGTTTTCTTTATATTTTTCCTTCAAGAGTCCGCCGGTTACTTTGTTGTTTTCTTTCCTTGTTGAGTTCCTTGCGATCTTGACATTGAGAACGTCGTCAATTAGGCGCGTTGTTTTTTATTCCCTCGCTGTTGCGAGTGACAATTGATCTTTCTTGTGGTAAGTTCCTAATGCTTTGCCCCGCCGCTGTGTGCCATGTTGTTGAACTCTCGCCATGTTGTGGTCTACGCCGAGTCTAGCACTGGCCTCACATTGACTTGGCTACCCAGTAGCTTCATGGACAAACTTGTGTTCCAACTGGATACAATATTCCTTTTGGATTATAAGACTTAGCTAGTTGGATGTCGAGGATTGTTCTACTTTGTTGGATGTAATGATTGTCCTGCCATTTCATTGCATTCATGGCTAAGTAGAGTCACGTTGTCTTTAGTCCGTCATGACTTTGACTCGTGAATGCATTTTGTTTGTTTCTAATCTGACAGACTAGACGCTATTTCTTAAAACTGTCCCTCGTGAATAAGTTGAAATCTTCTTTGCGATACAGAACGTTGTGTTATATTTTCTTGTCTGTTGACACATTTCAAAAACACACACTGTAGCTTACATCTTACTTGGCACATTGCAACGGTCTGTTGAGCTTTCTCTTTCAAATTAGGCAAATACATGTGTATTGTTACAGCTAGTCCAAGATGGACATCAGTTTGTAGTCCATAAGATTTAATTTGTTTTCACGGACTCATTTCCAAAGAACTAAATGCAGCTGGATCCAATAAGATCTGCTTCCAATGTGTCATTTAAATGCATTCAACTTTAATGTCAACTACTTTCAGAGTACGCATTGAGTAGATTGTGTAGAAACTACTTTCAGAGTAGGCATTGAGTAGATTGTGTAGAAACTGTATAGGTGTGTGTACATGAACTAGGCTTTGCTATCGATGTGTCTCATTGATCTGTCTGCTCTACTTGAAGGATTCAGTCAATCCCAACATCGTGATACAGACAAGATCAATGCTAGAGCGTGTGTAGAAGCACGAGAGACACATAGTTCAATCTGATGTGCTTTTATGTCTGTATGTTGTCACAAGATTGGATACTTGTTCACTGCACTTGTTTTCTGGACTGGAACTGATTTGATTCGTAAAATAGTCGAGTGCACTCTTGAATCTAAGTTTTGATGGGAATCAATGATGAGTTGTCCTGGGAGCAATGAAGGACAGGAAAAACCCAAAGAACGGAGAATTAATATTCAAGGTATTTCTCTCCCTTAGTCATGCTGAAGTTTACGACATTAGTCATGTTACAACCTTAGTCATGTTACCCATCTTGTCACCTTGTATCATATTACCACTTATTATATCTTATCACCCAAATGGAACTTTCAACAGGCTTTCATCTAATTCAAAATTTGTCGACAAGCTGGTCTAAATCTTGTTATTGATTACAGACTTGTACTAAACATTTGTAGTCATTTAATATCCCCTTCCATTATTTAGTCCTTGCTTCCTTTTCAGACAGATGACTTCCATGCTATTCACCCATGAAGATTTGACAAGATAACTTTTATGCTATTCACTGCACTTTATTCATGGCCTATAAGGATATGTATTACCTCTGCAACTCCTTCCATATACTTATGTATACGATTGAGCTAGAAATTTGACAAAGTGACTCTTTGTGAAAAGAGTTGACTAGCTAATTGGCAACACAAGGAAAGCGTCTGGTTTGACCGTTAAAATTTGTCAAAATATAATAATGTTCAAATTAAATTTGGTCTGGAGGTCTAGCTATGCAATCTCACCAGGACTTGTTTTTCGAAAAACATTTTTAAAAATCTATTATTCACGAGTTATTCAGAGTACAATAATTACTCGCATAAAGTCCTTCATAAAGGAGGAATTGTCTTCAAAAATGAAACCAAAATTTTTTTTTACTTGTTTATATTTTTAAAAGTAATGAAAAATTCCATTTCAGATCATGCGATCTATAGGTCAGTTGATGTAAGGGCAATCTGTTTCCTTTGCCGACGGTCAACGAGTGTGTCATGTAGCCAGCACAACGACCAACCGTCTTTACTTTCCCCAATTAATGTCAGATAGCCATTAGAGTTCGATGGACTTAGGGGCGTCCTCAAAATCCTGTAGCTCGAAATCCCATTTTTCATCAAGACTACTCGGTGAATTTCAAGCGCTTTACCACTCAGCCGCCCCTGTTAATATATTTGCTTACAATTCCTGTCATCATCTTGTCAAATCTTCATGGGCTAAACAAAAAAAAACTGGATATGGATCTCGAAAACGGCTTCAACGATTTTCCTATAAATTTAACAGTTAATGCATATAAATTTGATCTAGAGGTCTAGACAATCTTTATCCTGAACACACATAACGTAAGCGGGTACTCCCGCATGTATACCAAACTTGAATCTTCTATACCATATATAGCTTTCTATACAGCTTTGTAGTCTAGACTACTGTCTTTAAATGTTCCCTGTTCTGGATCTGTATCACCAAGCTAGAATTCTATATACTATTGAGTACATTTATACATTTGCTAAGTCAGTATTTTTTTTTTGTGGGGAGGGGAAGTTGAGGCAGTAAAAAAAAAATCAATTTTTTAAAAAATCTCTTTCATTTATTAACAAAATTACCCTAACGAGGAATTGTCTTATTTAATGTTACTGGCCGACATGGAATGAATACGTTGTTAATGTGTATAAATGTATAACAACAGAAAGAAATGGAGGTAGAACTCTTTTGTGTTGAGGGAAGAGTTTTTAAAAATTCTTGGGTAAGAGAGGGTTACGAAACTAGAGTGATAACACACAAAAAAAGAAGGTCCAACCAAAAGCAACAGTTTGTAATGGTCCTGGTGGAAGGTGGGGGAGGGGGCTTAAAGAAACGTGATTTCGAATTCACTGGAGAGAACTGTTTGGGGAGGGGGGGGGCGTTTTACAGCGGGCCGTTCCAGTTTAACATAACATATACTAAAATACACTGACCAAAAGGGAGGCTGTTGAAATGCGGACATTTTTATTGAAACAAAAAGGTGGGAGAAGGTGAAAGTATTATGTGAGCATTACGATGTGCAGAATGGAATAAGAAAAATGGCCCAGGTCAAAAATATCCCAAAACCAATGAACAATTTCGAATAAGAATTGAAAACCCAAAGACCAATTCAATATAGTGTCCATCCAGAGACTATTGGAGAGTTGGGAGGGGAGAAGTGCTACTCGGAACACGGCAAATCGTTCTCCACGGCTTCTTCACCCGAGAAACAGCTCACCCGAAACACCGTTCACCGACAAGGGTTCAGGACTAATGGCTCACTGACTGTTGGTTCATTCATTCACTGATACATACTAGGGAGACCTAGAATGCATTTTTTGGAAAGATCTTAAAGGCTAATCAGTGGAAACTTCCAAAACCTAAAGCCTAGGTGGATCACCTGAGCTCTAACTGCTCCACCTATTCCTTAGAAATTTAACCGTTGATGTATATCGCTGAGTAAAGAATGACTAGCTCTTTGGCTAAACGGGGACAACTTCGTTATAATGTTCAAAGTAAAGGAAAATGTTTCATTTGCCAAAAGAACGAGACATTATTTGTCATGACCAAGACTCGACGTCTTTAGTATTTCTGCATTCCTTGAAGAGTTTGCAGACAGTGCACAAAATGTTTCTGCACGTTGATTTATTAATCATAGTATGAATTTGTAATTCTCTTTAAGTTATTTTGAACATTCTTTCAGCGGATATTCCCGCATTCGACTCAAATCTTACTTTGTATTTTGAACATCTCTTAGTGGAATTCCCGCACTTGCCACGAATCTTTCTTTGTATTCAGTTAGGAAATTAATAGACGTACATAAATATTTTGCGCACTGTCTTATGTAGAAATAAACTGGACCTAATAGAAAGACTTCTTGCAATATTGAAGCATCCCAAGAACTAAATAGAATGAGAAATTGTAGACCACCATCTTGTCTGTAAAGAAGGAATTGATTTTTTTTTTTATGTTACTTGCTTTCTAATTAACTACCAATAGTTACTTAACTATTTGTTGTTGTTTTTTAATCGATTCTTGTTTTGTGAGGTGAAAGAAATAATTGTGCATTTTTCAACTTGATCCGAGACTGGGTGTGGGAGATATAACGTGAACAAACGTTTGACCAGACAAAGTTAGTCGCTATTTGTAACAATATATATATATATATATATATGACTTCTTTTCTCTGCACACATTGAAGTCCTGCTATGAATATTTCAAACAATCCTTACTGAGATATATAGACTTATTCTGTGGGAAGCGTGGTCGAGAGGCCAAGTGCGCTTGAACTTGGCTTGGCTTGGCTACCTAGAAGGTGTCTCGAGGTTCGACACCCGACTCGGGCAGAGTTGTGTTTACTGAGCGCCTAAAGGCATCACGGAAAACCAACTCCTAGATACCCCCCTCATATGAAATTGGACCAAAAGCGCTCTGAGCATGCTATAAGCATGAAAGTAGCGCTGTATAAAAGCTATAATAATAATAATTCATTGCTTTGAATATTTCAAACAATCCTAACAGAGATATATAGACTAATTCAATGCTTTGAATATTTCTAACAATCCTAACAGAGATATATAGACTAATTCAATGCTTTGAATATTTCTAACAATCCTTACAGAGATATATAGACTAATTCAATGCTTTGAATATTTCTAACAATCCTAACAGAGATATATAGACTAATTCAATGCTTTGAATATTTCTAACAATCCTAACAGAGATATATAGACTAATTCAATGCTTTGAATATTTCAAACAATCCTTACAGAGATATATAGACTATAGACTAATTCAATACTTTGAATATTTCAGACAATCGTCACAGAGATGGACCTTGTGGAAAACGATGTTTTGTGGTGGCAACAGTGTCTTTGTTTTTATTTCTGACCTTCGTAGCCCTGCCGGCCGGTAAGTTTTTTCACAATCTAGTTCAATTATTCATTGATCATACTGTAGCTAATCTTTGTATTACTTCAGCTGAACTATTTACTATTGCTCTTTAAATGAAGCATTCTAATTTTGATTTAAGGGAAAATTTAAGTTCAGCTTTGCACATCACTTGAATCTCTTGTGCCTGTAGAACTATAGGAGTTTTCAAACTATTTGCGTTGTTGTTGTTTTTTTTTTATCTAGAAAAGAAATATCTTTGAGAAAACTGCACTACGACTGTTTTGAAAATGGTGGTAAAAAAAAAAAAAGAAGCCTACTGATTAGCACTACAGCAAACAAAATGTGTGACATGGCCATTGAGCTCATCAGGAGTTCAATGCTTAGTCGAACTCTAGCTCTAGAAGACAGTGAAACACCTTCCATTAAAATAGATGCGTTGCATGTCTAGCTAAAGTTTTAAGTTGCCTGTCTAGCGGATGTTTTATTCTAGCTATGTTTTATGTTGCATGTCTAGCTGATGTTTTATGTTGTTCTTCTAGCTGATGTCTTACGTTGCCTGTCTAGCGGATGTTTTAGTCTAGCTGATTTTTTTTTGTTCTTCTAGCTGATGTCTTATGTTGCCTGTCTA
The DNA here is from genome assembly GCA_030265305.1 of Biomphalaria pfeifferi. Classification (NCBI taxonomy): domain Eukaryota; kingdom Metazoa; phylum Mollusca; class Gastropoda; family Planorbidae; genus Biomphalaria; species Biomphalaria pfeifferi. The sequence continues at coordinate 842,963 of JASAOG010000116.1, forward strand.
GCTATGTTTTATGTGGCCTGTCTAGGTAATGTTTTACTTGTCTGTCTAGCTGATGTTTTATGTTGTCTGTCTAGCTGATGTTTTATTTGTCTGTCTAGCTGATGTAAGTTAACTAACAATTTGTAATATTACTAGGATTACTTGAAATGTAAAATGCATGGCGAAGTTAAACTTGGCCTATGTTTTATGTTGCATGTCTAGCGTATGTTTTAGTTTAGCTGATGTTTTATGTTGTTCTTCTAGCTGATGTCTTATGTTGCCTGTCTAGGATATGTTTTAGTCTAGCTATGTTTTATATTGCTATTATTGTTCTTAAGTTTGTTTTAGGGCTACAATACATACACTACGGTCAAAGTTAGTACCAAAGGAATATTTCTGCCAAGTTTTATCAAGTTTGTTCAAACGGTTTTGATTTCTATTCAAAACATACATACATACGCCTTACATTCTACTTTATAGTATAGATATAGAAAAACTCACCAAAGGGAGATAAGCCTCGTGTAGAGAAATGGGCTATAAGAATTGTAAGATAGCTAGATTAAAATATAATAATTATATGTTAATGCAAAGTGTCACAATCATCAATTGTGGATGTCAGATGTCAAGATCTATGAAGATGCTACGATAGATGTCACGTTGAAGATTATCTTGATCTATATCACACTATCAATGATCGTGATTGCCGAGGATCTTGAAATCACCTTTTAATAAGATGATCGTATAGAAGTAGCTAGATCTAGTTGATAATACGATCAATCAGAATGTTGCCAGTTGATAAGAGGATCATCTAGAAGTTGCCAATCGCTAAATCGATCTAAGTATGTTACTATATTCACTGAAAAAACTTCTCTTCGTCTAAAACAATTACTTTAATTCAGAACTTGAAAAAGCTATTCACAAATAATTACAATTGTTAAATGTACTTGAATAAAATAACAGATCTACACAATAATATAAAAAAATACTGACTTAGTTCTAATACAAAACTCTAGTACACGTTCTCACTAACACGATCCATACAAGACTGACTAAAAATCTAGAACCTTTCCCCAGGTTTAGCGTTGTCACGTGTCTAACGCACTCGTTGCAATGCCAACCAATAAATTTACAATAATTAATATTTCAAAACCAATCACATTTATTCTGTCACATAGTTTTACGCGTGATGGAATTTCCCGAGGTCGCTGACGAGCTAAATATAGATACTGTGTATGTGACATATTACCCCCCGCTTTCTTAAGCATTTGTATGGTAATAGAAATGCGTATAAAATAATACATGAAAAATTATTATGACATTATAACTCATTTGGTTAGTACTAATGTGAAAATGTGTACATATTCAAAAACATTACATATGAAAAATAAAAAAAAATGGTTGAGATACAAAAGATGATTGTAGTTACACTGTAAGTTGCATTATGTAATCACATTTTTGGTCATGGTTCATAAAAAATATGTATAATGTCTTTAAACATTAACAAGTTACTGTACAGTTGATGTCACATTCGAAATGAAATAAGATTATAATAAAATATGATAAAGATGAGTATCTTTTCTTCGAAGGTACTTTGGATCTGTAATAAACATATTACAAACTTAATCTGATAATAAAATATCTGTGAAGAGAAAATGTAATGACGAAACTAAGTAATTAACTATATACATCTGGACAGTGTGTCAGCGAATACATTCAAGTGACCTGGTATTGTCTTGACATCAAACTGGTAGTCCATGAGTTGTAGACTCTAACGTGTTAATCGTCCGTTTGCCATCTTCTTTGAGTTCAGAAAAGCTAGTGGTGCATGGTCTGTCAGTAGTGTGGAGTGTGCACCCAATAATTATTTGGTGAATTTGGAAATGGCCCAGACAATGGCCAGACATTCACGTTCAATAGTGGAGTATCTAGTTTCGGCTTGTGAGAGTTTCCTGCTGATAAAAAATACAGTATGTAAAGTCTCTTGGTAATCCTGCATTAAACATGCTCCAATGGCTGATGAAGATGCGTCGGTGGCGAGATGAAAAGGCTTTTCTCGATTCGGAAGTTTGAGTATACTGTCTCTGGAAAATGTTGCTTTGATATTCTCAATTGTGTCTTCTAGTTCCGTAGACCATGGAATCTTGATAGGTTAACCCTTCTTGGTGAGGTTGGTCAATGTTGATGTGAGTGCTGTGTAATTAGAAATAAATGTTCTGTAAAAATTACACAGTCCCAGAATGCTTCTAACTTGCTTCTTAGTTGTGGGAACTTTGATGTCTAAAATGCGTTTGATGATATCTTCTTGTGGTCTAAGTGAGTTGTAGCTAACTCTATGACCTAGGAAAGATACTTCAGTCATGGCTAATTCTACCTTGCTGGGTTTTATCGTGAAGCCGTATTGTTGTATTATGTTGAAGACTTCATGCAATCCTTTCATGTGTTCATTCCATGTTTTATGGAATATGCAAATGTCATCTATGTAAGATACTGTGTCTTTTCGTTGGTTCAGTATTCTATGTATAGCTCTGTTAAAAGTGCTGCTGGCGTTGACCAATCCGAATGGCATGTATAGTCCGAAAGCTGTTGTAAAGGCTGTAATAACCTCTAGATAAATCTAGTTTGGTGAAAAATTTTGCCTCTGAAAATTGTGTCATAAGATCCTCAGGGTTAGGCATGGGATATGAATCGAGGCGAGTTATTTTGTTTAATTGTCTGAAATCGACACACATTCTTGGAGTTGATGCTTGTTTACGTTTGACAAGTACAATTGGTGCAGCATATGGTGAATTAGAATGTTCTATGATGCCTTGTTCTAAAAGTTGATTAATTTCTAGTTGAAGAAAATCTCTGTAGTGTATTGGTAAAGGATAAGGTCTTGAGTTTGTAGGCTTGGAATCTGTAAGTATGATTTCATGTTCAACAATAGAAGTTTTTCCTGTAACATCTGTGAATATTTCTGAATGTTCTTTGAGAATGTTTGTCAATTCTTGTCTTCTCTGAGGTGATAATTTATCAATTTTGATATCATGCCAAAATTCAGTTTGCTTCGGTGGTGTATCTGGCATTATAAAATCATCCATATCATTTTCTTCTTCTTCAGGTATGATTGCTAAACATGACATAACTCTTTCTGTTTGTTCTGTACTTGTATCATCATCTGTTTCAGTATTGTACTTTTGTAGCATGATGATATGGTATATTTTCTTCTTGTTATGAAGGTCAATTTTATAGTCAACATCTGTGATTTTTCTGAGTACTGAGAATGGACCTTGCCATTTGATAAATAGCTTGTTGTTCTTATCTGGTAACAATAAACATACTTTGTCTCCTGGTTCAAATTGTCTGAATTTTCTGGTTTTGTTGACTCTAGCTTGAGTATTTCTGTTTGCTTTATCTGTGGCTTCTTTAGCTTGCTCACATGCTGATATGACAAAGTTTCTCATATCTATGACATGCTGAAATGCTGTTTTTGTCTCTGGTTTTTTAATCTGTTGTATTAGAGATTCTTTGAGTATTGACATGGGTCCTCGTGGGTTGGCGCCGTATGTCATCTCAAAAGGAGAGAACCCTGTAGTTTCTTGTTGACATTCTCTATAAGCGAATAGTGCTGCAAGTAAGAGTACATTCTAGTTTTGTGGATTGTCGTGAGCGATTTTCGATAAGATTTTCTTCAGAGTACCATTAAATCGTTCACAGAGACCGTTGCTTTAAGAGTGGTAAGGCGTTGTGAACTTCATCTTGACTTTGTACATGTCCATAAAGGCTTTGGTTACATCTGCGGTGAATTGTGTGCCTCTATCAGAAAGGATGACTTGTGGGAAACCTTTTCTGGAAAATATTTCTTACAGTGCTCTGGTAATGTCAAGTGCTGATATATTGACTAAAGGAATTGCCTCTGGCCATCTGCTACATGTATCAACCAAAGTTAAGATGTACTTGTGATTTCTGTCTGAAGCTACTGGCATAAGAACTATCAAATCGACTGACACTTTTTGAAAAGGCTTGTCTGTCAGTTCCATTGCTTGAATTGGTGCCTGTATACTGTTGCTTTTATGACCTTTCATTTGGAAAACATGGCAAGAGCTGACATATTTCTTGACATCTTTGGTGATGCTTGGCCAATAGAATTCTTGAAGGATTCTTTTCTTCGTTCTGGTTACACCCATATGACCTGTATGTGGAAGATTATGTCCTGTTGCCAATATTTCTTTTCTGTATTTTTGAGGTACAAGTACTTGTTGTATTGTTTCGCTCTTATTGTGACTGTTCTTCATAAGAATACCATTCTGAAAATATGGTTCATCTGTGAATTTTGATTGTTTGTTTGCTTGCGCCTTCTTATAGTCTTTGCAATGATGAATCGATCTTCTGTTCATGTTTGAATTCATCATGTTGGAATTGTGGCAGTACATCGTCATTTTCAGGTAATGTTCTGATTACTGGTTCTGTCTCATTTTGAATGGTCTGTACTTGAGTCTTAGATATTGATTCATTTTGGCTTGCTCGTTCGGATGAAAAGTGTTCTTTTGGTTTGGTCATTGATCTGGTTACTACTGCATAACATTCTTGATTTCGTTCAATGTTGTTTGCCCACTCTAAAAGTTTTTGTGGGGTGCAGTCTCTGACTCCTTCAATGTTGCCTATGATTAAGTCAACTGGTAAGTCGCGGGCAACCAAGGCTTCGGTTGGACCACTAAAGAATGGCGTCTTAATATGTATTACGGCTTCTGGTAGACTGCTGACAGTGCCATTGAATGCTGTGGCTTGAACTGATTTGCCTGTTAGTTGGTTTGACTTGACAAAACGTTTCTTGATTAATATAGATGTGCTTCTGGTGTCACGTAGCACCTGTGCTTTTTTATTTCCTACCAAACCTGGATAAAATTTAAGACCATTTGTTTTCGCTATGACAGTCATGGTTTAATGTTCTGCGCTATCATTTCTGGTAGAAAAGTTCTTCTTATATACATATCGTGGTCTCGAGTCTTGAGAGTGGCTTCTGTAACGAAGTCTTTCATTATATCTTTGATTTCTTGTAGATTGCTTGCCATGGTATGGATTGCTGGTGTTGAACTGCTTTCTTCTGCATTCATGAGCTTGATGACCTTTCATATGACAATGTGAACATTCAATAATCTTGGTGCGGCATTGAGAAGCAAAATGTCCTATGTTGTTGCATCTATTGCAAATTATTTTGTCATTTTTTGTATTCTGTGAATTTCTTTTGTCTTGTAAAAAACAGACAAAGTTTTCATCTGCTGCTGGTTTGACTGGCTTGTTTGGATAAGCAGCTTTATATTGTCTGATGATTTTGGTTAACGTTGGAATATCAGAAGGACTTCTTTCAATTATATAAGATTGGATGTCTTCTGAATGAGCATGCGTGATATTGTCAATGATGATATGTTGTCTGATAGCTTGATAAGTGTTTTCCACTTTAGCAAGAGATATCTATCTGTCGAACCACATGGTCATGTTGGAAACGAAAATTTGAGGATCGTCTTCTTGTTTTGGTCTTGAGCTGTAGTTGTCTGAAGTTGCACCGTACTGGCGTAATAAAGCTTCCTTGATATCATGATAGTCACTGCGCTCGTTGACTGACAACTGCGAACAAATGTCAACTGCTTTTCCTGTCAGTAAACTAAGGAGGGAACTTGACCACTGGTCTTCTGGTAAGCCAGCCGTTGTTGCTAATTCCTCGAATCTAATAAAGTATGAGTCCATGTTGTCTGTAGATTCATTGAATGAATAAATCTTTGACATGAGTTTATATCGATCAAAGACATTGGAACTTGCTTGATTAGTGTTGGCTTCTGTTGATTTTGAGTCTGACTTTACTTTATTTTCTTCATGTTGCATTTTCAATTTTTCAAATTCCATTTGTTCTCTTTCATGTTCTCTTTGTCTTTCAGCAGCTTCTTTATCTTCTTGCCGTTTCTTCGTCTCATATTCTCTTTGTCTTTCTGCTTCTTGTCTTTGTTTTTCTTCAGCTTCTTTATCTTCTTGACGTGTCTTTGCTTCATGTTCTCTTTGTTTTTCTGCTTCTTGTCTTTGTTTTTCTTCAGCTTCTTTATCTTCTTGACGTGTCTTTGCTTCATGTTCTCTTTGTTTTTCTTCTTTGTCGTCGTCTATATCTGCTTGCTCTTTTGCCCAGACCGTTAGTTCAAGTGGCAGTAATTTCAATATTTTTCCTTTGTCAAGTAATTCTGACATTCTTTGTGTTCTATCTCTAGGCTTTGAATCCTTTGTATAATTATGTTATAATTATAAATATATGAACTTGAATATATAGATATAGTACTGTTTTGAATATAATAATGTTAGTTATGCCGTAACTGGCTAGTAATCTTGAACAGTAGTAGTAAATCTACCACTGGAGTCGTTGTAGGAAGTGTAGATTTATTCAACCGTATCAGGTTACTGAAATATTGCTGAGCCGTACAAGGCTATGAACTTTTTCTCTCTTGAGATTGTAGATCTAGTAGAATCTGTAGTATTAAAGTCGTCGTTTTGTACGATTGACTTGATATCAAATAGTAGAAAAATGTCTACTTGATAGATTATAGTGCCAGGTAATTGCTACTGGGCTTATCTATAATACTAATGCCAGTTAAATGATACTGGGCTTATCTACTGTGTCAGTTAAATAATACTGGGCTTATGTTATGCCAGCTAAATATTACTGGGCTTATGTATCGTGCCAGTTAAATAATATTGGTCTTATTGCCAATGCCAATACAAAATAATAATATTAGATCTCGAGAGTTATAGTGACCTTTGAACACAGTAGAACTATTCTCAAGTTGAAGAAAATCGAAGTTTTGTAATTGACGAAGTTTTGAAAATTTGTCCTTAGATCTTGAAAAAAAAAATATTTTTTTTGATGATCTTTTTGATGATCTTTTGATGATCTTTATCGAAGGTCGGAGGTGCCAGATGTTACAATCATCAATTGTGGATGTCAGATGTCAAGATCTATGAAGATGCTATGATAGATGTCACGTTGAAAATTATCTTGATCTATATCACACCATCAATGATCGTGATTGCCGAGGATCTTGAAATCGCCTTTAAATAAGATGATCGTATAGAAGTAGCTAGATCTAGTTGATAATACGATCATTCAGAATGTTGCCAGTTGATAAGAGGATCATCTAGAAGTTGCCAATCGCTAAATCGATCTAAGTATGTTACTATATTCACTGAAAAAACTTCTCTTCGTCTAAAACAATTACTTTAATTCAGAACTTGAAAAAGCTATTCACAAATAATTACAATGGTTAAATGTACTTGAATAAAATAACAGATCTACACAATAATATAATACAAAACTCTAGTACATGTTCTCACTAACACGATCCATACAAGACTGACTAAAAATCTAGAACATTTCCCCAGGTATAGCGTTGTCACGTGTCTAACGCACCTCGTTGCAATGCCAACCAATAAATGCAGCCCAATTTACATTAATTAATATTTCAAAACCAATCACATTTATTCTTTCACATAGTTCTCCGCGTGATGGAATTTCCCGAGGTCGCTGACGAGCTAAATATAGATACTGTGTACGTGACACAAATATTATATAAGACTGTATGTGGATTTAAATATTATATCAAAGAGTGTATGTATGTTAATCATTTATAAAGAAAACGTTGTCTAGGATTTGTTAATTAACGTTGTCTTTATTACCGTGTTCACCTATAATTTCCTTGTAACAAAAATACACTGAATTATATACATTTTATATGGAACGTAATGATACAAACATAAAATGAAGCAAAATTGATTACAATGGTGCTTAAAAACGAAGCAAAAGTGAATAAAATGTTAAAAAGAAACTGATAAAATGCACTGAAATGTAGAAAGCTTAACTTTTGCATAATTATTCATAGTCGATGACAATACATGGATCAATCAAAAAATGTATTCATTAGTATATCAATTAGTGGTAGTTAATTTTTGTGTTATATTGAAAAAGGGAATTAAACCTTGCTGTATTTAGATATATGACAGCTATTTTGTCGTTCTTCCCATTAGATACTTTTTTTTTTTTTTACTATTTTGCTTGTTGCATACTTTATATTCAACAATTATACATACAATTTCATTTGTAAAAAAAAAATGTTTAAAATCAATGTATAAAATAAATAACTATATAAATTGTAAAACAACGTTTCTAAAGGCAAATGGACATGTCAGTCACACGCTTAGTTTTTAGAAGCTACTTTGTAGACACTTCGTGCGTACTGATCATGACCAAAAGTCTCAAAACATTTTTTTGTTGTTGATATTTTTTTTCGACTCCAATTCCAATTGGACTTTTAAGTTTTTGTTGTTACTCAAGATTTAGGACTAGGTCTGTTGTTATTTCCTATCGATATTACTTTTTTTTCTATTAAAAGATACATGGCTTGAATTTTCCATGTCCATAACGGATCATTCGGGGGCCACCTAAGTTTGTATGGTTACACAAACTCTCTATGTAATGTTTTTATTTAGGAGTACTTTATGCTCACTATTCCCTATTTAAAGTGTTCGAGTTTACTTCTTATCATTTTGTTAGTCTGCTTATCATTTTGTTAGAGTCTGAGCCAGGGCCAACAAACTTGATGGCGTAAAACGTTTGGATTCTTGTAGTCCCAGTCCGGCTGTAGGGAGTCAACACAGCAGCAGCAGACATTGGTGTGTGCCCTCCATTGACGTGCTTGCTGGCCGTGTGGCAAGAAACCAAAAACTGGATCAATATCTGGGAAGTCCTCTTCATTGTTGGATTGGCCAGTTTCTGAACTGCTTGTGACACTCTCACACAGTCTCTCTCTCTCACACAGTTTCTCACTCTTGCAGTCTCTCACTCGGACTTGTTCTCAACTCTAAACTAGCACACTGACTGGAGTGTCTCCTTAGATCCATGCAAAACTCTGTTCACCTTTGATCCTGTACACGAGAGAGAAGGGGGGGGGGGGGTAATATAGAGTCTGCCTTTCCTTTACCTTTGATTAAATATATTCATTTATAAAGAAAAAAAATGGTTTGATCACGATGTCAGAAAATAGATGCTGATAGTAGTTAGGCTAGGTCTAGACCTACATGGAATAGTTTATCTTTACACAGAATAATCGTTTGTGTAATCAGCATGTTTCAATATTCAATAATTTTTGTCTTTCAATGTATCTGTCAAACAGATTACAACTCCAGTCAGTGCCTAGTTGAACTTGTATCTATAACCCCTTCACCTTTTTAGGCAGAGATTGCATTGAATGGAAGTTTCTCAGTGGGCGTGTAACTCTCACACTTGTTGATCATTGCTTTGCTCTGTCTTGTCTGTGTTATCAGCAGTGTAGCTGTTATAGGAGCAACAGTTAGGGCACACTCTAGCCTGTAGTCTGTATTGCACTTGACTGCATGCGTTAGCTGAAACATTTGTTTGTATTGGTCCAAACATCGTGATGAAAGCTTGAGGTTTGTCACGTGTTTGAAACTACTTCAACCCAATTCACTTGGTCCTCTGTCTTTCAGGCTAATTGATGTCCTTAACAAAGTATGTAGGACACCTATAGTTAGGTTCCTTCATCTCAGGTTCATTCATCTGATGGTGGCCTAAGTAACATTGGACTTGTCTGTGACTCTATGAAGGCAATACTTTCCGTTAATAGAAAAAAATTGAACCACTACAATTTTGTATTTGGCAGTATTCTAAATGTTCAAAAACTTTATCCACTGGAGTCCTACTGTCCAATGTACCCATATAGTATATGATGTCACACTGTTTTGCTAAATAGTTACAGTATATGATGTCACACTGTCATTTGTAACGGATGCATGCATAAATCAGATGTGCATGAAGTATTTCTAACGATGCTTGATTATACTAGATGCGTGCGTACCTTGTTGAGTGTATTACTTTTGCGAGTTTCTAGACTATGCTATCCGCCACAAGATGAACAGGTACCAACTGGAACAAAGACTCAATAACTAAGTTCACTCAGAATGAAACTTCAAACTACAGAATGGGCCACAGTCGAGTCCGTGACTAACCCCTTGAAAGTCTATCAGTAACTGATTGCTAAAAGTCTATTCTAGTCTCTAACCCAAAGTCTATGTCGTCACTATACACTATAAAATGTACGTTCACTGTCGTTCTAATAAAGTGGGCAACTCAACTAACTAAACTAGCTATCTAACACTTGCTAGAGTTACGGTATATGATGTCACACTGTCTTGCTAAAGAGTTACAGTATAGTATATGATGTCACACTGTCTTGCTAAAGCATTACAGTATAGTATATGATGTCACACTGTCTTGCTAAAGAGTTACAGTATATGATGTCACACTGTCTTACAAAAGAGTTACAGTACAGCATATGATGTCACACTGTCTTGCTAAAGAGTTACAGTATATGATGTCACACTGTCTTGCTAAAGAGTTACAGTACAGCATATGATGTCACACTGTCTTGCTAAAGAGTTACAGCATATGATGTCACACTGTCTTGCTAAAGAGTTACAGTATATGATGTCACACTGTCTTGATAAAGACTTATAGTATACGAGCTTACTCATGCGGTGTAGCATATGCCCCCAGCCCCTCTCTCTTTTTTTCTGAGTCTTGTTCTGTCAGCGCGGAAGTTACGTGGGGTAACGCTTGTCCGACTTACAGAAATTAAAGAGTTATCGTTCCATGACTTTTCAGCATAGTGTCCCAAATGGTTGAGCCATGAAGCGAATTATATATGCTGTCTTACTGAAGAGTTTTAGTATATGATTCCACACTTAATGCAATTATCATATTTTTTGTTACCTTTTTAATTCTTAAAGTTTTATATTTTCTAATATCTTTATTGCTTTATTTTCAGGGGCTTTTTTAATCATTCATGGTCGTCACCAGAACAGCATTGCTTTCCAGTTAGGTGGCGCTGCTGTTGTTTGCATTCCCATTCTTGCTGCCATCATTCTTGCTATAGTGTTTTTTGTAAGGAGAAACAGGCGCAAAGCAACATTCACTAGTGTCAGTACAGCCAGGGTATAAATATAGTAGGAGGACTTTGCAGGATACAACAGAAGCACTCATATAGAGTCACATTGATATTGTGCCAGAATATAACAGAAGCACTCGTAGAGTCAACATGATTTTGTAGAAAATGTCATTACACTGACAATCATCATGAAGTTCTTGACACTAGCTAAGTGCTTTAGCCTTGTAACCACAAACACAATAGGTCCAAATCAAAGAAGTGGATTATTGAATGTAATTCAACAAATTGTTGCCTGTTTGGACTCATGAATGAACTACCATTCTGATGTGTCATTAATATTTACCATTCATCCTTCCTTTAGTTCCTGCATGTGTCAGCCTGTTACTTGGTGACATTCAGCCACTAGTCTCATTCGTAGGCTGTCTGTGCATTGAACTTCTACATTGTTCTCTGAACTGATAATTAGGAATCCAAGAACTTCAACTGAGAATGTCCAGAGTAGAGTTGTTACCCCTTCACTGCTCAAGAATGAGGGAGGACCTAGCAGTACAATTTTATTGTGAAATAGGAAATCTCATTTTTTACCTTTAATTATTTTATCACTTTGTGACATTTTGTGTAAATATTTTTAGTAACTTTTGTTACAGTGAGCTGGATTTTAAATTATTTGTAATCTATGTAAAATACAACTTAATATGTTCTGATAAAAACATTTTCCTGACAAAAGTATTTCATGAAAATGATGAAGATCTCCAGACTACACAATTTAGACCAGGATTAGAGTTTCTCCAGAACCTACTTAGCTTGCTGTTTGGGGTAAATAAGTTTCCTAATACTGTACAAATTGTGTACAGAGAAGAAAATAAGCTTTGTGTGTGTGTATGTATATATATATGTAAATGAAAAAATAAAGAAAATTCAATCTTCAAAAAGTTTCAGAACCACTGGTCTCCCCCACTTGATGATATGTTTTGTTTTTTTATTTTGTTGTTTGGTTTTGTTTTTTTTTAATTCTGTGAAAACTTAACTTTGACTAAAATCAACTTACAAACATATCCATTAGATCTTTATTTTCTATTGTAATAGTAATAATAGTAAAAGTAATAATTCTTGTATTTGAACTGTCTCAGATTGTACTGCTGACGACCAAGTTAAATTAGCAGCTACTTCTGACCAGGTCTGAACATTGTAGTGCTAATGTGCAATGCTGTATGTTTTATTTGACCTGCAATATGTTACATTACACTTTATTTTGGGTTTCAATTTAAGACAAAACTTTGAGTTATTTCAGAGTTTTATCAGATGCATTTAAAGCATGACTTTGTATGTTTGGTTTGAATTGATGAGTTGCATAGTCATGACATGATACCACTAGATAGGCTTCATGGAAGAAGAGTGTCTTGGAATGTCTGTGTCAGTATGTTTGTGTCTGTGCTTAGCATGTCATCATATCATTGTTGTTTGTATTAGCACCCCATGCCAGTCAGCACATGTATTAGCACCCCATGCCAGTCAGCACATACTAGATTTGTTATTCTTAGAGTCAGTTCCCAGGCTTTATGTTTCTACATCATGTGTTAAATGTTGACCTTTTTATTAATCCTAAGGACAACGAGTTGGTAAATGGTACAATACAACAATCAATGGACTCCTCTCTCAGTAGTGTAGTCACACCATGAAACCCAAGAGATCTATGTGTATGTACCAAGACATAAACATAGAACATGACTTTGTGTAAGTTCTGTTTTCACTTTGACTCAGTTATCAATTGATTTACTCAGCAATAGCTCAAAGTATTTGCCAGTTTCAACTTCTGAAATGCTAGACCAGAAGTCAATTCTGTTTCACTAGTCTACCTAGTTGTGTGTGTATCTGACTGCTGTCCAGTGTTTAGGCTAGTTGTATTTAACACTTGCTATTTCTAATATTACTTGTACTGCACTGGAACAGGTAGTCACTGTTCTCTTACCAAATCTTTGGTCACATAGAAACCTTTTGTTTTTTTGTTTTTTAATCTCTTTTTTACATTTATTTCTGTATTTCATGCAACAACTTTGTTTAGATCTAGATGAAGAAATGTCTTCAAATTTATTTCCAAACCTTTGAACCTGACACACTATGTTGACTACATTTACAAGAATAAAATGTTTTGTTTTAGTGACTGTTGTTTATTGTAGAAGCAGCAAATATTTGTTACTTCATGAAATAGTAGAAAGTGGCTGTTAATGAGGACAGTACTAACAATATCTGATTTTCTGTTTTGGTTTTCTTAGGAGTGTGTTTGTACCGTACATATGTAATACTGATGACTTGACATTGATTTATACTATACATATGTAATACTGGTGACTTGAGATTGGCTTATACCAGTGTTTCTCAAACTTTTTTGTCTGCCAGCACAGTAAAAAAACTAAAAAAAATTCGCGGCACACCAGGAAGAACAACAGATATTTTATAATAAAATGAACATTTATTCGACCTGTTTTTAAGTATTACATTTAATGTGAAGGATGTGGCTGGTTTTTTTTTTCTTTTTTAGAGCAAATGCGATCTAATCTAGGCTCCAAAATCGACAAACTCGCATTTTATCGTCTATTGTAAGAATGCTCTCTCATTTCTAAGACTTGATTTCAGTCAGTGCTGAAAATCCAAACTCACAAAACCATGAAGATGTAAATGGAAGAATTATTTTGATTGCTTTTAAACTGATTGCAGGATACAACTTGTTGATTAAAATCCAAAACGCATCCAGGCTTTTCTCGGTAAAACTTGACATAAGAGCTGCCTCGTTTTTTAAATCAATGAGCTGCTCTGCTTCTTCAGTTGTAAGATTTGTAGCTTCATTGTTTCCAAATGGATAGCTGACCCATCCATATTCATTACTTCCAACTGTTGGAAAGTAATGCTGACTGCAGGTGTGTCAAAGTGTCCAAAATTGGGGGTGATTTCTATATTTGAATCACATTTATTGTAAATAGGAAAGCAGTTGAAGACTTCTTTCGAGATCTTACTTTGCAACGACAATTTTTCACCAAATGACTTCAGTTTTGAGGATGCAGTAATGTTTTTCGATTGTCCTTGAAGACTTAAATTCAGTGAATTTAATTTGTCAAATAAATCAGAGAGAAATATCACCTTAACCCACCAGATCTCGCCATGAATAGAAAATCCAAAGACTTTTTTTTCAGCCTCCAAGAATGAAATCAGCTCAGCCTTGAGTTGAACGACACGCTTTAACACTTTTCCCCTGGAGAGCCAACGAACATTGGTGTGATACAGGAGACATTTTTAGTCTGAATTCATTGCTTCACATAGTAGAGAGAAAAGTCGGGATGCAAGCGATCGAGAATGGATGAAGTTTACAACTGTAATAACTTGATCCAGAACAGACATCAAATCTTTCGGCAAAGATTTGAAGACAAGAGCTTCTCTGTGGATCATGCAGTGAACAACTAATTTGTTTGGATTTTCTTGACGGATATGAATGATAAATCCTTTTCTATTTCCCTGCATGTAAGGACAGCCATCGGTGCAAACGCTGACACAGTTTCCCCACATTGTAAGAATTCGTTGACACATTTTTCATACTTTATGAACCGAATAAAAGCTAGCAGCTGAGCTTTGCCGTTAACATCAGTGGATTCATCAATTTGAAGAGACCACAGCAGAGACACTTCATCGTCAGGAGCGTCACAGATTTGATCTTTTAAAACTGACGATATGTCTTCCAATCTGCGCGAGATAGTATCATTTGACAAAGAAACTTTCTTAATTAACTTTTTCGGCGGCATCGGGTCCTATGATAGTTTCAACAATTATTGCTAAAGCTGGTGAAATGATTCATCCTCTAAGTGCGCTTTCTTGTGTTTGCTAATAACTGAGCAACCTTAAAACTTGCTATTAATCCCTTTTCTGGCAGCTTTAGGTAGTTCGTATGTTTCTTAGCTTGTTTATTTTGTTACGCCCTGATGTTTTCAAAGTATTCCTTTGGTTGCGCTTTTGCAGCTGGATGTTTTGTATCCAAGTGTCTCTTTAATTTGATTGAAACATTCGATAGAGTTTCATTGCAGATCAGACAGAATGGCAATGGAGAATCTTCAGGTCCGAAGATATGAAACCATATCCGATGTAATCTTCTTTGTACCTTCGTTTGGTTCCTTGCTTTTCATTTAACATTTTCGCAGTTTCATTCTTTCTAACGTATTTCTCCGTGGATAACAATGAAAAACGCTTAATGATAATATGCTATTATTAGCATACACCTAAACAATTGAAATGAAAAACAATCGCTTATTATTATCGTTACCAATTCAAGAACTGCTAGGGCGGCCTACATTTGAGTCATTATAATAATATATATGTATAGTCGAAAATTCTATAACCTGAATAACTAACACCCCTTTCCCGTCATAATGTAGAGTTCCGATTTATCAGGACAGAGAAAAGAGTTCGTGCTACTATTACTGGTCGTTTGCAAGTGGGGGTGTCATCGTAGGATACAAATTTAATAGTCGGCAGACCTGTGGTGTATAAATTTCAAATATTTGTAGAAACTCCCGCGGCACACCTGCAAATCTTCCGCGGCACACACACAGTTTGAGAAACTCTGGCTTATACTTAACATTTTTTAATACTGGTGACTTGACATTGACTTGTGCTACACATATGTAATACTAGTAAAAGTAAAGTAAAAAGTTCCCCTTTCAGGCCTTGTGGTCTATAAGGCAGATGATGTAAAGGTCATATGTTTACATGGCCTACAGTTAACGAGGGTGTCATGTGGCCAGCACAACCAACCGCCTTTACTTTTCCCCAACTAATGTCAGGTCCCGAAATTAAAATTTCCAGTCTGCACCAGGATTTGAACCCCAGACCCCGATTCAGAAGCTAAGCGCTTTACCGCTCAGCCACTGCGCCTCCTATGTAGTACTGGTGATTTTAAATTGACTTTTTCTATACATATGTAATTTGTAAAAAATTATCTCTTTTGGCTAACGAGTTTCTCGACCTCTGCCATATGAAATCTAATGGACCTCATTCACCAATCGTAAATAAATAAATAAATAACATTTAGCCACGTGACAATATTGATAAAACAATGAAAATTACGTATCACGTGACAGCCTTTATAGATTGCGTAATTTGTATAGAAGAGATAGAGAACCACTTGGCAAAATGTTTGTTTACGATTGGTGAATGGGGTCCATTGTTATGTTATCAATGATACAATGGTAGCCTACTCTTAGCAGACTTTCCTCGGCACCACCTCAAGTAGTTTAGATTCTAGAAAGGATTATGTACTCTGAGAAAAACTCATCAAAGACTTCTATCGTCTTTACAAACGTTTGGCCCCTGACATCAGTTTAAGGAAGGACGGACGGACGTCTGTACCACCACACGCTCAGTCAGCGGGGAGACAACTTGGAAATATCTCTTAGGACTCAATCTCCAGTCATCTAAATATGTATCTTTTTCTTTTTTCAAACTATCAACAATTAGTGTACACTGCAGTTATGGACATCAAACACTCAGATTGATTCTGTATTCAAATGGTGTACACTGCAGTTGTGGACAGCAAAAACTCAGATAAATTCTGTATTCAAATAGTGTACACATATTGAAGTAATGCATTATCAACTATCTCTTCAAGTGAATAGAAAGCTACTTAGTAGCATTTTGTTGAAGTTCACAAATAGAACGATGAAGGCTTGAGAAAGTTGAATCATAAGAATAAATATTTAGCATTGATATTTTAAGTGTAGTGAATTCTCCCTCAAACATGTTCAACTCTCAGGTTTTATACTTTGAATTGTCTCGAAACGTTTAGGTGTACATATAAAAAAATCAACTCAAGAAAATGTTTTTATAATGATTGCAGGACACACATTTGAAAACTAAAGAAAAGTCGGTGCCGAAGTTTTAGATGCAGACGGCGAAAGAAAACCTCAGTAGACCTCCGGGACACTTTGTCTGCTTCAGATTGAGCAAAGTCTGCAGGTCGCCACTGAGTAGGTGTAGTGACATGAAATAGTTTACTCATTCTTTAGACTCGAAACTGCGGTCTTCGAGCTTTTCAATTCTAAACAAGACAAGCATGGCGATAGATCAGGGCTTCTCAACCTGTGTGTCGCGACCCCCTTGGGGGTCGAATGACAATTTTCCAGGGGTCGCCTAAGACCATAGGAAAAAAATATATTTTTGTCTAAAAAAATCTTGAGATCACTGGCGGATCCAGGGGGGGGGGGGGGGGGGGGGTAGGGGCAGTAATAATAGCCTGCAATACATAAATGCAAAACTATAAATACAAAATCATATATATTCTATTAGATCTAGAACACTCAAAGCAGGATTGATGAGCGCCGCCATCTTTAAATCAACATGCTCAAAACATAAACTGCCAACTAGAAAATAAAACTAAATTAAAATATATCTAGCTTATTTACACATAGTGTGACATAGATCTAGTAAAAGAAAATATAGAATAGTTACAAACTTACAGGCCGTCCCAGGTACAGAATAATAAAATAATTACACCACAGACCACAAAATCTTCAGCTGTCACACAGACAGATATACTGTACTGACCACTGGTCAAATAAACACTCAACTGTCTTAAGACAGCATGTACATAACTTTTTATACTATCCCGCACTAACCTACATAAAAATATGCGGAAGTACAGTTATAAAATCTGATACTAACCTATAAAAAAAAATATACAGAACAGCTTTAGCCTATGAAAATGCACATAAAAAAATTGCTCTTGGAGCTCAAGCTCACATACAAATCGTGTTTTTGAGAATGTACTAGGAGGAAGCAAGAGCCAAGAAAGTGCCTCTCTAACCGTTCTGCTTTCTCTTATCTTTTAATGGAATGGGTTGCCTGAGTCAGCCAGGAAAACCAATGATTTGGCATATTTTAAGTCACAGATCAACATGTGTGACTAGATTGACACATGAAATGCGTAAGACATAACAATCTTATTTTTTGAAGAAATGTCTAAACTATAAGTAATACCAAAAAGCTTCAAACTCATTAGGCTGCTATTGTATTGTTTATAGTTTTCAGACTACATACATGTATAAATAGAATACAGTATGTAATCCTACGAATGCATACATCCAGTTTTCGATGCGATATCAAACTTTATATATTTTGTAGAGAATTAGGCCTACACCTATAATATAACATGGGAGGGTCTTCAACCCTTCAATTGCCTCGGACCTCCTTGTCTGAAAGGGAAACTTTACTTACTGCCCCAGTGCAGCCAAGTTTAAGTACATTCACCAAATGAGCGTAGCCAAAAGGGGTTTTGTGGTTTCCCTTTCCCCTCCAAATTAAAAAACTAACACATTTTCTGCCAGTCGCTGGACTCCATTGAATAGCAGATTTGGTTTTTGAATTTTTTTAGCGGAAGAATTGCAAGCTAATTGCACTGTAGATACCTCAGAATATGCATTTTCAAAGCTTTAAAATAAAGGAAATAATGCTTGGTTCCGGGACTCCCTAGCTGCCCTTTGGCGGTGTGTACTGTCTTTCCCCTACTTATAGGAAGAGAGTATTCTAGGGTAGGAAAAACGTTTAAAAGAATGAAAGATCAAAATGTAATGAAGATTAATTACATACACACACATACTAATATATATATATATATAAATTGCGGAGTGGGGTAAAAATCTCCCCCCCCCCCCCCCGAAAATATATGGGCCGGTTTATATGGTAATGCCCAGGCTGATTTTGATTCCCAGTCCGCCCCAGGTGAGATTCATAACAAATGAATATTCACAATTGGTTTCAGTAGCACTTTTAAAAAAAACACCTCTGAAAAATCATTAAGAGTTTTAAAATCACTACAATTTTTATTTCTATAATTAATTTTGTGTGTGAAATTGTATATCGAAAAATGCCGGTTACATGTAATTAGCTAGTCGTAAAAATATACACAGATATTGGGTAAAAGACTCATCAAATAAAGTACTGTAAATTTGTAGTTTCAAGCGCTTGTTTCGGGTCTCTTCTTTTATAGCCTCTGTCGGTTTGATCCCAACTACCAGTATTTTTGTGCAGAATTTTTTCCTCTATTAGGTACACTTAACAATATAACATAATAATGTCAGTTTAATTAAAAATGAAAAATGCCAAATATATATGGAAAATGGTATTTCCGGCCCAATTTACTAATTCTAGTTTTAAATCAAAGAAACAAAACGCATAAGCGCAACATATGCTTCGGCACCATCTAAAGGAATCTAAGGTTCAATATATAAATAGGTATAATTGATGTTCCCGCTGTTAATGAAATATCGTTTGACGCAAATGAATTAATCTAAAACAATAAATATTATCTATGCCTACAAAGCTTCAGATTCCAACTATTAACTAACCACTACTGTCAGTATTAAGCCCTTGAAGCCAGAACCAGAAGCGGCCCTTGGACTTTTAAATACAAGCCTGATGATCAGTTGTTGGTCTGATATTTAGTGATGGGAACTAAACTAAATTTTAAAAGTTAAACTAAAACTAATTTTCAACTAAAATAAATTAGTTCAACTAAAAGTTTATCATGAATTTCAAAATAAAGTTAAACTAAGATAAAGAAAATTATTTAAACTGTACAAACTTTACATAACTTTATTTTTTTTTGGAAGGGGGGAGGGGTTGAACTAGACCTATTTAGCTATAATCATCCGACTGTATGCCTACGGTTCGATAACATTGTAGAAATATTTATCCATAATAAAATCAGTACTAAGGAATGTGTATCTTACATAAACATTAATGCACAATACAATTTTTTTAAAAAGATGTCTCAATAACTATGTGTGCTTGTAGTTTTGCCTTGAATTAAAACCTTTAGAAAATAATGGTACTCTTTTTTAAAAAATTATATTAACTTATTATATAACGGAAAAGAACATAGATTTAGACATTCAAATTTAGATCTAGTAAACAAAGAAATAGAAACGAAACCGTTGGAGTTTTAAGAAACATTTGACCTGTATAACTAAATTATAGTGTAAAGTACATGCTTGACTAACCATGCCAATGTGTTATTTTCTTGTCTGACCACTCCACATTAAGCAAACACTATTGTATAACGCGCAATAAAAAAATCCCATGGTTGTCTGTAATATCATCAGCTACACACGTACAGTACACTAGGCCTACATGTATATGTCTAGCTGATCAGGTTATTAAAATCAGTCGGACACAGTCTATTTACTTTATGGTCAGAGAGGGTGTGGATTAATATTTTTTTTTCTAGAGTTGGTTATCCTAATGCTTTTAGATCAATATTTACCTAACTGTCGATTTAGACATAGATCTCAATAATAAGTCTTAAGACTAAAAAAGGGTGTACTTGACTTTCCTGTATTTAATAAATTATTGTGTGCCGCACATGAGTTGATTAAAACCACTTAATATTGACCTAACTCACTAATCAGATTCCCACTAGAAACAGAAATTAAACACCGCCACGTGGCTCACAAAAAAATTGTGAACAACTCCATTCCTAATATTGCATTGAAGCTTTTGGCAAAAAGTGTTTAACAACATTGTATACTACTGCAACTTTCAAGTGCACATATTGACTCCCATGACTTCTACCAGCATCTTACTTTATCCTCTTCAAATGCAGACTGACTAAATAGTTGCATTTTTTGATAATCAAAGTTGTTGATATCACATGACCAGATAACAGGGATGTGCGTTTCAACCCTGACCACATGTTGAAAAGTTGTACAAACTTTAATTAAACTTTTTAGTTAGTAACTTAAAAAATTAATTAAACTGCGATTTAAGCTAATTTTTTTTTCTAGTTAAACTTTGGCCTTAATTAATTTTTTTTTGTTAAACTTAAAGTTTCTAGCATTTTAGTTAACTTTTGCCCATCACTACTGATATTCATGAAGTACCAGGTGACCGAGCCTCGCTCGCTTGAATAATTTATTTAGGAAAAATATGTACCCGAGACCTTTTCTTGAATGACGAAAATGAGTGATCTGGTAGAGGACTACCAATCTGAAGTGTTGCTTTTGTGTTGTTCTAGTTCTAAATGACATTGTACATGCCATACATGACGATTCGAATAGAAAGTCCCCCACTAGTCTAGAAAAACAAAGCTCACATTGAAACTTTTGCGTTAAACTATTGGCATTTTATTGGCTTGGTAGAAAGTCTTTGCAGTGTAACTTCTCAAATGGTTACGTTCAGACATTTAATATTACAATTAGTATATTAATTATGGCTTCTGTACGAAACATCAAGTGATGCAAAATCTCTAAGTTATTGGGTAAAAAATACACTTTGTAGCAAGCTAAAATGGCGCATTTGTCCCTGAGAGACTTTAAAGCATTGCGTTAGTATTGTAAAGAAGCGTTTCCCTTCGAGCACCTGTGTTATGCCGAACACCTTTAAGCTCACTAAAAAGCCTTTGGCAGATGTTAGAGTCCCATACGTGAAACGTGCCCTGCCCAGCGTGACCCTCGGACTTGACTATAAGAAGTTGTAGTGCGGTCTTGCCACCGAATGTCCATGATGGTGTGCAAATATCTTCGGTGAAAGCTTTCAAGAAGTCTTAGTTGCTTTCTATCAAATACCCATATCTCAGATCCGCATAGAGAGGTAAAGAGAACCACTGCTTGGAAGACACTGCTTTTGTAGGCAGACGGAACGATTTATTTCGCCACACTCTTGCTTGGAGGCGTCCAGAAGTACTACTGGCCCTGATCAGACGCTTATCAACCTTCCTTAAAAGCAATACATCATTTAATACTATGCTTTCCAGACTTGTGAAATCTACCACGTGAGTCTATTCACGATGATCTTTGGGGCTGAGTTGATTTTATTGGATGAATTCCGGAACATGACTTCCGTTTTTCCGAGGTTGTGATAAAAACCAAAAGAGGGACAACGTACGCTGATTCATTGACCACTAGCTGGAGATCATGTCAGTGTGAGTAAGTAAGACGTAGAGAAGCTGTGTCATGACCATTTCCTTGGTTTGGGTACGGGACAGTAGACTTCAAAGATTGAACACATTCTAATAATTTACCAGCAAAAAAATAATATTAACCTGCATAGTAGGACTATGTAAATTTTGCTAAGCGATCTAAACTGTCAATATTTAGCCATTTGCTTTGATAAGAATATCTATAAATGACATTTATATATTTACCTCGAGTTTTCCCTTTGTGGCCAATGAGTTGAGAATTTTTTTTCTCATTTATATACATATACGTTGAAATTATAAAGAAAATCGTTAGAGCCGTTTTCGAAATAAAATTTATATATATACTAGACAGATATTACCCGCTGCCCTCGGGTCTTTACTTCTGCATCTACGATATGTTCACTGATATAGTGCATTAGGAACAATTAAAGAAAATAATAATGCTATAAGTAAAATGCATGACTTCATGAATAAAAAAAGATTATGAATGGAGCTAAAAATAGCTAATTGACCTGAATTCCATTTTTTATGAAAACATTGGCGAACGAATGTAGATTGTAGATCTATGTAAAAATGCTTTAGAAAAACAAATTTGAATGTTAATTTGATTAAAATATGAAATGAATGGACTATAATTAATATGTTCATGTGTTTAATTATAAAACTATGTTTGTGAAGAGTTAGAGTTGAAATAGAGTTTTAGACCTAGGAATAGAGAAATGTGTAACATTTCGGGTAATGTCTAATGAAAGAATGTACGTTAGGAATTCTAAATTCGCAGATATAAGGAACGAATTTATGTAAAAATGTTTTTAAAACACAAATTTGAAGCTTAATTTTATTAAATAATAAAATCAATAGACTATATTTTGTATTTTCATGTGTCAAAGTAAAAAACTA
This sequence comes from Biomphalaria pfeifferi, assembly GCA_030265305.1. NCBI lineage: Eukaryota > Metazoa > Mollusca > Gastropoda > Planorbidae > Biomphalaria > Biomphalaria pfeifferi. The sequence continues at coordinate 865,772 of JASAOG010000116.1, forward strand.
TATGTGCAAATTGTAGTTCTTAAAATTAAATCTAAATCGATTCGATCTTTTCTCATGTAAACATGGTAAACATGGCCTAGATTCATAAAATAGCATACTTTCATAGAGTTGGTCAACTTTTTTTTTTGTGGGTCTTAAGTTTGTTTTAGGGCAACAATACATACACTACGGTCTAACTTAGTACGTATGTATGTATGTATGTATGTATGTATGTATGTGTGTATGCGTGTGTGCGTGTGCGTGTGTGTATGTGCGTGCGTGCGTGCGTGCGATAACAATTAATAGAACAGAGAATACTTTTTAAAACCAAAGCTTATCTAATGGGAATAACATATAATTACTGCCATTTATTTGAAAATTACAGGGATTAGCTCGCTTTCTGTTATAAAATGCAAAATTAATCCTATACTTCTTTGGTCTATCTATCTATCTATCTATCTATCTATCTATCTATCTATGTATCTATCTATCTATTTATCTATCTATCTATCTATATATGTATATATATATATTATTTCGAAAAAGGCTCTAATAATTTTTTTAAATAGCGATGTTCTTGCGAATACCGGTATAATCATCTTATAGTCCGACAGTAACGCTGGGCAGGGCACGTATCCCGTTTGGGGGACGAACATATGCCAAAGGCTATCTTTTTTATTGAGCTCAAAGCTGGTCGGCGTAACGGAGATGCCCCACGGAAACGCTTCTTTAGAATACGAACGCAATGTTTTTAAGTCTATAATGTAGAGATTTTGCATCACTTGATGTTTCGTACTAAAGCCATAATGAACATAATAATTAAAATATTAAATGTCTGAACGTAACCATTTGAGAAATTACACTGCAAATACTTTTTTTTCCGAGCCAATAGTTTTACGCAAAACAGCAGACATGAACTGAGCTGTGGTTTTTCTTGACTGTTTGGGAACTTAAAGAGACTTTCTATTCTAATCACAAAGTACAATGTCATCTAGAGCCAACAGAACACAAAAGCAACAAGTCGTAATGGTAGTCTTTACCCGATCGTTCATTTTCGTCATTACAAATAATACTTCCAAAATGAATTCTGATATATGTCTTACCTTTACAAATAATTCAACCGAGCGAGGCTCGGTCACCTGGTACTAAGTACTAAATGATTAACTGTTTAATTTTTAAATTGATTCGTGTATTGTTATTGACTATGAATAATTATGCAAACCATTCACTTGATCCAAGAATGGAAAATGGGAGAAAAAAAACATTTTTTACCAGACAGACAGACAGACAGACAGAATGAATTGATATAAGCTTATTAAAAAATAATTTTAAAAAGATGTATAAATCAAAGTGCCCACATTGTGGAGTTGTCCACTTGAACAAACTTTTCCTTTCAAGGTCATTAGAAATATATTGACACATTGTAAAATAGTCAAATGATTTCAAGTTGTACTTACCTATATCCTTTGTGTCCTAAAGATAAACAGTTCTTAAGATAGCGATAAAGGAGTATTTCTGAATCTTTCAATCACTTTGTGGCTCAGACGTTGTTGATGTCATATATAACTTAGAGAAATGTTTGGCACGAAGAAATCTTTCGTTATTTCATATCGTCATAGCTTTGCACAAAATCAAATTGCAGTGCAATATTTATTTTCGTAACATGTTTAACAATTTTAAACCTAACTTAACAGAACCAACGTAATTGAATCTAGTTTACACAGTGCGAGATTCTCACTTGTGACAATGCTCTTTGCTACAGTAGGAAATAATAATTATAATAAAACAAATCAAAATTGCAAAAAAAAAATCTTAATTAGACAAGACAAAATGCTAGTTGTATATGATCTCTATGGATTCTAGATATGTTCTTAAATAAAATTTTATTTTACTTTCAAGTAAAACAACCAAAGATTGAAAGGTAAGTGCGATTTTGACTTGCTGTTGACAAGAGCAGATAACGTGGGAAATATCACATGGAGCTTGAGACTGAATATCTGTCTCTTTCCCGAGTAATCACCTCTTCGATTCTCTAGTAAATCCTTCTGTTTGATAAGTTTGTTAAGGTGTTAAGACCTTGGTTTGTACAAGTTTTCGATGTCTGATTGCGAATGATTCTAGAACTTTATGCTTGGAATGTTTGTGGAGCTGGATTTCATATTAAATGTGTGCACATGTTTATAAGCAAGAGATTTTTGTTTTTATAAATACTAGTCGACCGGCGGCGTAGCATACGCCGCTATTTTGCAGGGCCGGCCATAGGCCACGCAACCAATGTGTCCGCAGTGTGCCCCGAACTTTCATAGGGCCCGCGCTAATTCTAGGTGTATAAATTATTAAATTAAACAATTTTATAACTTATAACAGATTTCCCGCGGCCTCCTGATTTACCAAGAGCTCCTGGAAATCTCCTGAAATGGCAAAATATATGAAAAAGTCCTCTCTGGAAATTATTAAAATCTTTTGAAAACTCATACAAATCTCCTGAAATATATACACAAAAATTTTCATTTTGGGGTGTCATTCAATGTGGAAATCGCCAATCCTACGCGCGATAAAAAAAAAAACCACGGCATTATCACGTAATGTGTGCACATGTTTATAAGCAAGAGATTTTTGTTTTTATAAATACTAGTCGACCGGCGGCGTAGCATACGCCGCTATTTTGCAGGGCCGGCCATAGGCCACGCAACCAATGAGTCCGCAGTGTGCCCCGAACTTTCATAGGGCCCGCGCTAATTCTAGGTGTATAAATTATTAAATTAAACAATTTTATAACTTATAACAGATTTCCCGCGGCCTCCTGATTTACCAGGAGCTCCTGGAAATCTCCTGAAATGGCAAAATATATGAAAAAGTCCTCTCTGGAAATTATTAAAATCTTTTGAAAACTCATACAAATCTCCTGAAATATATACACAAAAATTTTCATTTTGGGGTGTCATTCAATGTGGAAATCGCCAATCCTACGTGCGATAAAAAAAAACCACGGCATTATCACGTAATTGTGGAATCTTGTAACAGAAGCTTCATGCGCCTCAAAATAATGACTTGTGGTCAAAAATTCTCGTAGATGGATTGAAAAATTTAATATTTCTTGATATTGAGCGTGATCTATATAGGAAATAGAATTTTTATGATATACTGTATGACTTCGCTTCACACAAGGCTCGTAAAGTAATTCTGTACGTAGTAAAGAATGAATAAAATGCAAAGACGAATTTATTTTCTAATACAAACGATTAATTTTCACTTATTATCCATATCCCTACCAAATTTGGCCAAAACGAAATTCATTTCGCATTGAGCCCCACAATGGTTAAGTCCGGCCCAGCTATTTATTGACGGGTGAATACAGAGTAGATTACTTGTTCTCTTTCAATGGCTTCTTGGTCATAATGGTTAAATCCGGCCCTGCTATTTAGTGACGGGTAAATACCAGTTGTTTCCCCCCCCCTCTTTTTTTTTCGCCTCTAAAATTACGTGGGGTAACTCTAGTCTGTCCGACTTGCAGAAATAAAAGAGTGATCTTTCCATTACTTGGTGTCCGAACTCTTGAGTTATGAAGAGAATTATATATATATATATATATATATATATATATATATATATATATATATATATATATATATCAGTGGTCTTCAACGGGGGTGTTTTCGAGATTTTGGGGGGCGCTGGGAGCCAAAGGGGTGGTAAGGGGGGCGCTGGGTACAAAAGGGGCGGTAAGGGTCGCTGGGTATAAAGGGAGAAAGAAGAAACTAAAGGTGTACTGAAACAAAACAAATTTAAAAATTCTTCAAAATTAAAGCTGGCAAACTAAATATAGACAAATTATAGTTAGCTTGGTTCTAATTTAAGAACAGAAACAGCATTAGAAATTGAGTTTGGAAATTCAACTTTCTATTTTTACATTCTTACTCTTTTGCTGTAATCGGAGGGTATCTAGTGTCTCATAGATTTTGCGCGCATAACCGTTTAAAATTTGACAAACAAAGTAAGTAATACCCTTTTAGATTATATTTTATTTTTATCTACATATGTTAATATAGTGATATGTAATGTGAATTGAAAAAAAACAACGTTAAAGCTAACATTCAAATAGAATAATTTAAACTTTTTTTTAAAACAAAAACATTGATAAAGTGTTGTTACGAAAACTCATTAAGAGTGTTAGTGAATTGCCACTAGATAAAAAGTATGTTCTACTTTGAATGACGGCATTTTCAGATGAGGTTATGAAACCAAGTCGGCTTCTCGAACTTATAGCAATATTTAAAAATAATTTAAGAATATTCATGAACAGTTATAAAAATATATTAAAACAATATTAAAAACAAAAAACATCAAAGCAGTATATGTTTTAGTGGCCTCTTAGCAAAATGCATAGCTTTTTTAAAAGTCTTATAATATTGTTTGAAAAACTAAAATTATTTTTTTTTAAACATATGTTTTTTTCTGTTAGTGATGAAATATTATTTCAAAATTGTCTAGTTATGTAGCTTATGACAACATATAGGGAACTATCATTGGTTGGACGCTACAATGACTTTATAAGTAATATACAATAAAGAACAGATCTATTCACTATTCACCTTGTGAGTTCTGATACACAGGAAAAGTTTAGCTTGCCATTTCATTTCTATTTGAATCTAATTTTAAAATTGTAAATAAAATACAAACCCATGCCGAAAATAATTTCATCTTTCAACAGCTTTGTGAAACAAATGATGAGAAAGATGTTCGACTCTTGGTGTTAAACCTGTGACGTTCGCTGGATTTAGAAAGGGGTTTGTTATTGCTCGTTTTTTTAAGCTCTTAAATACAATTTTATTTTATTATTTTTTTTGTTTTTGAGAAACAGGAAGATTCAACGGTTGGCGATGATTTAAAGCAGGCTTAAAAATGGTTTTGCATGGTAGACATCTAACGCAGATGAATAAAACGAACTTCCGACTGCTACGAATGTGAGATACTTTCATTGATTATATCATTTTTTATATTAAATCTATTTTAAATAGTTTTACAATCTCGCATAACTTGTTTGTTGAGAATTGAATTTATTATGACATGATTAGGAATTAGTTATTTGTTTCGGGAATAGGATAAAGTTTTACTTAGCGACGATAACGTAAAGTTGGTTAAAAAAAACAAGAACGCTCTAAGTGACGCTACAAAGAAGACGCTTCGTGTAGAGCAGTAGAATAGATATACGGATTTACGGACATAGCTGACATCGGACGATTCCCTTCGTGATTATTAAATATATTAGTAGAACAATATCAGCGTCGACTACATATTTTGATTGTTTCAGCCTTTCTCCGGTGTTACTGAAGTAGTTTAAGTTCAGTGTTACTTCCAGTCAGACGTAGATCTACACTAGTTATATTTCAAAGAATCAACACCGCGCGGAGGCCTTAACAACAGCTGGCGACCCCCGACTCGGAGCTTACTGGCAGCAACATCCAGAAGAATAGAAGCCCTCTGTTAGGAGGAGGCAGAAGTTAACGTCATCGGCCTAGTCTGCAGCTAGACCCTGATTATACAGCCACGTCGGCGAAGGAAAGCCAGTGAGGTCCTGGACTCGTAGACCTAGGAGGTAACGAGATATAGATCTAGATCTACATTTGTAATTTGTAAACGCCCATACGTTGGGGCATCGTATTGAAGCCTATAGTTCTGTATCGAGAAGGCTAAAGTTGTTGAAGAAAACCGTCCAGTCGAAGCCGTACTGCGTAGATAGCGCCTGCCTGGCATCGTGAGAACGAATGTGAAGGTCACCTCTGTAAGGCCAAGATCGACCGTTGAGGTCACGCCAAAGAACTTTTGACGTAGGAGCCATCGTACTGACTACGACACTTAAGTGCAGTAGTGCTATATTGCTCTACGGCTCGGCTGAAGCTGTGCTACACGTTAGATAGCCAGATAGCCGGTACTTTAGCACTGGACTCTGACTTTGTCGCTGTGTCAACTGTTGGAACGTTCCAGTTTCGCTTTGTACAGACGACCACCTGGAACCACCGTACCGCCGTCGGAACCAGCAACCGGAACCAGACACTACGCCACCGTGAACCAGAACCAGACGCCGTACCACCGATGAACCTGAGCCGTTGCAGACCAGTACCGAAGGACCTTGGAGAGCCGAAACGTTCGCTGTCCTTATCTCACCGCTAGTGAAGACATCGCCGTGAGCCTTGCCGCCGGGACAGACATTAGCGTAGGAAGAGTGGACCCGAGACTGACTGTGGAGTTATCGCCGCTTCTTAGACAGATAAGTCAACTGTTATTAAACTACTTTCTCCTAGAATCATTAAAGTCTGTATGGAAGTGACCACTCGCTAAGATTATCACTACCAGGTTAAATCGTGGTGGATTGGGGGTATCCTTAAAATTAGGTGTAATCTAGCAAGAGGTCCTTATATACGTTTAGCTGTTAATTCGTCCTGTATGTGAATGTGAATCATTTAGTTAAGCATTTTGTAGTAACGTCATGTATTAATTGTTTGCAATACTCCCGTCTTAAGTCTTACTGTCAGACGAGAGTCTCATTCATTAGAACTAGATCTATAGTTTGGTGTTTATCGTATTTAAGTTTATTTTCATAGTTTATTTGTATGAGTAATTAATACACACTCCTGGCTGTGAAAGCAGGTAAGAAGTAACTAAGATCTAGAGTAATCTAGACTAGATCTGGGGAACAATCGAGGTCAAGCATGATTGCCCATTCATAATTTTTGTTGGTTGTAAATAGACAAGTTGGTCTATTTACCAACGACTCGTGTTGAGTAACACGTAGTCGGTTGGGTGTGCGTGTGTCGCACATCGTAGTCAGTCTGGTCATTTAGAGGGTACATACGTGTACCAAGAGTACTGTGTGTGTATTTTAGAAAGCAGGAGTTGTGGTAAACCCAAGTTGGTAATTGGGAGATAGTGGGAAGCCTCGGAGCGAGGTTGAGTCCAAAAGTTCGTGTTATAGAACATAGTAAAGAAAGGGGTTTGTTCGTTGGTACAAGAGGTACCATAATTTAGATAATACGTAAGATAAAGTAACAAATAAGTAATATGGCAACTGCTCCAGGTTACGACCTAGAAGAGTTTAGGAAAAAGTTAATCCAACTACGCGGCAAAGAACTGGCCGCCTATGTGCAACAGATGGTGGAGCAGAAACAGAACGCTTAGAGAAGGAGAGAAGTAGAGATTCAGAGCGCTTGGAGAGAGAGAAGGTTAGAGAAGCGGAAAAGGCCAGAGAAAGGGAAAAAGAAGAGGCAGACCGTATAGAGTGGGAGAAAGTTAGAGAGGCTGAAAAGTTGGAGAGGGAAAAGGTTAGAGAGGCGGAACGTGTAGAGGGGGAGAAAAAGGAAGAGGCGGACAGAAAAGTAAGAATTCAAGTTGAACAGATGAGGATAGAGGCTGGTGTAAGTGTGCCCCTCCAAGGGAACAGCAACAATAGCGCCAACATAGCCATAGTAGTGCCGCATGGATGAAAAAGAAAATACAACATTTTGCGGAAGACAAAATAACATTGGTGACTATCTAAAACGTTTTAAAATTAAACTAGCAAAGTTTAATGTCCAAGAGAAGGAGAGGTCCGAAATCTTGTTGGACTTCGTACATGGGAAAGCCCTCACGATTTGCCAAAACCACGACCACTCGATGCATAATAGTTACCAAGTGTTGAAGAAGGATCTGCTGAATGCGTACGGACACAACGCGGCAACATTCCGAAAGAAGTATTACGAAAACATTCCATCCAGCCAAGTTGATCCACAAACAACAAACAACTCAGAAAAGGACTTCTTCACTAAATGGCTCGAATTCGAGAATGTGGAGAACACCTACGAGGGTTTGAGGAACTTTATTCTGATTGATAATTTCATCAATAAGTGCGACCCTCAGCTACAGTCCTTTGTAAAAGAAAGAAACCCTAAGGTAATTGAAGACTTGGTAGAAATCATTAGGACCTTTAAAAACGCGTACCCATCAACCCACTTTCAGTTAGAGACCACAAAAAAGTTATTGACCTGGTAAATTATGTAAAGAGAAACGATGGCAATGATAGGGATTATGGTAGGAGAAACGATAGGTCCAGGGAACGTGGGAACAATGGTCGGGATAGTTATGAGGGCATAAAGGATAGATCCTGGGAAAATGAAAACAATGACAGGGAAAGTTATGATAGGAGAATAGATAGACCTAGAGCGGGTGAAAGAAACCTTAGGGATGTTTTAACTGTCAGGAAAAGGGACACGTGGCATATCAGTGTAGGAAATATAAAGGGAATGGAGCTGGCAATAGGAATGCACAGGGTAACAGTGGCACTATTAGAGCATGGAATGGGTTGCCTGAGCTAGCCAGGAAAACCAGTGACTTGGCAGAATTTAAGTCATTGGTTAATATGCATGACTAAATGCATGACGCGTAGGACGTAATCATCTTATTTTTTGAAGTAACGTCTGTATTATATAAGATAAGATAAGAAACTTTTCCCTATTCCCGAAACAAATAACTAATTCCTAATCATGTCATAACAACTCCTCCCCCTCCCGCTAAAAAAATTGCCTGTCAATTTTTTAATGTACTGTCTTAGTCTTACAATGTGCAAGGGCCAAAATGTAGAGAAACATAAAAGACAACACAACTTGAGTCTTGATTGCGTTTTCAACTTCTCTTCCTGTGTCCACAATCAAGTTCCTCTAAATACATTTTCCCCTCAAGTGTCACTAAGTGATACTGTCCAATGTGATGTGCCATAGGTGACCGCAGACATAGTTCGTTTGCGCTGACACTATAAGTGTGTCTATCATCTTCATCACATCACGTTCCAGAGGTTACACCGCTTTCCCTCACACGTCAGGACAGACATTTTACCTAATATGACAAATTGACGTAGATCTACCCTATTTATATTTCAAAGAATCAACACCGCGCGGAGGTCTTAACAAAATTACTGCCTAAGGACAACGATATTTATGCACTTCACATAACAATGCTCTAATACGACTTGCTTCTAAAATTAAAAAAATATAAATGACAATTATTAAACATGAGTTACTGATGTTCAAATTGAGTTGCAGGAAGAAATAGATCTACAAAATTATGTCTTCAGTAAAAAAGAATGTAAATATAGGAGGCGTAGCAAGGTGGGGAGAATTTGAAAATCCACCCGGGCCCCCACTTGAAGGAAGCCCCAAATGAGTGTTTTTTAATTAATTAAATTAAATATTACTCAAAATGCAAGGGCCCATGAATAGGCCAATCCCCCAGTCCCCCAAAACAATTGAAAATTCCTAGCTACGCCCATGGATGGACAATAAAAATGTGGCTGCTTTAAAAATTTTCAGTAAAATTCCAAAACTGTGGTCGAAAATGTAATTATTTTTTTAGCTTTTTCATCAACATACATGGTTAACCTAGATTTAGTACGTAACAAACTTAAGGAATAAGCAAAGAAATAGACTGGATGTAGCCACTAGAGGAGACTTTCGCCTTGCTTTGGCTAATTCAAAGTTTGAAATTTCTAATATTGTCAGACTGCATGAGTCACGAGGTTCCCCATTAGCTTAATTTCATTTTGTAGTGAATTAAAAAATTATAATATTTATATTAAAAATAAAAATTTACAATTAAACCTAAAAACAGTAGGCCATTATATTCAATAATTTAAAAGAGACTATTCTTCGGATTTGAAAGAAAGTCTTGACAATGAAATTAATTTTTGTATATAATCACTGTAAATTATTTGACATAATTTTTGTATCATGATAATATTGGCTGATTTTGCCTTTGATTCCGAAGATTACGGCTGAGTGCAGTGTTTCACATAACTACGCAAAGCCAGTTGCGACCTGCATATTTTCCCGAATTTTTTGCAGACAAAGCCGTTGTCTGCTGGCGGTCTATTTAAGTTTTTTTTTCTTTTGCGCCTGTCTTCAATACTTTTCTATGAGTCTCAAATGTTTGTCCAGCAGCTTTTTGTGAGAGTTCTTCAACTGTCTCTCTCAGAGACCATCTGCTGCCAGAAAATGCTGCCAGGTTCTTACTTTATGCCAGTGAGGGCGAAATGGCGCCTGAATGGATCTTTATAGCGCTTACGGGGGGCACCTCATTAACTCCTTCCTCCTCTAAGCTCGCCAAAGAAGATCGCCTTTGGCATGTGGTCGTCTTCCATGCGGGATAAGTGTTATTGACAGCATAAAAATTAATAAATAAATGATATCTTGTTCAAATTTGCCTTCTCACGCTTCTTTATAAGTGTTTTTAGAGAGGGGGGGGGGGCGCTGGCGAATTTTATTTAAAGAAAAAATACGAAAAGGGGGCAGTAGGCCAAAAAAGGTTGAAGACCACTGATATATATATATAGATGTAAATATTCTGTGTATAATTGTTACGTATCTAGGTAACAATGCCTAGATACTATTGTTTTTTTTTTTTCTTGACCTGTAGGTTGTCTGCCCCTTTGTGTAATAAGTTTTTTTTTATTTTATTCTTCAAGAGTCAAGCCACACAGACAGTGACCGGTCCTTGACCTATGTGTGTACCTCTGGTTGAAAGGAGGGTGGTTTTTTTTTTCTTTTCTTCTGTCTCTTTGAAGAGCGTTCTAGATTTGGGTGTTGATGACTTTCTGTTCTGGAAGTTGCTAGATATCGACGCGCGGTAGATTATATAAAGACCGCTCGCGTAACGTTGACGGACAGACATACGGAGACAGCCGTGAGACAGAATAGCGGAGACATTGCGTGACCCGTGCGTGGTATACCACTTGATCGTGTAAGTTAAGATTTTTTCTTTTTTTTTCCAAGGCCTTGCTTGCTTGTATTTGTAATTATATTTTCAAACTCTTGTATTGTAATATTTTTACATGCCATTTTTGTAAAAGGGTTTTGGTCAACCCTTCCATTTTGTATTGAGTTATATTATGATTAAACATTAAGTTGATATTTTACCTTCCGATTTCTTGTGTCATTTTTTTTTTTGTTATTCATTGTGAGTCTCTGATTAAATTCAGACTTAAGATAAGTGACACAACTACCTTTTTCTATTGTCACGTTCCCCTAGGCAAGCCATTTAAAAGTAGAATTCAATTTGTAATACGTGACAAAAGAAGTTTGAGGGCTTTCGTCCCGGATATTTTTCTGAACCTATTTTCGTCTTACTTGAGTAATTTTGTAAAGGCGAAGTTGACTTTAACAAAAAAATTTTTTTTTTGTGTCAAAGAGTCGGAAGTAAAGTATCAATAGTATTGACCAAACTCTCTTAAGGTTTTTTTTGTTGTACTGATTTTGTACTGTATATTTACATTGTATACATATTTTTTTGCTTGTAATAGTTGTTAGTTAGTCATGGATATTCAGGTTTTTCTTGCAAATCCCTCTGTGGAAGAGCTTGATGCTTGTACTAGGAAGGAACTGGTCCTTATTTCTAAACAGTTAGGGTTAAAAATAAAATCAAATGCCCTTAAACAAGAAATCAGAGATAACATTGTAATCCATTATGTAGACGAGGAAGTGTTTTCTGAAGACCTTTTAGAAACCCTTAGACCCGATGAGGGTAAATCAGATTTAGAACTTCAGATAAAATTAAAACAGATGGAAATAGAAGCCCAGAAAGAAATTAAACAAAAAGAATTAGAGCTTGCAGCGGCTAGAGAGCAGAAAGAAATTAAACAAAAAGAATTAGAGCTTGCAGCGGCTAGAGAGCAAGAAATTAAACAAAAAGAATTAGAGCTTGCAGCGGCTAGAGAGCAGAAAGAAATGGAAATGAAATTACAAATAGAGTTAAAAAAATTAGAGTTAGCTGCTAATGTAAGACCAGATTCTTCCCCTGCCAGTCATACTGCTGAAGCAACAAAATTTTTGAAAATAATTCCACGCTTTAATGAAGCCACAATTGACAATTATTTTCCACAATTTGAACTTGCTGTGAAAAATTTTAATGTACCTGAAACTTTGTGGCCCACTTTGCTGCAAACAGTTTTGACTGGTAGAGCTGCAGAGGTATTTTGTTCTTTGACCATTGAACAACAAAAAGATTATAATGTTGTTAAGGCCTTAATTCTTAAGGCATATGAACTTGTTCCGGAAGCTTACCGAAAGCAGTTCAGGGATTGTCGCAAATCGGATGGCCAAACCCATGTAGAATTCCTGCGGGAAAAGGAGCGACGCTTTGAGAAATGGCTCACTTCCAGGGAAATCGGCACCGACTTTGCAAAATTCAAGAACCTAATGCTGATGGAAGAGTTCAAGAGTTGTGTGCGGCTGGACGTCCGTACGCATATAGCTGATCGTGGCGAGGAAGATGTGCACAAGGCTGCAGTGTTGGCAGACGATTATATAATATCACATCAATTTGCCAAGTATACGACGGATGTCAAGCCAAAACAAGTCAAACAGCCTGAGTCCATTGCTAGCAACTCCATCAAGAACAGCAGTACAAATGACAGAAAACCTACTACAAGTAAAGCTACTTGTTCCTACTGCAAACGAGAAGGCCATAAAATTGACGATTGCTGGAAATTGAGGAAGAGAAACGAAAAAGCTCCTTCAAAAGTCAGCGCTTGCACAGTACAGTGGTCGTCGAGGTTTACTCCCTCATCATCAAGTCATATCAAGAATACCTCGACACCACCTGTTTCAAATGTATTGACTGTACAAGACTCTCCGAAAATGTCTCCACGATGTTCCAATGACTCAAACAAGAGTTTTTCAAATACATCAAGCCGATGTTCCAATGACTCAAACAAGAGTTTTTCAAATACATCAAGCCGATGTTCTAATGACTCAAACAAGAGTTTTTCAAATACATCAAGCCGATTTTCTAATGACTCAAACAAGAGTTTTTCAAATACATCACAGCGATGTTCCAATGACTCTATCCAGAGTTCCCATAATACATCACCCCGATGTTCCAATGACTCTATCCAGAGTTCCCATAATACATCACCCCGATGTTCCAATGACTCTATCCAGAGTTCCCATAATACATCACCCCGATGTTCCAATGACTCTATCCAGAGTTCCCATAATACATCATCCCGATGTTTCAATGACTCTATCCAGAGTTCCCATAATACATCATCCCGATGTTCCCATGACTCTATCAAGAGTTCCCATAAGACATCACCCCGATGTTCTAATGACTCCATCAAGAGTTCTCCAAATACATCCAAAAGATGTTCTACTGACTCAAGAAAGAGTTTCTCCACTGCGTCTCCTAGAGATGTCAATGACTCCAGCGAGAGTTCGACCCAAGTCCAGTCTGCATCAACCAAAATTGATGTTTTATTAGAGGATTTTAAGCCTTTCATTTCGGAAGGATTCGTATCACTACCCGGTGATTCTACAAGTCTACGACCTATCACCATTTTGAGAGACACAGGTGCCTCACAATCGCTACTTTTAGAGGGTATCTTGCCCTTGTCAAAATCATCATCGACTGGGAAGAGCATCCTGTTACGAGGCGTAGAGCTTGGATGTATAGATGTGCCTCTACATCTAATCGACATAAAGTCAAATCTCATTACTGGACCGGTTGTTGTAGGTGTCCGACCAACATTACCATTGGAAGGCATCTCATTGCTGTTAGGCAATGACTTAGCAGGTGGAAAGGTGATAGCCGAACCCATCGTCACTCAAACACCCGACTTATCTGCCACACCCGAGGAAGACCTAGAGTTATATCCAGCGTGTGCAGTAACAAGGGCAATGAGGTTGAAAGCATCTCAAGAAGAGAACGTCATCAAAGCCAACAGTAACCACGATGATGTGGACTTGAGCACCACATTCTTTGCTTCTCTTGAAGAAGAACCAACGCCAAATTCTGAAAAGCCGGCATCAACTCGAAAACAGTTGATTGAGGACCAAAAGAAGGATCCAGAGCTCGCCAAACTCCGAGAAACCGCAATGACATCACAAGAGGCAGAGCTAGCATCAACGTGCTACTACATCCAAGATGATATGCTCTTCAGGAAATGGAAACCTCCAGACGCATCCAACGAAGAAGAATGGAGAATATGCCATCAAATCGTGTTACCAGAAAGATACCGAGCGTACATCATGAATCTGGCTCATGACACACCAATGTCAGGTCATCTCGGCATCCACAAGACATACCACAAGATTATGTCACACTTCTTCTGGCCACGTTTGAAGAAAGATGTCATCCAGTACTGCCGATCTTGTCATGCCTGTCAGATGGTTGGCAAGCCAAATCAAAAGATCCCTGTTGCTCCTCTGAAGCCGATTCCAGCCTTTGAAGAACCTTTCAGCAGAGTACTTATTGACTGTGTTGGTCCTCTCCCAAGGACAAAAGCTGGCAACCAATACCTGTTGACCATTATGTGTGCTTCAACTCGTTTTCCCGAGGCTATTCCTCTAAGGAACATAAAAGCATCAAACATTGTAAAGGCCTTAATCAAGTTCTTTACTCTATTTGGTCTACCAAAGTCCATCCAATCGGACCAAGGAACGAATTTCACGGCCAATCTTTTCAAGCAAATCATGACTCAGTTGGGCATCAAACACTGCATGTCGAGTGCGTATCATGCCGAGTCGCAAGGCGCTCTTGAGCGATTCCATCAGACTCTCAAGAACATGATCCGAACCTATTGCTTTGAGCACGAAAAAGACTGGGACGAAGGAATCCACATGCTGCTGTTTGCAACCCGTGAATCCGTCCAGGAATCGTTGGGATTCAGCCCTTTTGACTTAGTCTTTGGCCATTCGGTGCGCGGTCCCTTGAAATGTATAAAAGAGACTTTGTTGTCACCAACAGCCACTGAAGGACTTTTAGACTATGTAAGTAAGTTTAAAACTAGACTTTATGATGCTTGTGTTCTGGCCAAAAATAACTTACAAAACACCCAATCCAGCATGAAACGCTGGTATGATAGAAAGGCCCGTGTTAGAGAATTTTCTCCCGGGGATAAGGTGCTTGTATTTTTGCCCATACCAGGTCAACCCTTGCAAGCCAGATACTTTGGTCCCTATGAAATTGAGACCAAAATTAGTGACCTCAATTACACAATCAAAACCCCTGACCGTAGGAAAAAGACTCAGCTATGTCACATAAACATGCTGAAGCCTTATGTATCTCGGCCAGATCACTCAGAGAAGAGTAATTGTGTTTTAAATACAGTCAAAAGTTGTTCAAATAGCCATGTTTCTCCTATCGATGATGATATTGTAAAGGAGAAATTTGGACAATACAAAATACCTAATTCTTTTGTACTACAGAATTTGGATGTAAAACTGTCTCATCTGTCTTCGACAGAAAGGCCAGTTATCATGAAACTCATTAATGAATTTAATGACATTTTTTCTGATGTACCAAAACAGACTAATGTTATAATGCATGATGTAGATGTTGGCGAGGCTACTCCAGTCAAGCAGCATCCTTACAGGGTCAACCCTGAAAAACTTGCCATACTTAGGTCAGAAATCAAGTATATGCTTGAAAATGACCTCATTGAACCAAGTTCCAGTAGCTGGAGCTCCCCATGTGTCTTGATACCTAAACAGGACAAGACTTATCGTTTTTGTACAGACTACCGTAAGGTAAATGCTGTAACAAAGACCGATTCGTTTCCTATCCCTAGGATAGACGATCTCATAGATCGTATTGGTGACGCTAAGTACATCACCAAAATAGACCTACTTTCAGGTTATTGGCAGGTTCCCCTGACTGATAGGGCAAAGGAAATCTCCGCCTTTGTCACCCCTGATGGTCTGTACCAATACAAAGTGATGCCATTTGGCATGAAGAATGCTCCTGCCACTTTCCAGAGAATGATAAATGCCCTGCTTGCTGACATGGAGAATTGCCACGCATACATAGACGATGTAGTAATTTTTAGCCAAGATTTTTCTAGCCATTGTAAACAACTGCATTGTCTTTTTACTAAACTTTTACATGCAAAAATTACTGTAAACCTGAGTAAGAGTGATTTTTGCCAGGCTTCCATCCAATACTTAGGCCATATTGTAGGACAAGGCCAGGTGAAACCTGTAATGGCCAAAGTAGAAGCTATCCAAGCTTTCCCTATTCCTGCTTATCGGAAACAACTCCGAAGATTTTTGGGAATGTCTGGATATTATAGAAAATTTTGCGAAAATTTTTCTGTCATTGCCAGTCCTTTAACAAACCTCCTGAGAAAGAACGTCCGATTTACTTGGACGGATGAATGTCAGAAAGCCTTTAACCAAATCAAGCAGATATTATCTAGCTCCCCCATTTTGATGGCTCCTGACTTCGGAAAACCTTTTAGGTTAGCTATTGACGCCAGTGACACAGGTGTTGGGTCAGTCCTTTACCAAGAAGATAATTTCCAAGTAGAGCATCCTATTTGTTTCTTTTCCAAGAAATTTAATAGACATCAAAGAAATTATTCTACTGTGGAAAAAGAATGTCTTGGGTTGATTCTTTCTATACAACACTTTGATTTTTATATCAGTGGGTCCAGATGGCCACTGGTTGTATTTACTGACCACAATCCCCTTACATTTATCCACAAAATGTCTGGCAAGAATCAACGACTTCTCAGGTGGAGTTTATTTTTACAAGAGTACAACCTAGATCTTAAACACATAAAAGGCAGCGAAAATGTTATCGCCGATGCCTTATCTAGATTGTAAAAAGTATTTTGATGTATATATTTTTTTTATATATCATGATAAATACATTCTGTAATGTAAATATCATTTTTGTAATTATTCTAAAAAGATTTCCATTTCGTGGAAATGTAAACTTTTTATTTTTAGGAGGGAGGTGTTACGTATCTAGGTAACAATGCCTAGATACTATTGTTTTTTTTTTTTTCTTGACCTGTAGGTTGTCTGCCCCTTTGTGTAATAAGTTTTTTTTTATTTTATTCTTCAAGAGTCAAGCCACACAGACAGTGACCGGTCCTTGACCTATGTGTGTACCTCTGGTTGAAAGGAGGGTGGTTTTTTTTTTCTTTTCTTCTGTCTCTTTGAAGAGCGTTCTAGATTTGGGTGTTGATGACTTTCTGTTCTGGAAGTTGCTAGATATCGACGCGCGGTAGATTATATAAAGACCGCTCGCGTAACGTTGACGGACAGACATACGGAGACAGCCGTGAGACAGAATAGCGGAGACATTGCGTGACCCGTGCGTGGTATACCACTTGATCGTGTAAGTTAAGATTTTTTCTTTTTTTTTCCAAGGCCTTGCTTGCTTGTATTTGTAATTATATTTTCAAACTCTTGTATTGTAATATTTTTACATGCCATTTTTGTAAAAGGGTTTTGGTCAACCCTTCCATTTTGTATTGAGTTATATTATGATTAAACATTAAGTTGATATTTTACCTTCCGATTTCTTGTGTCATTTTTTTTTTTGTTATTCATTGTGAGTCTCTGATTAAATTCAGACTTAAGATAAGTGACACAACTACCTTTTTCTATTGTCACGTTCCCCTAGGCAAGCCATTTAAAAGTAGAATTCAATTTGTAATACGTGACAATAATAAACAGTTTTAACTTGTAAATATTCTCTGTGTCTTTATAAATAACAGTCTTAACGTGTAAATATTCTATGAGTCTTTATAAATGACAGTTTAAACATGTTTTTATAAATAGTTATTTCAGCTTGACATTACTGGCTATATGTGGTTTTTTTTTTTCTAACTCACAGACCAAAAGAAGAGAGTCACTTTTCCCGAGCTAATATAAAACACGTTAATTGTTCAACAATTTATACCATCCATTGGAAAGCAAGACACAGAGAACAAGTCGATTCACTTGGCCAGACACCACAGGTAATCTCTGAAGTAGCATCAAGAACAGCAAACAAAATATTGAATTTGTATTATTCTAAACTCAATAGACTTGAACACAAGGAGACTGGGACTATCATTACACTTGTCTGCAAGTATTTAGTTATTCTTGTACTTAACACTGCACAACTTAACGAGGGAAGAATAAGGTGATTCTGTGTTTTACCTGCACTGGGTGGAGACATCAGGGGACGTCATCAACTTTTATTACGAATAAAATGGAATGTACAGTGTTATTGGTTGTGTAGGTTTTAATTAAAAACTAAACGACGTGTTCATTTTTTGTTGTCATTATGATATAGCAAGTAAAGTTGATATCACGAACTTTCCAAGTCTTGGTCAGGCTATTTCTGCCTTTGTTTTCCCCATCTCTCACTAATCTTTATTCTGTACCTGGTCATTGAAACTTACTCGGTTAAATGATTTGATGGACATCGTCTTGGTCATGCCTTTGAAGACAGTAGCCCCCCCCCCCCCCCCCATAGGTTCTCAACTTGTCAACTTCCCAAATCTTTTTTTTTTCTGTTTCACTTCTTCTTATATTATTCTTATCGACACTAATCGTTTTTATTATCAATTCAGACACACCTACGTGGGTATCGGATTTGTTTTTCATTAAGACTGATAAACAGGGCCTACTGGACTACCTAGACTTTAATGATTCAGCCTACGCACAAAACGGAAACAGATCGGATCAGTTAAGCTGATAAGAAGAGATAGAAGCTGATGCCTAGAACCATACATTACACAGCAGAGATAGCAGAAGTTGATACCCAGAACCATACATTACACAGCAGAGATAGCAGAAGTTGATACTCAAAACCATACATTACACAGCAGAGATAGCTAAAGTTGATACTCAGAGCCATGCATTACATAGCAGAGATCGCTAAAGTTGATACTCAGAGCCATGCATTACATAGCAGAGATAGCAGAAGTTGATACTCAGAACCATACATTACATAGCAGAGATAGCTAAAGTTGATACTCAGAGCCATGCATTACATAGCAGAGATAGCAGAAGTTGATACTCAGAACCATACATTACATAGTAGAGATAGCAGAAGTTAATACTCAGAACCATACACTACACTGCAATTAATATAGCCATGTATGTATGTGTGTAAACAGTGTGTAGGCCTATGTGTGCATGTGTTAAAGGCGTTCACGTCGCTAATAAATCTCGCAAGATGACATGCTAATTTTTTTTTTACCTGTAGGCTACGTTAATTTTATAAAACTCTGGACGTGACTCTTGGCATTCACTAAAAACATTTATTTCTGTAGACGCATGTCATAGTAAACTGTATTTTTTAAAGAACAAACTCTGTACGTGTTTATGTGAGGTGTATTTGAGTCACATTTAAGGACACCCAACAAGATATATGCATGAAGGTTCTAGACTATTCTCTGTTGACGCCTACAGCACAAAGTCAACCTAATTTACGTAATAAGTCTTCTTCTTTTCATGATGAATGGTAGTAAGTCTAGTTATAAAAGTTACGAGACATCGAAGATTAAACACATTGTCGTCTGACGTAGATTTCTTCGTGCAATTGCAGCATACTTTGACCCAGCATTACGCCATATAAGACACAATAGGGGCAAGTACACAGCCCTGCTTCACGCCATTTTCTATTTGGAATTGTGATCAGTATCAAATGAAGCATCGCTTTCAAGAGAAGCTGATAACGTCTGGCCAGAGCCAGTACAGCTTTTGGACACACCTCCAGGTGAGAGTTTGGAGATGAATAGTTTCGCCTGCCTACAAAAATCAGCGTTACCAAGCAGTGGTTGTCTCGATCCTTCTATGAGGATCTGAGACATGGGTAGGCCTACTATACAAAAAGCCACCAAGAATTTTTTAGCTTCACCAAAGATGCTTGCGGTCGTCATGGACATTCTTCTTCTTGCGGGACTCTACATTTATGAAACGGCCCCTTGAGGAACGGCGTCTGGATTGTGACAAGGTTATGGGAGCTCTTTTACAACCCCGCATAGTGCAATGAGGATGCTCTAGCATCCCCTCACGGGCATTCTCGTTTTGCTACCTTTGGCCTAATCGTTTCCTCCTACGATCGGTTCCACCCGGGAGCCACTATAGGGCAGGGTAGCTTGCCCGGGCCGTCATTGACATACGGTGGCAAGACCGCACTAGAAACAGCGATGTCCTTGCAAACGCTGGTACGGACAGTTTAAACGGACTTATTATGGTCCGGCAGTTACGCTGGGAAGGGCCCGTTTGAGGGAAAAAAGTATGTCAAAAGCAGTATTTTTTGTTGAGGCGTAACAGAGGTGCCCCGCGGAAACGCTCTAAAGACCAGCTATAGAAGAGAACACCTGGCGTTGAATGAGACAACTAGAGATCACTTACAAAGGCCGTGGGATACACTCTTGAGACCAAAAGAAAATCGACTGCCGAGGACAGATGTTATTATATATATACGTTTGTGCCTTTGTGTGTGTATGTGCGTATACACAGAATTAGAGCTAACAAGGGTTAGGGTTTGGAAAAACTCGCCCCCCCCCCTTTTTTTTTCTCAAAAGTGGTTGGGGTCGCCGCTTAGTCACTAGCGGATCCAGAACTTTGGAGAGGGGGGGGGCGATTTTTTTCCAAACCCTAACCCTAACGCCTAGTAAACCCTAACCCTATGCATAAACGTGCGTACAACACACACACACACACACACATATATATATATATATATATATATATATATATATATATGAGAATTTTAAAAAGCAGCATTTCTCAACATTCGGCGAAAAACAAAACATCTTTGGCAGCGCTATAAGGTTCCCTATTGGGCTTCGGGGCACCGACGTCAAAAACGTTTTCTTGCCTACTTCACAGAAGAAACGTATTCTCCTGGCTTAAAGCTCATTATTCATACTATTAAAAAAGGATTTTTTGAATAACGTTGAACTTGAAAAATATTCTAATATGAATTTATAGGCCCTTAATGCATTTTCTTGAAAAGATAAGATACCCCACATATTTAGATTTTGGCTTTGAGGATCGCCGCCCTGAAAAAAAATTATTCGATAAATAGTATTCAATAAAATTGAAGTACAATTTGTGAGTTAATAGTCCCAAATTTATTTATTTAAAAAATATCAGATTGAGTAAAGGTTGGGAAAAGTCGACTATGAAAACATTATTTGGGTTTAGAACTCATCTCAATCATGACTCTTATACTGAAAAGTTTCGTTTGAATTCTAACTTTTCCAATGCAAAGTCTTTCTGAAAATAATTATGATAAATTAATGTGACATTACATAAACTATGTCTGGAAATGGGAGGGCGGTAGAGTGAAAACGATTAATCCTCGCTCCTTTAATAATTTCTCATAAAGATTGCATTTTGGCATCAAAGAATAGAGGTGGGGCGAATCGATATAAGAATTTAATTTATAGTATATATAAATGATATTAGTGACAGATTTTTTTTAACTTTATAATTTCTTAACTATAATGCAAAAAGAAAAAGTATTGGTTTGTCCGATGGGGGAAATGCGATTGCATGTATCGCACCTCCCACCTGGTACAACTCTTTTTCATTTAAATTTACTAATGATAAAATTTGAAATTAGAGTGTAGCACGACATAATATACAATGGGTTCACATATCAATACGTAGTTTATATTATATAGATATTCAACTAATTTTGTTCACAAACTATGATTCTCCATAAAAATAGGACCGCCCCCACCAACTCAGAGGGGTAGAGTGGGGAGGCTAGTACATGCAATCGCCCTCCCCCCAACCCCATCAACTCGGCCAAGATACCAGAACGGGAGCGACGTAATAAAAAATGTATATATTAATTCAACTAATTTTGTTCACAAACTATGATTTCTCCATAAAAGTAGGACCCCCCACACACACACACACACACTCAAAAGGGTTTAGGTGGGAAGGGCAGAAGAGGTATTCGCCTCCCCCCCCCCCCAATCGGCAAACAGGGAACGACATAATATAAAGATCGGTTAAAATATCAATAACAAGTTTTAATCATATAGATATTTAATTGATTCTGTTAGCAAGCTGTGATTTCTACAAATAAATTGGACCCCCCCCCCAACTCAAAAGTGTATGGGGGGGGGGGGGCGGAATTGATACCATCGCTTCTTTCCGACCCCACCAAATCGGCCAACATACTAGAGGGGGGGTGGGCGAAATAATCTAAAAATTGGTTGAAATATAAATAATTAGTATATATTATTAACGAAAGTAATAAATTCGTATACAAATTGTGTAAATTCTATACTAAAGGGGACGGGGGGGGGGCGGCCTGGTGGGGCGGGCGATCGCCCCTACCGCCCCCACCCCCTGGATCCGCCAGAGCGCTTAGTTGAGAATCGTACTCGAGTTTATCGGACCTAAAAATGTTGAGGACCGCTGTATCGATATTTTATACGCTCTTTGAGTTTTCGGTTTTTGGGATCCGAAGAAAGATGAAAACTGTATACAATTAAAATAACTTCTGCGCTTAAAATCAGGGATAATTTATTTAATAACCAATTCGCCCCCTCACTACAGTTTTACATGTCTATTATGCGTACTATTCTGTTGACCTATGCAACAGATTTGAAGATACCTCACTTGGATAGTCCCGACTTACTTCAATAACAAAGATTAAGGGTGAGTGCAGTGTTTCACATGACGTACTATGCAAACCCAGTTGCGACCTGCACTTTTTTTTCCGCATCTCGTGCGGAGGAAGCTGTTGTCCGCTGGCGTTCTATTTGTTTTCTTCTGCGCCTGTCTCCGATAAGGACTTTCTTTCTGGGTCTCAAGTGTATGTCCAGCAGCCATACTAATACATGAGCAGCTTTTTGAAATATCCACAAACTAGGCACTTAAACCAATGTTAGTTAAGACCTAGGTTCACAGTCAGCAATAAACAAACAACAACCATTAGTGTCATGGCGGAGAATGATCCTTCATTATATTGAACGCGTGCACCTTTGCGCACCATATCAACATCCCCTTTTCTTTAAAAAAAAAAAACATTTCGGGGAGTATCATGTAAAAAATAAAACAAAACCACAACAACATAAACAGCTAAACATAACATACATATATACACTTCAATGAATATGAAACATATCACATTTAAAAATCAACATTCAATAGTTCATTAAGATACATTGACATTGAATCTTGTTGGTTTCTTCAACTGATCCCTTGGTCGCAGGGAATGATGAGTGACGAATGTGTTAATTATGAGTTCTATTGTCCTGTAAGTTGTCATCAGGGAATATATCTTCTTCTGTTTCTCTGTTCGGGTTGATATGCACTCTGTTTCTTTGGTACACTGCACCATTGTCACCTCGAATAATGTAAGCTCTCTGGTTGACTTGAGACTGGATTCTTCCTCGTCTCCATGTAGGGTCATTAGGAGATTGGAAATAGACCATCTGTCCAGTTCTCAGCTGACTTAAATTTCTTGACCTCTTATCATAAGATGTTTTTACACTCATCTGACGTTTTTCTTTCCTTCTCATAATGTTCTCTTGACATGTAGAAATCTTAATGTTACTCCTTTTGTTTGGTATCAGTGTTCGAGTCATCCGACCAAAAAACGTCTGAGCTGGGCTTAGATTTGTGTCTTGCCTTGGAGTATTTTTAAATTCCAGAAGAGCTTCATAAGCATCTGACTTTGATTCTCTAGATTTCTTCATTATGTTCTTCAAAATTTTAACTGCTGACTCAGCCTTTCCATTGGATTGATGGTGTCCTGGGGAAGATTTCAAATGAGTCACTCCCCATTCCATCATAAATTTGGAAAAATATTCCGATGTGAACTGAGTTCCGCTATCAGATATACAGACTTTGGGCACCCCATATCTTGCAAATAAAAATTTTAGTTTCTTTATAACTGCGTGTGTTGTTGTCAACTTCATGTTTTCTACCTCTATGAAATTTGAATAAAAGTCCACTATAACTAGATATTGTTGGCCACACATTTGGAATAAATCAATTCCAATCTTGTCCCACGGATTAGAACCTATTTCGTGCTGTATTAATTCTTCTCTCTGATTTGCTGGTTTGTTTTTCTGACAAATGTAACATAAGTTGGCTATTTCCTTTATTCGAGCTGATAATCCAGGCCAGAAAACTGTTTCTTTTGCTTTTCTTTTCATTGAGTCTACTCCCAGATATGCTGCATGGAGCTTTTCTTCTATTTCCTTGCGAAGTGATATTGGTATGATTATTTGTTCTCCTTTCAACAAGAGTCCGTCTTCGTATGTTAACATGTCTCTTAGTGAAAAATATTGTTTGAGTTCAGGTAGACTATTATGTTTGTCTGGCCGTCCATTTAGGATATACTGAATAAGTATTTGCATTGTTTCTATCTTTCTCTGTCTCAATTCTGACTTTCTCCAGCACTGCATCTCGTATTGCCAGTCCAACTATATTGCCACAAACATCAGGGATACCACTCTTTTCCTCTGATGGGTCTCTACTCAAAGTATCAGCTATGAACAAATTTTCGCCTTTGACATATTCAAACTGGATATCGTAACGATAAAGGCGCATCATTAGACTTTGTAGCCTTCTCGGAGCAGAACTGAGTGGTTTTTGAAGGGTGTTTTCCAGGTTTATGGTCATTCTGAACTATAACTGTTCCGCCATACGTATACTGGTCAAAACGTTCCAAACCAACAACCATTGCCAACAATTCTTTTTCAATCTGTGCCCATCTTTTCTGAGAATCAGTTAGTGATCTAGAAGCATATGCTATTGGTCTGCCATCTTGTAATAACGCTGCTCCCAACCCATTTTGGCTACTGACTGCTTGTAATGTAAGCTCTTTGTTAGGGTCAAAATATATCAGTGTGCCATGAATCAATATTTTCTGTTTTATCTTGATGAGCTCGTGTGCATTAATCAGACCAAAAATGGTGTGTTCTTTCTGATCAACTCTGTCATGGGCTGTAAATCTGTTGACAAGTCTGAAACAAATCTTGCAAGATATTGAACCATGCCACAGAATCTTTGGACCGATGAAATATCTTTTGGAGCATTCAAACTCAAAATCGCTGATACTTTGTTCGGGTCTGGTTATATTCCTGCTTCTCTAATAATATGACCCAAAAAGTTAGTTACACCTGTTCTAAAAACAGACTTTTCGTGGTTCAGTTCAATCTTCTTTTCTTGACATCTCTTCATCAGCTCTCTTAGGTTAATATCATGATTTCTGAGTGCTTCTTCTTTCGTGCTTCCTTTTCTTACCACTATAATATCATCAACGTAATTGAAACAGCCTTTCAGTCCTTCTAGTGCTAGATTTAATCTTCTCTGAAAAATTTCTGAACTCACTTTCAGACCAAATGGTAATCGCTTCCATTTGTATCTACCAAAAGGGGTTATCATTGCTGTCAAATTAGATGACGCTGTGTCTAGCCTGACATGCCAGAAAGCTTCTTGCACATCCAATTTGCTGAATATTTTGGCATCGTTCAAATCTGCCTGTATGTCATCAAAATTAGTAAGATTATAGAATTCCATTAGTAAAACTTTATTCAGGGCTTGTAGATCTATGCAAATCCTAATTTTTCCATTAGCTTTTTTCCAAAATTGCCATTTGACTACCCACTCTGTGGGCTTTATCACTGGTTCTATGATTCCTCTCTGCACTAGGGTCTTTAACTCCTCCTTAAGTCTTTCTTGTAAAGCAATAGGGATCTTTCTACACGGCTGCTATCAATCTTTAAAGACACTTCTCCTAAGTCACCCAAATCACCAGTAAACTTTGGACTACAGTCTTCTTGTTGGTTATTCACTACTGATGCTATGAATCTATCTTTATTGACTTTGATTAACTTCATTCTTGTTAAAGTTTCATGACCTAGAAGGCGTGCTAGATTATTTGGTTACAACTATATATTCCACCTCAAATGTTTCGTCAGTTTTCTTATTTCTCGTCGTTATAGTTGTGACAGGTTTTCGCGTGTAACGTGTGTTTGGCTTGTTTAATGTCTAGGGGATGATTATTTTTGAAGCTATCACACCGACCCGCCAGCATATAAATCGGGAGCAGGCACGCAACGAAACAAGCAATGAAAGAGAGATACAAAGTTAAAAATTGAAGAATATTTATTTACATAAATATTTACATAGAAGAATAAAAAGGGGGAGGGTTTGCATCTATCTCTAATCAATACTATATTTAATCATCACTCTTGCACTTAATAAGAGAGTATGTCACTTTGTCTTCTGAACTTAGCTGATTGTCCTGCTTGGGTCGCAGCTGCCTGTGTCCTAGCTTGAGGTTCTGCAGCTGGAGGTGGCGCTCTAGTTCAAGTGGAGTCTCAATCCAAAGTTCTGATATCTGTAGTGGGCACAGTAGGGCGGGTGGCCGGCTACCGTGGGCACAAGGATGATGCGGGCAGAGCTGATCTGCCGTGGGCAGTGTAGTTAGCAGGATAAGTCCAGTGAGTTGCGGAGAGTTTGGCGAAGCTATGACGTCTCGCACAGACTCGTGGTCTATAGGGACGTCGTACCCAATAAGTTGACAGGTGGGCTGTCGAATAGGCAGGCGAGTAAAGCCGATAGCGCCAAGTAGTAGATAGCAGTGCTGACTAGCACCAAATAGAGTAGTTGATTGAGGTGGAATAAGTAGGCAGTAGGTGATGCTCAATAGCAAATAGGCAGTAGTGCAGTGCTGAATAGCACCAAGTACATAGGCAATTAAGTAGGTTGACGAGTGTCTGTCAAACAATACCGAAAAAATAGGCAGGTGATCCAAACAAATATGGAGGCTGCGGATAAACAAAGATAGATTAGGACATGTCTCTGATGCATCTTATCGATGCCCTCGCTGAGGTGCATTCGTCAGATTGGAAAATTGCTTTTGAGCACAATGGGGAGATGATGACCAATGGGATTCGGAAAATAGATGGCTGATAGTAGCAATATAAAAATGTTCATAAAAGGGGAAATAATAATCTTAAAAAAATAACACAATTGGAAAGAGAAAAAAAAAGGGGGGGGCGGACGCTGGTCAGCAACTGGCGCTATTGTTTACACATGGCCGTCGGCCATAAACAAAGGAGCGAGCTTGAATTGGGAGAGCGTCCGTTCAAGGGGCGCAACTCTCGTCTAAGTAGAATGCCTTGAGGGGAGATAATTCATATTTCTTTTCTAAGCACGGTATTAGTGAGCTAGTAAAATTATCAAGGCGGTCAGTCGAGATAAAGGAAATAAAGATGTACAAATATATACATGGTTGCATCAACGATCAATTGAGCAACGTAGCATTAATAGATAAATGCAATACATAAATAAATACAAATGCCATGTTTATGTTTTCTACTTACGACAGTGAGAAATACACATGCACTAAGTAAATATAAATGAAATAAGTAAAATGCACATTATAATATACAGTGAGAAATATATACAAAGTAACTAAGATGGAACTGTGATTAAGTCCGGCTTACCACCAGGCATTCCTCTAAGAGTAAGAATAAATGAAATAGTCCAGACTCGACTGGTCAGCGAGAATGAGAAGTGAGAGAGTGTCTGTCCCGCTTTACTCTACCTTATTGAGGTCCGGAAGAGATGGGCGGAAACATGAAATGCGATAGGCCTAAGGATCATCTCTCACGTGGGTGAATTTGACTCGAGATGGGGAGTCGCATCTTGGAGTGTCGAGTGGCTGTTGATACAAGTAATCTCTTTGATCAAAGAGATACGTGGGAGAGGGGGGGGAGAAGGAGTGGTTTGTATTCCACCCAAGGTGGAGTCAACTGCGACCGTCAGACATCCGGCGGGTAAGACCAAAGAGACTGTGTGTTTATCTTTCCCCGATCAAGGGGAGATAAGTGAAAGCCGTGGCCTAGTTGTCGCCAAGGTGGTGGACTCAGTCTAGTAAGAAGAGGAAACGGTGGGGCGGGTGGGGAAATAGGGACTAAAATGAGAAATAATTAAAATAAAATAAATGAATAATAAATAATAGTAATTAATGCTGTGATAAAATTGAGTAACTCTGGCAGCAAGCTTTTGACTTGTCACAAAAGTGGCTTTCCCTATGGGGCTCATTTCAGTCTTATTCCACATTAGTAATCTTTGCGTTGCCTTTTCTATCTGATTCTTATTTACGTATTTTTCCTGAATGGTATTTACATCAGCTCCACTATCCATTTGAAACCTTACACGATGACCATTCACTGTCATAACTGCTGTCATCCTTTTAGCTTGCTTTGCGGTTCTCCAAAGACATCACCCATTAATTTTTTACCATCATGACATCATCTCTTGTGTCCGATTGCAGTTGTCTTTCATCGTTAGACATATCATCTGACACCCACCTGCTGAATTTTCTTTTTGCACATAACGACAAAATGATGTCTCCTCATGTCTCCTCTTGCACACTGTGCACATTTTACCCCATGCAGGGCACTTTTCCTTAATGTATTTGTGAATCCTTCCACAATACCTGCATTTACCTTTCTGAATGTTTGTTCTTGAGGGTGTTGATACTTTCTCAATGATTGGAGGGTCTGCTTGTATTTGTCTCAACTATTTGTTGGCGGTCTCGTATACTCTGCAAATGTCTCTGCACCTGTCCAATGAGAGATAACTATCTTGTAACAATTTCATTTTGAGGCATTCATGTCTAACACCAAGAACTACTCTCTCTCTAATAAAGCTATCGTCCAGGCGTTCAAAACTACACGTTTTTGCTAGTCTTCTCAGATTTGTTAAGTACTTTTCAATGTCCTCGCCTTCTTGCTGTTCTCGAGTATTGAAAACATAGCGCTCATACGTTTCATTCGTTTTTCCAATGCAAAAACGTTCAAATTTATTCACTATTTCTTCCATCTTTCTTTCTTTTCCCTTCTCAATATCAAGACCTTCATATATGTCCATCGCTTTTGTTCCTATAATTGTTAGAAAGGTGGCCACTCTGACTCTTCCGACAATTTAGTGGCTAACTCATAGTTTCTCCAGCTCCGGTGAAACTTTTTCCAATTAGCGGTCATGTTACCTTCTATCTCGAGAGGCTCGGGTACAGGAAGGAAATTTCTAGCTGCCATTGCACGGCGTAGCCCTGTAATTGTTGCCTATTTATTATTGCAAACAATAAATTATAATATACGGATTAATGATTACCTCTGATCATTAATATACCGCTGCCACCATGTTAATTAAGATCTAGGTTCACAGTCAGCAATAAACATACAACAACCATTAGTGTCATGGCGGAGAACAATACTTTATTATATTGAACGCGTGCACCTTTGCGCACCATATCAATACCCGACTTACTTCAATAACAAAGATAAAGCTTTAGTGCAGTGTTTAACATGATGTACTATGCAAACCCAGTTGTGACCTGCACTTTTTTTTTCAGCATTTCGTGCGGAGAAAGCTGTTGTCCGCTGGCGTTCTATTTGTTTTCTTCTGCGCCTGTCTCCGATAAGGGATTTCTTTCTGGGTCTCAAATGTATGCCCAGCAGAAATACTAATACATGAGCAGCTTTTTGAAATATCCACAAACTAGGCACTTAAACCAATGGCTGGCCAAAGATGCCACGAATTCGTTACAAAAAACAGATTCTGCATTGTGAGTCATTGTACAGAAGTTGATGACTTCGTTCCCATTTTCTTATTTGGTACAACTTGAATTTAGAGCCGAAATGAACCTCATGAAAAATAAAATAAATAGACTAGAAATTATTGCTATGTAGATTTAACTACTTACAAACATTAAACAGGGCATAAATACTAAATAGGCCTACTTTTATAAATCTCATCAACATCATTCAAATTAAGTGCAAATTAGTTTACAATTACATTGTAAACAAAACTATAATCTCAATAAACAAAATGTGTTTTTTTTTTCATTTTTATAGTTGTAACGTATGTACCATTCATTTATGTAGCTGTTTCCGCTAATTCTGACTGTATAAATACAGAATTTAGGAAGTTTAGGCACCAGATATTTAGGCACCGCGTATTTACGGATATTTAGGCACCGCGTATTTACGGATATTTAGGCACCGGATATTTAGGCACCGGATAATTAGGCACCCGGAAATTTAGGCACCGGATGATTAGGCACTTTTTGACAAGGCGGAAAATTAGGCACCGGATAATTAGGCACTCTTTAATTAGCGACCTTAATTTTGAAAATCATTTTAAAACGTTAACGCATATCTTATCCTTAGGCTATGGGCTATCGGTTACGTTATAATAAATAGCAACTTTAACGATTCTAGCTAAAGAAAAGCTGACAAAATGGAAAAAATGACAATCATGAGAAAATGTGGAAAAAAATGACTCCTGGGTCATTATATAATATAGACATCACGGGATTTCAGGGGAGGGGAGGTAGAGATGATTTTCCGCTCATTGCTTTCCTCCATCACCAACCCCTATGGTTGACTGGTGAGTTTTTTAAATTGATGATTATGCAATTTGTGTAAATATTTAGTTACTAATGTAAATACTTTAGATTAAAAAGTATTATAAAATATTTTTATTCTGTCGGGGAGTGTTGGCGATAAATATAATCGCATACGCCCTCTGCTTGTGGGAAAAGGAGTGGTCGTACGTTTAAAACGGGATAATGGTGGTGGGGGGGGGGGGGCACACACTCCCAGTGTTAAAGGAGAGAATTTCTCGCAGGTAGATGTTAACCTGGTCGTAAAAGTTACGTAGCGAATCTTAAGCCTACACGCGGGGGTCAAGGGTATGGTAGAGCATAGGTGCTAAATTGGAAGTCTGGAGAAACTTGTCTCCTTGCAGTGAGTATGGAAATGAGGAGGAGGGCTTTGCTCTAATTACTTATAGGGATTAAATGTGTTTGATAAACTAAAGTAGTATTCATTTTTTTATAACTGCATTAATCTCTATTTTAACACCCATTTTTAACTTTGTTTTTGAATATGACTTTGTTTTGTAAAGTAGAGTCAGCTTTAATTATTACACATTAACTAAAACATTTTTCTTTGGTTTTATATTGTTTTCTTTGTAAGTTTTGTAAATAAATTTGCTTAAAAATTTTCGTATCAATTTATGATTTTTATTTGTCTGACGAGGACTTTTTAGAGTAACAGAAAAACAACATTACAACGGTGTAAAACGCTAATGCCAGGTGTTCTTCATACAATAACAATATTCATAGAAAAAAGATGAGTAGCAAGCATAAAAAAATTTAAACAGCTCTAGCTAATATATACTATTTATACAAACACAAAACCTAATAAAATACACTAAAAGACAACAACAAAAAAAAAAAGACCAAACAAAAATAGAGACCAATTTTCTGTTACTTCATGAATGTGTTCCTTCTATTCCCTAGTGCCGTTAAAGCAGGAAGATGGGTTGCCTGAATTAATAAATCTTCCAAAAAAAAAAAAAAGGGGAACTATTTATGTAAAGAAATAAGACTGAATAGGTTCCATATCAAAATAAATTCTTTTGTTACGTCATTACAATGTTTAAACAGAAACCACACGTCATAGCTCCGATAAATAGTAGTCCCCAGGGGCGGACTGGCTATATGGGCAAACGGGCAATTGCCCGGTGGGCCGGCACCAAATGGGCCGGTGTGGTTGCGACTAAAAGAAATATTTTTATGCAGGCAACTTTTTAAAAATAAAAGTGCCAGCAGCAAGACACAGTTTTTTTGTGTGTTTTTTTAATTAATTTTGTTTGAAATTCAACAATATAAAAAGCTTTACACTCTACAAACTGTACTTATTATTATTTGCAAAACGTTAGACCGCGCTTTTTGCTATGTACGAGCGGAATGGGCTTCAACACTGCTTTGATGTCTTCGAGGTTGTGTTTGGCCGGATCATTTTGCTATTTATTATAACGTAACCGATAGCCCATAGCCTAAGGATAAAATATGCGTTAACATTTTAAAATGATTTTCAAAATTAAGGTCGCTAATTAAAGAGTGCCTAATTTTCCGCCTTGTTAAAAAGTGCCTAATTATCCGGTGCCTAAATTTCCAGATACCATAAATACAGGGGTCCCAGCGCAAACGTGTGAGAAGGTCTGCTCTACAACTTAATCCTTTCAAAAACTGTTTATGTAGGAGTACGAGTACGTTTTTCGAATCTAAGGATTTCTGAGAGATTATTCTTGGGATTAAAAAAAACAACAACAAAATAGTCAATTACAGCTCTACTTTTGTGATTTTCATAAAAGAAAGAGGGAAATGGCGTTAATCTCAAATGAGAAATGGGAGTCAGCTCTTAAAGAAAAATTAGACGTAGGTCTCATATAGAATCTAGATCTACTTGAATAGATATAAAATATTCAACGTATTTATCAAGACTATAACCTTTAATACTTTAATAAATCTAGTATTAATCTCTTTTTGTGTAATAATGCTAGTAGCCAAGCCGGCCCAACCAAAGTATAGCTCTAGACTAAGCTGGCTAGAGGCTAGTGTAAGATTGCTAGATCATAGTAGTAAGTAGATGATGATCTAGAATCTAGGCCTAGACCAGTATTTTACTAGACCTAATCTATTTACTAGAATATGAATCTATAAGCCATGATAAGCCATTTTTAAGTTTCAAAATTCATAACTCCGTAATGGCCGCCGCCGGGCGTAATGGCCGCCGCCGGGCGTAATGGTCTTTTGAAAAAACTGAGGGTGACAATGAATTTGTCATCCTTTTCAACACTTTTGTCTATAAAAATAGCTATTTTGTAATGTATCACTATGCATAGTTAAAATTAAATCTGATGTGAAGAAGGATAGGGTCGTTTTTTTGGTGCATAAAAGTTTTTGACATGATTTTTTTCTCTGTCAAAGTTGTTTGTTGATTTGGAGATTTATCGGCCACATCAAAGGAAATATATATAAAACATTAAGAAATTTCATCCTTTTATTTTTTGTGTACATTAGCGCAATGAAACAAGCATATTATCACTTTTCCCTCGCTCGACACTTTCATTCTTGGTTTGTAACTGATGTCACACCAAGTCCACTACTTGGGCCTAGCCTAGCTGGTCGTGCTAAGGGAAAAAAATTGCATCTGTTACGGGGGAGAAGAGGAGGAGACTTCTTTCTACTCTACCTTATTGTCTCTATGGGGCACTTTTTTCCTGTAGCCCAGCTCCACTAGCGCAGTGCCTTCCTGTCTCACCTTAGCCTTTTTGGTATCAGTAACTGGTTGATCAATACTCGCTAGTCTCCTGCTCTCTCACCTGTTTTTTTTTTTTAGAGCGTCTCCACTCAAATGGTATGCTTAGGATACATGGAAAAAAAGGGAGGGGGGCATTTTGACAATCTCTTAGACCACACATAGCATAGTGCGTAAATACTTATCACAAGCCCAGTGCATGTTGATGTTTCACACAAAGGCCTTTAGCGTGGTCGATCAATAATTGTAGGCTTGAGGTCTACAATGATATTGCTACTGTGACTTTTTTTTTCAGCTGCCTATTAATGTCAATCTATTATTGTATATCTGGATGTGCACTCAAGTGCCATAACATTTGTCATATTATTTGTTGCCTACTAAATGGTTATACGTTTTGCATACACCACATTAGCTTTTTTTTATAAACATGTTATGAATTATTTTTTTTTAAGTAAAACATGTAACAAACACGCACAAGAACACATACATTTAACTTAAATATACATTTTCTACTATATTATTTTGACAAACAACAAAATTATTCATATAATTTTCTAAAAATAAACATTTTTTAAAAATTAAATTATTATTATATTAATATATATTTCATTTATACTTTATTTATAATTTATATATAATTTATTTGTAGAAACTGGTTCCAACTTTGAGCTTCCGGTACATATGTTGTCTCATTCTGTTGTGTCCAGTCCCAAGTCGAAAGATAAAGACGTTGTCGGGATAACTTATAATAGGCATCATCTTTCTTGTGATTCAGATGACAGCTTGTCCATTTCTCATTTATTTTATTTACTATTAGTTTCTTCATTTCTTCTGGATAAGGCAGTAATTAGCAGTTCTTTTCCTTAGATAGGCTTTGGTTTTTTTTTAAGTAATCTTTTTTCTTTTGCTTGTTTTTTTTTTTTATCCTTGAATTATGATATCTTGATCTAGGTCATGTTTACTCATCGAACAAATGATAGATTACATAATCCCAATAATATTTCTTATTGCGATATTGCTCTGTTCGGTGAACAAGAATTAGTTACATTCATTATTATTTGTCAAACACCTTTTTTTTTTACAAAGCTTATATCAACTCATTCATTTGTACACATTATTTCTCCCATACCCAATTTTGGATCAAGTTGAAATTTTGCACAATTATTCCTTTTGCATGACAAAACAAGAAACAATATTGAAAAATAATCGATTAGCTAATGATAATTATTATTAATTTTTATTTTTTGGTATTGAACAATGGAAAGAACTTTTACTTAACAGATGTGGTGGCATAAGTTAAATTAGTCCCCTTTATACTTTGTGTAGAGAATTAGGTTGTCTCGCTTAAAAGTTTTAAACTAGCTATAAAACTTTTTTCATAAGCACTTTGCTAGCACTTTAACCCTCAAGTTTGAATTTAAGTCGTACAACTTTTTAATAGTTTTTTATAAAATGCACTTAAAAAGCGATCATAGTGACATTCACCATTCTTTCTCCCCCACCCTTTCCCTGCTGGTCCAGACAAGTGACTGGATCATAGCACATTGAGAAAGCTCAACGCATGAAATTGCGCTAAACAAAACAAAAACAATAGGTAAAAATAATCCACAGGTTTATTATTGTTAGTCTAGATATATTTCAAATCTAATTACATGACTGATCCAAACTAATTCAATTATTTCATCAAATAACACTGGTTTGATACAGTTTTTAAAAAAATTTCAGTTTCTTGGCTGTCCTTATACAGATGAAATAGATGAAGCTGCAGTTTTAAATCTCTTAACTAACCCAGGAGAAATTCGACTAAAAATACTTCATTGGCTGTTTTGTAGGTATGTTTTGTATAGAACAAAAATGTGTATTTTAAATGAATTTATATGTTAATGTTTTTAATACAGAATGTTTCTAGTCTTGGTAACTCTGCTCTGTGTCTTAAATAGGCAATGTTCAAAACAGAGATGATAACTAAACTGCCAACTAACAGTTGAATACTGGCGAAGGCAAACAATGTAGTGAGACAAAGAGCATGTCAATCCATAAACATTGAATAGATAATGGGAATTCATCTCTGTCCTCGCTTGACTAAATACCAAAGTCCAAAACCTTCTTGGTGAACACAACTTGCCTATATCTAAAGATTCTTTATTCCATAACTAGTCAGGGTCATTGTTTTTATTGTAACGTTATTGTAAAAATATATAAATAAATAAAACAAATTAATCCTAACTTTTACAGGCCAAATTCCTTATTGTAAACTAGTGTAGCTTAACACTAGTTGTTCATGTCTTTATTTTTATTTATATAACCACAAAAAATTCTATATTTAGGGTCAACACAAATTGGAGCCCTTTGTTTAATTACCATCACTTTGAAACTATATGTATGTATTTATGTTGTTTTGTTAGAAAGAGATGCAATTTAAATTAGGTTTGTCTTTGAAAGAAGCCTCAAGCTCGACTAAGTGTTGACCCTAAATCTACAATGGCGGAGGGTCCTCATCAGGGTCTATCTATGTTTTGCCATATTTTCTTAACCCTTTCCTTTTACTAACCTTGGTAGCTTACTGCTGCCATTATTCTGTTATATGTCAAGCTTATTCATAGTATTACTAGTAGCAAATAGTTTCCAAGATTTATCAAATGTTCTTCCTCTTCAATTCTAAAAGTAAAGTATGCAGTTCAGAAGACTGCAAACTTCCTGGCTGCAACCCCGCTCAAGACACTGGCACCTCATAGATTACATCATCACCAGACAATCTGACCGTCAGTTCATACGTGTCACCAAATCTTGCTGTGGGGCAGAATGTGGAACAGACCACCGCCTCATCATCACAAAACTAAACATTCATATTCAACCAAAGAGACGTCCTTAAAAATCTAAGCCCCTAAAAAGGCTAAACACGGCCAGACTAGCAGATGACAAAATTGAAAAGTCGCTTGCAGGTGTGGTAGAGAACTGCCTCAAGTCCACCCCTCTAGCGGAATCAAATGTAGATAAAAGCTGGGAATGCTTAAAAAAAACTCTCCGTAGAACAGCATTAAGCATACTCGGACCTATGGAGAGAAAGCGTCAGGACTGGTTTGATGAAAACATTACTGAGATCAGAAAACTATTAGATGAAAAGCACAATCTCCATAAATTTTATCTGAACAACCCAAACTCCCAGTCCACTATAGATGCATTCACAAACATCCGCAAAAATGTGCAAAAACAGTAAGCAAGAAAGTGGAAACAATACAGGAATTTGCTGACAAGCACGACATGAAGAACTTCTTCCATGCCATAAACGAAGTCTATGGACCCACAAAGTCAGGCTCATCCCCTCTACTAAATTCTGATGGGACAAACCTATAGACAG
Organism: Biomphalaria pfeifferi; assembly: GCA_030265305.1. Classification (NCBI taxonomy): domain Eukaryota; kingdom Metazoa; phylum Mollusca; class Gastropoda; family Planorbidae; genus Biomphalaria; species Biomphalaria pfeifferi. The sequence goes on from JASAOG010000116.1 coordinate 902,023, forward strand.
ATAAGGAAGAAATCCTAAAACGCTGGGCAGAGCACTTCGAAAAGGTTATCAGAACACCTTCCATTATAAATGAAGCAGCCATAGATAGGCTACAGCAAGTACCAATAAATGAAAAGATGACCCCCCTACACTAAAGGAAACCGATCTTGCCATTCAACAGCTCGCAAGCAGAAAAGCCCCAGGAGCTGACTCCATTCCTCACAAAGGTCTACAAAAAAGGTGGATTAGCCCTGATTGAAAGACTTCATTAGCTGTTCTTAATTATGTGGGAACAAGAGTCAATAATACCACAAGATTTTAAAGATTATATGCCACAACAGTCCATTTTTACAAGCGAAAAGGAAACCGCTAAATCTGCGAAAACCACAGAGGAATATAGCTCTTCTCTATATTGCTGGGAAACTCCTTGCACGCATCCTACTAAATCAGCTCATGCAACACATAGAACATGGTCTACTACCAGAAAGCCAGTGCAGTTTCAGAAAAGAGCGTGGTACCATTGACATGATCTTTGCGACAAGGCACTTCAGGAAAAATGCTGACCTCTTTTCAATATATGTCGACCTAATAAAGGCATTCGACACTGTTACCAGAGAAGGACTATGGAAGATTATGTCAAAGTTTGGCTGTCCACGAAAATTCATAACATGGTGAGACTATTTCATGATGGCATGACGGCTCGTGTCCAAGAAAGTGGAGAACCATCAGAACCCTTCAAAGTATCAAACGGGGTAAAACAAGGCACCTACATTGTTCAGTATCATGTTCTCTGCTATACTGACAGTTGCATTCACAGAGAAAACATTGGGATAAATATAACATACAGATTTGATGGTGGCCTATTCAACCCTAGGCGGCTCAAAGCAAAATAAAAAACAAATTAAGCAGTAATCAGGGACTTGCTATTTGCTGATGACTGTGCCCTAAATGCCTGCTCTGAAAATGATCTGCAGAGCATTGTCAGTGACTTCTCAAGAGCATGTTCAGACTTTGGCCTTACCATTAACACAAATAAGACTGAAGTCTTATATTTACCTGCTCCTGGGAAACCCTACTCCAATCCAAGCATCGAGATAAATGGACATGATATAAACACAGTGGACAGATTCACATATCTTGGCAGCACACTTTCCAGAAACGGAAAGATTGATAATGAAATCGACCTGCGTGTCACCAAGGCCAGTGCATCCTATGGCAGACTGTCTAAAAATGGACGTGGTATCACCACAAATACAAGGCTAGGGATCTATCGAGCCGTCATCCTCCCTACATTGCTCTATGCCTCAGAAACGTGGACAGTGTACAGAAAACATGCAAAGAAACTGAATCACTTCCACATGACATGTCTAAGAAAAATACTCAATGTTAGATGGCAAGACAAAATACCAAATACTGAAGTCCTTCGAAGAGCAGGTCTGCAAAGCATCCATACAATCCTGATGCAGTCCCAGCTGCGATGGGCAGGACACATCTGCAGAATGGAAGACCACCGCATTCATAAACGACTCTTGTATGGCCAACTAAGTTAAGGAAATTGCTCGCAAGGTGGTCAAAGAAAGCGCTTCAGGGACACCCTCAAAGCTTCTCTGAAGGCATTCAGCATAGACCCAGCCACCTGGGAGACAGAGTATCATGGCGTCGTGCTGTGAAACTGGCACACAGGTTGCTGAGGAAAAGAGAACAACGCTTGCAGAAGAAAAGCAAGGCCCACAACACTAGCTCCAGCTGGATTAACCTGCCCAGATTTGGCTTGTAACTTTAAGAAATTCCTATAGAAATGAAGATTATTACATCCCAATCCTAGCCCAAATCTTCTGTAAAATGGTAGGAAAGGCATGGGATGACAGATTGAAATCCCCAAAAAGCATACATCATGTTGAAAGTTATCCTTCAAAGTGAAAATACAAATTTTAAGAATTTCTACATGACATATTTTTATTTTAAACAAGGTTACAAAAACAGTTTGTGTGGAAACACAAACTCAAAATCGGCCCCCAAAGTGGTCCACCCAGGCAGGTAAAAAGGCAGGTATTAATATTTTCAGAAAGAACATCAGAATTAAATTCTATCAAAGACAAATGACAGAGAAGAATGGAGAAAGAAGGTTGACAGATCTTGTGTGGTGCCCCAGCGGTCCAGTAGATCAAAGGATAGGTGAATGTGAAGTTAGATGTCAACCTGGCCTAACTGATGTCTTATAATGAGTATCTAATTGATCTAATCGTTTTGTAAAGGGTCAATCTCTTATTCAAAGCCTCAAAATTCCTTTAGTTTTGTGTTCCATGGTGCTATGTATGTTCTGCAGTTCAGGCAATAATATGAAAACCTACTTATTAATTGTTGCTTTAAATTATGTCCAACTTATATGCATACTAAATAGATTTCTTTCTCTTAAAAAGTAAACATTATTTTTGGGTAAATGTAGTAGTTAGTAGGACAGAACTTACTTAACGTAGTAATACAAATGAAAAAAAAAATATTTTTTAACAAAAAGTCCAAAAACATTTGCATAAATGGTTTAAAAACGTGGTTAATAGTTGTCTCTACTATTAAAGAGCCTCCTGTGTTTGTTACTATTAATATTGAATACTTGTAAAAGTGGTGTATTTTTATGAAAAAACTGCTTGCATAAGTGATTTAAAAAATTAGACTTTTTGCTTTTAGAAAAGAAAAATGTAGCCGTTGCCTCAGAACTTTGAATGGACTAAATTATTATGATGTCGGATTTTCACTATCTTTTCTAGTTTACAAGATCTTAACGGGACGGACAGACATTTCACACAAAATTAATAGCGCCTTTTCCCCTTTTGGGGGCTGCTAAAAATGAATATCACAATAGGACACAAAAATCATTAAATATTTCTCATTGCATATTTTCTTTTTAAGTATTATAACTTGTACTTCAAATTATTTCAAAGATATATTACATAAATGAGTGTCTATATTTCTATATCTATGGTCAAACAGCTATTTCTTGTATTTTCAGATATGACTCAGAACTTGCTGAGTTTCTAGAACCTGGATCTTATTCTTTAGGAGCAAGAAATGATTCTAGATTACAAAGTAAAATTTTTTTTTGTTCATTTTGTTAAACCATAGGTATTGAAACATTAATTTAATACCAAGACTTCATATCGAGAACCTGCAAAAAACTAGTAAAATGCAATAGCCAAGAAAACATATATAAATAATCATAAGCAAATTTCCTAACTATTGGTCACAATCTAGCCTTTAAGTATTTTATAAAGTACACTTATATCAAATAAAGTTTTGATAGCCTTCATTTTGTTTTTTACAATACCTATTCAAGTTGCTCATTCAGAATGAAGCAAAACCTTAAACCTGGGTGGATTCAGTTCTCAAAAACGACTCATTGATTTTCCTATCAATTTGACAGTAAATGTTTCACTATTTATAATTTGGAAAAGATCTAGTTCATTGGCCACACTGGGAAAACTCTAGTTTGAAAGTGATCATTTTTTAAAGTATACACAAAATTAATTAAAATTTGGCTAGAGAACTAGACTATACATTTCCTGGTATTTCTGCATGTAGGCCCTGTTCATTAATGAGTTTAATAAATTAATGGATGGTGCCTGGTCGTGCAGTTTGCACACTAGACTGTCATTCAAATTTATCGATGGGTTCAAACCCCGCCCGCTCCCAACCTCTGTCGTCCGATTGGAGGTTTGGACTTGGAAGTAAATTATCTAAAACTCTGAAGGAACATCCGAAACGTTCAAAGAAAACATGTAAAACATTTTACAAACAAAGCAATGTTCAGAAACATTTTGTGCACCGTCTTAGTCTAGATCTAAAGGCCTATCAATAGAGTATTATAAAGTCCAGTAGATTTATACATTCGTTTAACCAGGATTTTTTATTCACCAAGGGTTGGAGGAAATGTTTTTTGTTTTTTTTTTAAATCGTTAGTTGTTAAGAGCACAAAAAAATTGCTCTATATGTTGCATAAAGAGGTATTGTCTTTTAAAAAAAAATGTTTATTTTAATTTTTAGCTAAAATATATTCATTATTTTACATCAGGATTTTCTTTTTATTTTAGGACTGTTAAGTGCTGCACATGCTCTCTGTCTATGTGGCAGTAATGATGTTGAACTTATCAAAGTAAGTACTCTTTATTTTATTACCTGTAAAGTTATAGAAAGAAGGGACTTGATTTAACTGCTTTCAACAAATTATTGGTATATCCATCCATCTATCCCAGTGGCGCTACAGCTCAGGGAGGGCTTTGGACTGCTTCAACACATCCCTCCATTCAGATCTTTCCTTGGCCTTTTTGTCTCCATGCCCTAACCCCAAGCTTTTGAAGATCTGCTTTCGCATCATCAATCCATTGCATTCATCATCTGCCTTTGGGTCGCCTTCCTTTTGGTTTTTGCCTGTATACAATTTTTGCTCCTGTTATCTGACATTCTTTCAAGGTGACCTGCCCAACATTGTCTGTTCTTTTTTATTTCTGTCACTTTCGGTGGATCTTCATGCAATTGATATATCTCATGGTTAGTGTGTGTCCTCCACCCTGTTTCATCTTGTATAGCACCATAGATTTTCCTAAAAATTTTCATTCCCAAGTATTTAGTAAATTTTCAGTTGTCTTTGTTAGTGACCATGTCTCACTTGCATACATTGCTGCTGGTCTTGTTATGGTTTTGTATATTATTCTCTTGGTTTTCCTTGATATGGTTTTGCTCTTAAGTAAATGATGGGTGCTATAAAATGCTCTGTTGCCTTCTGCTATTCTTTCCTTTATTTCTGTTAATAGGTCATTTTTTAAATCAATTGTACTTCCTAGATAGCGGTATTTGAAAGTTTGGACGTTTTCAAATTCATGGTCTTTGATTTTGATATATTGTCCCTCTGATTGTCTCTTGTCATTGTGATGTACTTGGTTTTACTGTCATTGACCTCAAGTCCTGCTGGTCAAGATGCTTCTTCTAGTTGTGTGAAAGCTCTAGCAATGTCAGAGGTTTCTTTACCCAATAAGGCAATGTTATCTGCATAAGCAAGGTATTGTAGAGGTTAGCTGAATATCGTCCCTGTTGGTTGTGGACCCATATTTTCTCTCCTGAAGTAGTTCTCCTTGTGTTTATGTGTATATTACTTATAAGTCTCCAGTGTCAAATTGAAAAGCATGCAAGAAAGTGAGTCACCTTGTCTTAATCCCAGTTTAATCCCAAATTCCCGTGAGTGTTCTCCTTGTATTATGACTTTACTTTTTAAGTTATGTAATGTGATATGTATAAGTCTTGTCAGGTTGTAAGGCAAGACAGGATCTTATAAGTCACATTTAGTAGAGAAATTCCTCTGTAATTACAGCACTTTAGCTTGGATCCTTTTTTGTGTATTGGTTTTTTAAGAGCTGTTTCCCATTCTGTTAGTATTACTTCTTCTTCCCAAATTCTTGATAGTAGTCTGTGTATTTGGGAATGTAAGTCTTTCCCTCCATATTTAATTAGTTCTGCTGTAATTTGATCCTCTCCTGGTGCTTTGTCATTCTTTATGGTCCTAATTATTTCTGATGTTTCAGAAAGTGTTGGTGGGTTCACTAAGGGATCTTGTCCTCCCAGTGGCAGTTCATATTCTCCATTGTTTCCATCTTCAGTGGTATTTAAGATCCCCTCAAAGTATTCAGCTTATCTTTCAATGACCTTGCTGTTTTCTGTAATAAGCTCAACTTCTCTGTTCTCACACATGTGTGATCTAGTTTGAAATCCATTCTTTTCATCTTTAATTTTCACATACATTCCTCTCATATCTCCTTCCTTTGCTAGTTCCTCAATTTGAGTAATCTTGGACTTTTCCCATTCCCGTTTTTTCTTTCTCACAACTTTTGTGGCCCTTCTTCTTGCTTCGTTGTAATGCTGTTTAGTGTTTCTGGTTTCTCTCTGTAGCATTATCATCCGAGCATTGTTTTGCTCTTCTATTATTTGTCTGCATTCATCATCATACCATCCAATTCTCTTGTTCTTTTGTTTAAATCCAAATGTGGTGATAATGTTTTGTATATAATATTGTAAACGGCACTTCATAGAACTTGGGTTGTAAGACTTAAAGAATTCTATGTTTATTTATTATTTTTTCCTAGTATTTCATTGGTCCATTGGTTGGGACAGAGTGACAGCGCTTGGAGTTTTTGTTATTGTTGTTAGAGGCCTGAGTTATGGAGCCTAGTAGTATGATACAAGTAATAGAGAAGTCAGTTTTATAATTATGTGTATATTCATTTAGTTAACGTTTGATGATGCGCTGTCTTCAGCTACAGTTGCCCTGATTACTTTTAGTAAAGTTATATTTTCTTGTTAATTCATCTCTGGCGTCTCTTTGAGTTATTGAAAGAAGTATTAGTACATTATGTGTCAAGTATAATCCCAGTAAGGAGTTCACAACAATAACAACATACCCTCCAATTCTCTTGTTCTTCTGTTTAAATCCAAACACCTATTCTGCTGTTCTTTTCATAGCATGCTTTATTCCTTCCCAATGTTCATTTATGTTATTTTCACTGTCCTTTTCCAATGTTGTTAGTTGCATTTGGAGTGCAATTCTATAAGTTTCTGCCACAAGTGGATCCTTTTTGAGTTTTTGACTATCATATTGCTGTGCTCTTTTTCTTTAGTAATTGTGTTTGGTACTTATTCTTTGTCTAAGTTTAGCTTTTACTAGTAGGTGTTTTGAGTCAGCATTTGCTCCTCTGAAACTTCTTACATCTAGTATATCTGATCCATGTCTCTTATCTATGAGTATATGATCAATGATTCTGGGTGTTGCCATCAGGTGAGATCCAGGTTACCTTGTGAATATTCTTATGTTGAAATTTAGTGCTGCAGATAGACACTCCTTTTCCTGATGCTAAATCCACTAATCTTATGCCATTATTGATGGTCTCTTCATGTAAGCTTTCTTTGCCAATGTTGGTCTGAATGCTGGTTCTTTTCCAATTTTTGCATTGAAATCTCCTAGGACTATTTTGATGTCATGCTTTGGTGCTTCATCATAAATTCTTTCCAATCCATCATAGAAGGCTTCTTTTGTGTTATCATCTGCATCTTCAGTAGGAGCATAAACATTGATAAATGATATGTTGAAGAATTTTCCTCTCAAACATAATGAGCAGACTATTGCTTACAGGTTTAAATCCAATGACATTACCTACCATTTCCTTTTTAACAGCAAAACCTGTACATAAGTTCTTAGTGCTTCCACCACTATAAAATATAGTATACTCTTTAGGTCTGAGAATGTCTTGAGTCTTTCCACCTGATTTCCTGTAGGGCTACTAGAGGTATCTTATTGTTATAACCCTATTGGCGGCGCGATAGGGTTAACTATAGGTTCAGCTGACACACACGTGAACTCATGCAAATCACTCAGGTCAGCGGGGCCATGGACAAGGGACAGTACTGCAATTACATGCAAATATGACCATTGTTATGGTCATGTGATCGAAAGCCTGCTTGTACGAGAGACACAGTGTGTAAGAAAGCGTCAGTTCAAGACCGGAGAGCGTTGAGACTGGGACTGTTAGTCAGCCATGAAGTCGGTCCTGATCGAGTCCTCAAGTGTTATGTACGAGTCCAGAAATACATGAGATGAACTGCGCAGTGGTTTCCAAATCAGGGAGCTCTCCATAAAGTTTGCTTTCTATTGGGGTGATTTTGGGCCAATGTCTTATACAGGCCTCTTGGTAAAGAGAGCAGTTTTGGAGGACGTGGTCGGCATTCTCTGGTGATACTCCACATGGGCAGATTTCACTGGTTCCAATTTTGAGCTTCCGGTACATGTATTGTCGCATTCTGTTGTGTCCGGTCCTGAGTTGAAAGATTAGACATTGGTCTTGTCGGGATAGCTTATAGTAAGCGTCATCTTTCTTGTGATTTGGATGAGAGCTCGTCCATTTCTCATTTATTTTAATAACAATTAATTTCTTCAATTCTTCTGGATAGAGTGCAGAGTTTATTAGTGAGTTAGTTCTCCCACTTTTGGCGAGTGTGTCAGCCTTCTCATTTCCTTCTAGTTCTATATGAGCTGGGATTCATTGGATAAAAGTTTTTTTGCTGTTGTTGTTGAGCTTTGCAAGTGCTGTTCTGAGGTTTTTAATATAAGAGGAATCAGAGTTTTGCAAACTTTGGAGGGTTGTTTTCGCATCGGTTAGAAAAACAATCTGACTGTGTGGGGAACTTGGATGATTTGCTAGCATGGTAGCAGCTAGTGCTAGTGCTTCCCTTTCTGCTCTGTGACTGTCAGAGAGCTCTCCAGTAGCAATGGATTTTTCTAGTTTTCCTCCATCTGGCCATTCGATAAGTATTCCAGCTCCTCCATTTGTGGTGGCTTTATGGGATGAGCTGTCCGTGTAAACTCTGATCCACTGATTGCTAGGATAATTGGTATGTAGAAAACAGTTCACTATTTCCTTGAGCTCTGTTGGTCTGTAATCAGATTTTCTTTTTATGTTTTCAATATGGTCCCTTATAGTAGGAAGAGGACTTTCGTCTCCAGGGTGGAGATTCATTATAGTGTATCGAGGATTCCAGAGTACCGTATTTTTCGCCGTATAAGACGCACTTTTTCTTCTCCAAAACTGGGGGGGAAAAGTTGGTGCGTCTTATGCGGCAAATACACATTTTACATGCATTAAAACTGCCCCCCACTTTGTGTGGCGCTTACTCGCAGTCCTTTCCTTATGCAGTGTGTGCTGCGGGTTGGATTTGGGGCACGTACTGCGGGCTGTGGTGACTTCTGTGACCCTCCCTGCACGGCCAGGCTGTGTGTGTTCGGGCTTCCCTCTCCCTCCGACAGTCTAACCATGTGCTGCACGGGCATCATGCTGAGCTTACTGCCGGTATACACCGCCCTCCCTACGTCATAATGTGCCGTCTGGGTAGATGACAGACAACGTGTATGGTGTATGTGAGAAAGTGATCAGGCGGACCAACTAGTACAGTATTTGGTTCAGAATCTTTTTTTTCTAGATTTTCCTCCTTTAAAATTGGGTGCGTCTTATATGCCGGAGCGTCTTATACGGCAAAAAATACGGTAATTTTTTCAAGTTGGTGTTTCTTTTTTAGGTTTAGAGATTCCTGTATGAAATTGGTCCTTTTGAGACGTTTTTCTGTGCCAGTTTTGTGGATTTTTGTTCTGAGTGGGTGCCTCTCCAAGGTTTCCAATTTAGTGAATTGGGAAAGGATTTTTATTTCTCTTCTCTCATCCAGAGAGATCAGGGCAGCAGTTTCCTCCATAGCTCTTATGGGTGTTGTTTTGATTGCTCCTGTCATTATCCTTAGACCAATATTTCCATTCATTAAAGTACCAGATTATTGTGGAGCTCTTGTATTCAGGTTCTTGATGTGTTAGATGTGCTGTGTTGTGTTTAGCAGTGTTTACAGAAGGCCTGATTAGGAGAGAAGGCAACATTATATTTCTTTTACACTTCAGTAAGTTGGTCTAGCACACCTGCTCTATATAGGCTTAGCATGTTCCATGTTCCAAAAATCATGTCCTTTTCCAGGCCTAGGTCGTTTTCCATTGAGATCTGTCCGAGTTTTCTTGTGTGTCGAAGCTTTTGTTACAGTATTTTTTTAAATGACAGGGTTGTTAGCCCTGCGCACAACCAGCTGGGGGGTTGCCCCTTTCAGCTCTCTGGATAGCTGCCTTTATTTTTGGGTAAGGTGCCCTAGCCCCAGCAAGGCAGCAGGTTTGATTTTGGTCCACCCTGTGTATTTTATTTCCCCAGTACCCACCATATCTGGATGGCATTTCCCTATCCATCACCTGGGGAGGCTCTCAATGGGAGATCAAAAACTCCACACAAGATTGGTATTTATAACAAGAGAAAATGAAATTAGTTAATGCAAAGTATTATTTCAGAAATGTGTCATAGTTGAGTACACTGCATGAAGTAAAGGTGGTTAGTTGTTAAGTTATAGCCACAGAAACAGATAAGCTTTACATCATCTGCCCCCATAGATTGCAAAGCCTGAAAGTGATACTTTTACTTTATTTAGTTGTCTGTATTTTCCCTATAGATTTCACCTCTGTAAAGATGAATTTTATATCTTGTACTATAGTGTATATGAGTAACATAAAAAAAACATTTTAAGTTTTGAAACAAAAGTATGTTTAAAGAGGACATTAGTAGTCTTTGAAATATTTTAAGTATGATACAGTTGATCAGAGTCTCATTATCACATTTGTTCTATTCTTTGATTTAGTTTTCATTTTGAAAATAAATGTATATACAATCATTGAAAAGAGTTTCCTTTCAAAAGAGCAAAAGTGTCAAGTACAAATAATTAATTGCTGGGTAAAATTTATAATAGTAGTTTGTTGTTTTTTTTTAGGGGGGGGGGGGGGGTCCAATTTTGACAGCTAGCAGCAGATAAGAAACACATTAAAAGAGGCAACCTAAAGTTAAGACGAGGTATACATATTTTTGCATCAGCCGATACAGTTCATTTACTTTGCAAATTTGATTAGAACTCATGGTTAATAAAGCTTGGCCAACTTAAAAAGGATTTATTCTGTCTTTCTATTAGCTCTTTAAATCTTTCATTTAAATGTTGTAAAAACAATTTCATTTTCTGATCCAGGGAACTGCTCCTTATAATGACCAGATTGAGTTCGTAAATCGATTCTTAGATTTATTGTGTTTTAAAGAAAAGGGTTACTCGCTTGACAGTACATTATACACAAGGTAAATGTGCTTTCTGTCAATTGTCTGAAAAGTTTTACACAATACATTTCATTTGTTGTTTTTTTTCTTTTTATGAAGTTTTTTAAATTAAATTGGACATACTGAAGGGCCTTTTTGACCAGCCAATGTTTAATTTAATTTTTCAATTAAATCAACTGCATCTTGCTTAAAATAGCAGCAAATTTGATCAAAGTGTTGACATGTCAATGAGTTCTATAATAAAGTTGAGCCTATTAATTGTTTGTACAGTAGAATGTCATTTATTCAGACGTCAGTCATCCAGAACATGAAATATCCAGACTGGCTTTTTTTGTTGTGCTTTTTGTTTTACAGTGCAGTAGCTAAGTGCTATATTGCATTGCTTCCTGATCTTGATCTATTCCGTCTGTCTCAAAACACATTTCTGAAACACGTGTGAGCAAGTCACTGGATTTAAAGACAGTGAGAAGTGTTTGGTGGTTGTGTAGTGTCACGGGAAACATGGCTTTATCCATGTTCAAAAGAAAATGTAACTTGCTGGCTATGCAATTGAAGTTGGAAATCTTAAATGGCTTTGTTCCTCTGTATACCTGTACAATTTAATTTGGTTGAATTTTAAATATAAGTACGGTGCAATACCCCCCCTTAAGAATTTTCTTTATAGTTTAGGTAAAATGGACAGTGTATAATATTCTGCGTTCGGTTATCTGGGCGACCCTGTTCCCAACTAACCCAGATAATCGACATTCTACTGTATTAACTAATTTTTTTTATTTATTTAGACCAGATATGTACAACTCTCAGTTGAATATGTTGATAACACAAGATGGATTCCTTACAATGTTTGATAGTTGCACAAATCTTTTGCCTAGAGACATACACATGGAAGTGGATAACCTAAAGATGAAACAAAGAAAGACAAACAAGTAAACATGACATTTTTGTTGTTTTAGAGATGAACTCAATGCTGCTGTAGATTTGTGCTGATTTCATTCATACAATTACAACTAACATTTGAGTTTGATTTCATACAATTCTATGACAGAGTGATTTTAAGTTGTTTTTTTTTAAACAACAAAAAAAATTATTTTGTGCAGGACTCAGACATTACAAGATTTATTGACGCTCTCAGAAACTTTAAGCTTAGACATCCAGACTAGTCAGCAGAAGTTGAGTGCTTTACAAAAAGAGGTTAGTGTCATTTTGTTTCCATTTCAAATATTCTATGAGTACACCGTTACAGCTTTGACTTTTATCATGTGAATTGTAAAAGATGAAATGTAGAATTGTCACATTACAGATGACTCTGGAAGGGGAAGACAAAGACCAAGAAGTTCTCATGATGTCACATATGTTGTCTACTATTTTAAAAGAACTCTGGCAATTGTCAGATGGTTTCAAGCAATGTTACATGTCCAATATAAAACAATGGTGCAATAAATCACCACCGGAACTTTCTCAGCTTGGTGATACTATACAAACTGTACATGGATGTCTATGCAATTTTAAAAGGGTAAATTCATTTAATGCTTTGTCCCTTGTGGTTTTTATTTTAAAAACTTAATTATTATCTAAATTTTGAACATTTTCCAAGTAACATTTTGATTTATATTTTTTGATGTAAACCTCCTTTAAAAAGTATTAAGTATACTTTATTATCTATTCAGCTTCTTTCAAACATGAATGAAATTCGCCAGACGCAAACCAAAATTAATAAACTTGTCAAGAAAGAATTCACAGGTTTTCCAGTCACAATAGGTAGTAATTTATTGTTAATAAGAAATGTTAATGTTTTAATTCTTTGGGGTTTTTTTTGTTGCGGTTCAGGTAACCATCTTCCTTATTAAACTTTTTTTAGTAGAATTTTGTTTTATTTATAAGTTATGACTCATTACACATTGGCTACGCCCCTTGATTTGTTACCAGACTTTATATTGTTTATAATGACAGAAACACCCTTTCTTTTCTTTTTTTTATTTCAATTAACGGGCCACATTTTAATGATCTCCCTAACATACTTTTTAGCATGTGAATTAGTGTATCTGTTACAATGAAAGCTCACATTCTCCTTCCTTCTCTTTCTCTCTGTGCATCTTGTCCTCTGACATACACTTTTGACTTGATTTGGACCTGCTTCCCTGCCCTGACATACACTTTTGACTTGATTTGGAGTGACCTGCTTCCCCGCCCTGACACATACATGTACTTGTGTCACGTAACACACACACACCCCACCCCCGCCAACAATCAAACAGTCCTATGCAAAATCTCTTGAGTTTACATTGGCTACCCAATTCAATTTTAATGTAACTCTACACACACAGGATTAATTCTGTGTAGCACCTTTGGTTAGTATTCCTTATCTTTTAATCATATTACTATTACAAATTCTGACAGCCTTTAGAGTCATGAGTTTTCCATTTAGGAGTTAATGAATTGGTTTGGCTTTGATAAACTTTTAAGACTTTGATCAATGCAGACAAAGGACATATATTTTTTTTTAGTTTTTAGATAATTACAGGTGTATTTACTATGCCCTGTATATTCAAATTTAGACCAGAATACTGGAAAAAAAATAAAAAACCAAACCATTGACCTCCAACTGCGTAGCTATCATGTATTATATACATACATATTATTTTAAGTCTTGTGGTGATGCGGATAGGGGTAGTAGGGTGTGTAGGAGGCAGGTGACGCAAATCACCGAGGCCAGCTCTAGATAAATGATCAACCGCCATGACTGTCTTAGTTTCAAGAAACATCTTAAGTGAACACAACTCAACTGTATTTTATTGGACATATAAGTTAAACATTATTTTGGAGACCAAGTTGTCAAGTTCTTTGAGTTGGTAGTGCCGAGTGTAGCAGTTTGCAGAGCCTGGATAGTGATAGTCGTTACAATATATATATAATAATAATAATTTATTTATAAAGCGCTCTTAACAAACAAAATGTAGGCTCCAGGTGCTGTAATAACATTACAAACACAAACACGACAGTTCGAATGACAGTTAATCTAAAAAAGTTTTAAACATATAGGTCTTAATGTTCTTCTTAAAAGTGGTGTAGCATGTTGTCTGTCTGAGATCAATGGGGAGTGAGTTCCAAACCTTTGGTCTGTGAACTGAAAAAGCCCGCAGACCGTAGCTTTTGAGGGAGAAGCGTGGCACTACTAAAAGCGTTGAGTCCATTGAGCGCAGGGCTCTCTGGGGGACATGTGGAGTAATCAGTTCGCTAAGGTACAAGGGCATCTCATTGTTATATATACATTGATGACAAAGTGTGGCGACCTTGTAATCGATTCTCGCTTTCACTGGAAGCCAATGGAGCGTGCGCAAGAGCCTAGTAGCAGAATCTTGTCTAGTTTTTTTTAAGGACTATTCGAGCGGCGTTGTTCTCTCGTTGCAGCTTGGCTATTTTGTCATCAGGTATACCTGCTAGCACAGCGTTGCAGTAGTCAAGGCGGGAGAGTATGAATGCCACAGCTAGTGTTTTTGTTGACTCCGTTGTTAAATATGGTTGGATCTGGCCTAATCTGTGCAGCTGCAGATAAAGACCTTTGCAGAGCTGACTTATGTGTGGGTCGATAGATAGTGTTGAGTTGAAGAAAACTCAAAGATTCCGCACTACATGTACAAAAGGAACATGGCAGTTCGTGATAAAGAGAGAATCTGTGCTTTCAACTTTTGAGACATTGTTCCTAGTACCAATCTTAATTATTTCTGTCTTGTCTTCGTTCATCTTGAGTTTATTTTCAACCATCCAATCGCTCACCCTTGCAACGTTACCACTGATTTTCTCTGCCAGATGCGACACCTCTGAGGGTACTGATGAATCGTGTAACTGTGAGTCATCGGCAAAGAAATGGTATAAGATGCCGGTTGGCCGTATGACACCGCTGAGTGGAAATGTATACATAGTGAACAGTAATGGGCCTAGAACTGATCCTTGGGGTACTCCGTACTTCAAAAGTAAGCTTGTTTATTCTGTCCCGTTAACAACGACACTTTGGGTGCGTTCCGTCAGGTAGGATCCAAGCCACATTAGGATGACTCCTGCTAAACCAAAAGTTGCAGAGAATCTGGCCATCATAATTTCATGGTCTAGCGTATCAAAGGCTGCGGACAAGTCCAGCATGGAAAAAATTGATATGTGGCCTTTGTGGGAATTGTGAAGTAAGTCGTTTAGTACACTGACCACTGCTGTCTCTGTGCTAGGGTTAGGGTTAGATATATATATTACTGTGACAAGAGATTTTATTAGGCACATGCTTGTTGTACATTACTATTTACAATAATACACTTACTTTCTTACAAGACGTCACTTTTTTTGTTTTAGATGAAGGATCTAAAGAAATTTCAGAAAGTTTGCAACAGTGCCTGAGTGTGTTAGAAGAAACATTACACCGTTGTGACTCTAGATTTAAATCCAATCAGCCAACAGTACTCACTGTATGAAAAATACTTTTTGTTGAACTGGCCAATTAAAAATAATATTATAGCAAATGCAATATAGAAATGCAATTCATTTGTAAAAAAAATCAAGTCAACAAAGCAAGTAAACAAATTTCCTTTTAATGTTAGAACCCACAGTGCCTTAAGTTAATATAAGTAAATTTCCCCCATCTTTCATTATTGAACCAGGTCAACAAGCAAAACATAGTATGTATAAACAATAATGTATAAACAATTAATAAATATTTCAATATGGTGATAATTTCATTTCATTGTTGTTATTTGTGTCTGAAAAGTTACCAGAAACTAGAAATATTGAAAAATGTGGCTCAGAAAAATCAGAGCCTATCTAAACAAATACAAGGTATGGACTTGGTGAGTCAAATCAAAAAACTTACATTGCATGTCCTTGATTGTATACTACCTATGATATATAGGATAAAATTTGATAAACATTAACAATATAACTTTACATAAGCCAGGGTGTTATGGACATAAAGTCTAAGAATTAAAGAGAAATTAGAGAAAATTAAAGGACATGTAGAGTCACAAAGCAAATAAAGAATAGCAGTGTAAATCCCACATTTAGTATCTTTATTATTTTTAACTTTGAACAAATGTCAACAATTGATTAAATGAATACTTTATTAATACATAAATATAAGTTCTACAATGTCTCAAATAATTTATAAGGACAACAAAGTTGTCTCACAAATTTTTCAGAGCAGAAACATTCAATCAATGAAAACATGTGTTGCACGCAGCCAATGGAAGTTTCTAAACTATTGATACAAGTAGAGACCCATTCTTACAGCTTTAAGTTATTTCTATTCTCACATCAAATATTTATTCACACAACAGATATGCACAAAAAAAACAAATGATTTAAAACAAAAATCTTGAAGAAAAAAATACTGAAACCAGTATCAAATGTAAAAAAAGTGTATGACTTTCATTTTCTTTATTTCTTCCTAAAAATGATGTGACCTTGTTGGCACATTTTACTATAGTTCAGTCAACATTTTGTTTACTTGAATGTATAGCTCTGAAATGTGAGCAAATAATGACTATAGGATTACTCTTGGAAGTGTTAAGAATATTGATATGGGGCATTTAAACAAAATCCATTTTCAAGAAAATTATCCTTTTCACTAAAGAAAAGTTTACTACTTTCTTTTTTTATTGAAAAAAAAAGAGTCCTTGTAATCACAACAAATTTCCAAATAGGATCATTAAAGTCTTAATATATCCAAACTAACTGTACTGTATGTACATGTTTAAAATGATGATGTCCCCCCTTCCCCCATCCCTGTTTAAGAATAGAAGATAGATGTTTCAATTTTTTTGACAAGTGTCTAAATTAAGTGACGATGTTTGGGGTCGTTCGTAAATGAAGTCACGCTCTAAGGGAGAGGGGTAGCGATTTTGTGACGTCACAAATTTAAAATTCAGAAAAAAACACAAATAAAATATTTTTTCAATCTTCAAAAATTGAAAAATAATAACATTTTTTAGGTACTCATTTCAACATGAACTTCTCAAGTAGTTTTATTCTCAAATAAAAAGCATTGAAAATATAGAGATATTTCAGTCTTGTTTGAGGAGTTCAACTGAAAACATCATGTTGGCACTGCTGACTGCGAATTTCACAGTTCTTCTAAAAAATGCTAATTTTAAATTTCCGGAAAAAAAAACGATGTCAAGGTGTGTTTTGAAAATTGAAATCTCTAACCTTAAAATAACATCAAATGGAGAAAAAAAGGTAAATTCAATTTATTTATCGAAAGATCAGCTGTGACATCGCATAAAGGACTTTAATTCATCAACACACAGATGTAAACGTGTGAAACATCCGCATGAACTTGAAATTATTTCTTGCTATATTTTCTATAACGAATTTTTCCGATTTGAATTATTCTGCTCATTTTGCTTCAAATAAATTGAAATAAATAATTTTTTTTTTATTTTGTCACGTGACGCATAGGGGGGGGGGGGGGGGTTGAGAATTTGTGATACTTTATGACAAGGGGGGAGTCAAAAACGACCCCTTTAGAGTTGCAATGGTTTAAAAAAGATTTCTTTAATGATAAAAGTCAGTTGAAATGTTGATGCTGGGTCCATAAAATTTCAAACAAAAGAGTAAGGGATCCAGTTTACACAGATCCAGGCTAGACAGATTAGAAAACATATCAACATTAGTCTTACTGAATGGTTCAAATATTGATTGAATTTTGTATTAAAAAGAAATGTCAGTCTTATTGGATTGAAAGTTTTCAATATTTGAAGATAAACTTTACATTCAAATTATATAAGAACTCAAATTGTTGATTTTCTATAACAAAATATTGTTAAACTCAGATCTAATGTATTTATTAAAAAAATAACAGGCACAATAATTCACACACTTCAAATAAAAAAAAAACAGCACATTATATTTAAACTTTTCAACACATTTTTTGTTTTAATTTAAATAAAAATCATTTTTAAAAGGGTTGAGCATCACAATGTCACCATACAATGTCAAACCTCATTGCATGGGCTTTATTCAAGCTCAGGTTATTTTAAAGTTTTCCTTAAAACCCTAAAATGTTCTACATTATGATAGATACTGGGCTTTCAGCTGAATATCTACAAACAAAATATAGTTCACCTGACATGTTAATTCATCACACACTTTTACATTAGGCTGATGCAAAATGCAAACAAATGTTCATAAAATGTAAGTAACCCAGACTTTGTAACATTATTAAAATAGTTTCAACCACAAAGAAAAAATGAATGAAAAATAAAAAAAAGTCATTTTGTAAGCGATACTGCAGAAGCAAAGTTGGATCACATTGACAGTTATGATAGTAAAAACATCACATTGGCTCTTACGTACATGCAGAAACAAAAACCAATGTCTTGTTACCAGACCCATTTAAAACACATTTGTAAGTTGATAAGGAAAAAAATGAGTGTACCAGTGAGTTATTGTTTATTTAAATCTGATTTGTCTTAATTTATATTGAGATAAAATGTATTCAATTTCTACCTGATTTGTTTTATGTTTTTAAAAAGAAATAAATCTTAAAAGCATGTGTCTGACAAATAAAATATAAAATTTTTGATCTTCCATAAAAAAATAACTCACAGCAAATGCTTTAACTTTGAAGAAACTATGATTGTGTTACACTGTTTTAATTAGTCTTGCAAATGTTAAAATTGTATTTAGTTGTATTTTGGTTGCTACAAACATATCTGCAGCCTACAACACTACATTTTATATTGGCATAAGCTAGCTTACCAGTACCCTGCATGGTAAAATGTAAGTGAATTATACTAGGTTGAGTTAAAAATGTATTTATTTTATTTTTTTTAAATATACATTTTTTGTTAATGTTTGAACATTTCTGGATCAAATAATATACAATGACAACAAGATCAGAGTAAAAATTTAATTAGTATCTACAGTTTCATTAGTACACAAATGTCATGTACACAGATAATAATGCACAGAAAGGATTAAGTACCACTACTCAATAAGTCAAAGCTATCACACAAACAACTTAATAAAGTAATCATAAACATTATTTGTGTCATTAGTGTAAGTGATAATAATAACAAAACATTGGATGTGGTCATTTCAAATTATTATACTGTTCAATTCTTATTCATTGAATGTAAAATGATAAAATTAGAAATAACCACAGGTTCAAAATGTATCTAAAATGCTATAGATTTCTAAAGTTTTGTCAAGTTAGTTTTTTAAGTTTCACAAATGACTTTAAAGATCAATAATGGTTGTCTTCTGATCTATAATTTTTAAAGTTATCAATGCCTATCTCTTTAAAACATTTAGCATTGTTTCACTATTCAGTCAATTCAATATTTTCAATTTTCTATACATTCATTTTTTTTTTATTTGAAGAAAATACAATAGAAATAAAACAAAATTCTTCAATGTATTTTTTAATAAGTTAATGGTAAAAGCTAAATAATAATAATAAAAAACCTTAAACTACTTATGTTAAGTTTCATTTAGATTAGTTTACTGGGAGATATTAATCATTGCATGTTTCATTATATTGAGAGTAAATTCCATCAACTTGTATCTTGTTTTTCTTATGGATTACAGTATATCTGTGAGCTATTAAAACATGAAGTCTCAAAGGATGTTATTATTACAACCAAATATGTTGGAAGCTTTAGTATTGAGACACATCTTAATTGAACTAAACTCTTATCAAAGTTTACAACCTACTATCTTTTAATATTCAATTGAACCATGTGATAGACTCTATAGTTTCCTGCTTGATGCTGTCGGTAAGACAGGTGATGTCCCAATTTCATACTTGCTATAGATGTACACTGCAGCTATTACCAGTCCGGCACCAAATGTAAATTCCAATGAAAGTTGAAAGTCAAAGAAATACAAGGAGGCTACACATGAACAAATAATTGCAGCTGATGTTGCAAATCCTTTCAAGATGTTGTCAGCATATTTGACAACCACAGCAACCAAAAGTCCACCAAATGATTGCAGACAAACTACAAACCAGACAATGGGATCATAGCCATTGAAAAAACCATTTTTAGAAACTTTATCTCCATCTTTTAAATACATGGTAATCAAACCTATCAATACTCCCAATACCCCTAATTGGACATTTCGAAGCCAAACTGACTGGCGAGTCCCTTTAAGAATCTTTTCAAAATAAACACCAGCAAATCCAGACATAAAACAGGAAATGATTACAGCTACAAGTCCCATAACAGGATTTTGTTCTGTGGCCACTTTGGATTTCTGATTTCCATCCGGCTGCATCTGTACAATGGCTACACCAACAAACAAAATAACTAATGAAACCCATTGGAGTTTACTTAACACTTTCTTGAGCATCACAACAGAGAAAATGGCAGTGGTCAAGATTTTCAATTGATAAGTTACCTGGTGACAAAAAATTTACAATAAAAAAAACAGTGGTCACAATAAATGTTCAAAAGGTGAGGTAACAAAAACATGAGAAATGGTCACAAGACATCTAAGCAGCTCTTATACTTTGCTGCACCAAACAACATTCAGTTGACTTTTCTTTCCTACCAAGAAATAAGTTGTAGACAAAGGCATAGCCCTTGGCACCAAAGTCATGTGGTCATGGCCACATACTTATATGCTTGCGAGTCTTGGACGCTGACAGCAGAGCTAGAGAGCAGGATCCTGGCAATGGAATTGAAATGCTACAGAAGTATCCTAGGTACCTCACATTTAAAGATCACTCAAACAGCTTAGAGACATGGTTACTACAGTGATTGGATCCCATGATGACCTACTAACTATTGTACAAAAAAAACTCAAACTAAAACTCTATGGCCATATTACAAGGTCTTCAGGGCTTGCAAAGACCTTCCTTCCAAAAACAGAAGAAGAGGCATAGAAAGTGATGGGAAGACACCATAAAAGAATGGCGGGCCTGCCATTGAAAGAAGTTCTATATCTAGGCAAAACAGAGAGGAATGGAGAAAGAGGGTGGACAAATCTTGTGTGGTGTCCCAATGGTTCAACAGATTAAGGGATAGGGGAAGTTGTAGGGGTGTTGCCAGCGTAATATATTGAAGTTTTATTGACTAAGAAATAACACTAACCTGAAATGTAGCAGCATCTAGATTTGAGACAGCTACATAGAGCAAGTTGTTCTGTAATACATAGATAAGTGATGGTATGGAAACTTTGACACAATCCATTGGCTCTAGGATGATGTCCTCATAAAGAAGTTTTAACCATGGTTTAATACCACCAGTCTGTGAATAGACAAACTCTCTTAACATTTTTTGTTTTCTTTCTAGTTTGATTTGTTCAGACTAAATTTCTCTCTCTCTCTCTCTAAACATTTTAATTAATTTTGTGTATTTATAGATCTAGAACTGTGTGTGTCTGAAGCTTTTTGACATGTTAATTGAGTGAGAGACAAAGGGGAAGGTAGATAAAGAGTTGGTGGAGGTAAACTTCTAATCCATAAATTATCAGATGACAGAACTAACATCTGTCAAATGTTCCTCAGAGATCCCTGAATTCCTTGGACTTAACTATTCTAGTTGTGCTGCGTTTTCGCCTCAAAATGTAAAGCTTTTTCAAAACAAAACCAAAACAAGTTTCAAAACCTTTTTCACCACATGCATAATAATAAATATGATGAAGAAAAACTAAGACCTACTAGTTCAACAATTTTTTTAGACTAGTTGGCGTCTTTATTTTTCTGTTAGGTTCTCTAAGTGCCTTTAGCCTACAATGTGTTTATAGGCGTATAGAAATGGATTAGCACTCTGAGGAGATAGGCCTCTTGCATTAGTCACAACATATCTAAGTCTAAGTCAAAGAACTAACCTGAATTAAAATTATGAATAAACAAGCAACAAACTTGAAAGCCTCAGACATAATGACAGCAGTCGTTGCCACAAACATTTCACCATCTCGTGTTCGCACATAACGCATAACAAGTATAAGCAATGCATTTTGTAAGGTCAATAAAACCAGACTGATGTACTTTAAACTAACTGGAGTCTTGGCCTGTACACTTTTGGCTTCTGAAATGCAGTACCAAAGTATGAGCTTTCAGCTAAAATCATAACTATTATAAACAATGAAATCAAACACTTGGACAAACAGATAGCTTTCACTTGAAGTTACATTAACAGTTCACAAATACAATGTTTCATTGATGGTAAAGATTTCTTAGAAAAACAAAAATTGTGTTTCATTAAATACATCCTAATGTTACTATGGCACTGCCTTCTAACTGAAAGAATGTCATTAAAATTGTGAGCTGATAACCTCCCTTCACATATCTTGTAATGCATCTATTCAAAACCTTTTTTTTTGGCAGTGGGGAACCTTTTCCATGCTCTCCAACTCCACCTTATAAAAAAAAGTTGACTTAAAAAACTTTCAAATCTAAATGAAACACAAAAAATTCTTTTAGAACTAGCATTGACAAAGAAAACAAAATAATTTAATGTTGGAATACTTATTTCTCTTGCTTCTGTTTCTAGACCAGGACCAGATAGAACAATGCAATGCACTTTTGTTTGTTATTTCAAATTAGTTAAGAAGCAGCTTATCAAACAAACATGTCATTCAAATAAATGTTGATCAAAGAAAAATATTTCAAATGCTTCAGTTTATCCTAAACAAAAAACAAAACAAATCTTTATTAATTTATTTAAAAAAAAATAACATCTTGTGATAATAGGATGACTAAAACTTGTAGCACTGGAATCAAAGTAAAATCAGTCACATGTTTCTAATGTGAAATTTTTGGTGCCAAAAAGATTTTATAATAAACTTTTTTAAAGTGATGCACCAAGCTTGACATTTGATATACTACAAGACTTTGATTATTTAGGATCCATAAATAAACAAAAACATTTAGAGAGGGAGATAACACAATCATGCATAGAATCTGTCCATACTACATGACACA
Organism: Biomphalaria pfeifferi; assembly: GCA_030265305.1. NCBI lineage: Eukaryota > Metazoa > Mollusca > Gastropoda > Planorbidae > Biomphalaria > Biomphalaria pfeifferi. The sequence goes on from JASAOG010000116.1 coordinate 924,628, forward strand.
CACTATTATTGAATACCCATGACCTTATAGTGGCCAGTAGGCCCTGGCCTTCTTGCTCCCCTTCCTTGGCCCTCTCTACTGTCTGGTTCTCTCTCAGTGACTTCCTACCTAACTCAAAAGGTTTAAGATATGAGTCTTTTAAAGATGACTTACTTAAAAGGTTTTAAGATATGGGTCTTTTAAAGATGACTTCCTCCTTTTTTAATTATCCACATCTCCCACTAATATTAAATTGAATAACTAACTAAGACATTGACACCGTTTTTAGCCTAAGAAATCTTTTATCCCAAAAAAAAAATCGAAAAAGCAACTAATCGGCTCAAACTTTATAACAAAAGTGTAAATAGTTTTTTAAAAGTCTTTCATTCAAAAAGCTGCCTTAGTTTGTCTATATTTCTTCTTCTAGCCCTTGCCTTCCATTTTGATTAGTGTTGAAGAAGTGTTCCTCATCTTACTGGCAAACTTTCAATCTAAAACTCTCTGCTTTTATCATCATATCTTTTTTAGCCAGAATGAGGTTTGATGTCCTGTTAGGGGGATTGTATTTCTAAAAGGTTATTCTATTTTGATCGTAGATCTCTATATCATTTTGTAGAGCGGCAAATACGATGTTTTTCATTTAGAAAATTCATTTGAATTCCAAACATTTAAATATATACCAGTATGCAAAGAAAAAACTTCAAATGTAATTATAATTATATTGCTTTTAGTTGTTTTTTCCATGTCATCGCAACTCTAGGTATGTGTAATTCAATTGGTTGCCATACTTTCATGGAGGACCTCAGAACTTCAGACATTGCCAATAACAGTTATTAACAGATCTTTGTATCGACAGCTTTCTACAAAATGCGCCAATATGGTGCAGGATAGTCAAATTTTTTTTTCTTACTTTTTAGAACTTTATAAACTCTCCAAGATTCCACTTGGGGGCTTACAGTCCTTGAGAGTGGGGAATTCAAAGAAATTTTGTTCAGTCTAGGTGTGCATCACAGACAAAAGTGTGAGAAAACTGACTTTAACTAAGATGTCCTTAATGATTTGCAAAAGTTCAGTAAAAAAACAATTAATTTCATTTATTGTTTTTTCTAGATCGATGTATGTTTATATGTTTCGTACTCTAGTATAAAATGTTTACATGTTCTACAACTTAGGCATGCAGAAGCTACAAATAAAAAAGAACATTAGTCTATTTCTAAATGTTAACACAATCCCAATATGTGAATTAAAAAGCTGAATGGATTGGAAAGAAATCAAACATAACAAATGACAGGCAAGGAAATGTTGGAATGTATACCAAGGGAGGAGAGAACCAAATGTTTCAGTGTACTTTGACATACAATGACAAGAGTATTCAATTAAAATCTAACAAGCACTAAATGTAAGAAAAACATTTTACCTTTAGACAGTCCTACAGAATAAAAAAATTGTATCATTAATGTTAGAATTGTTTTTTTTAATGTTTTAAGACCTAGAGAAAAATATTTCCTATTTTATTGCTATGTTACATGTATACTGAAGAGGTCATCAGTAATTGATAATGAAAAAAGAAAAGTTGATATCTAAATGTTGAATAGTGATATATACAGTTGCTGTAAAGTGATCATAGTTATTAAGAGAGGTGAGCAATAATAATAATTTTAAAAAAAATATTTCTAAACTTTGTTAACACAGAAAGTATCAGTCATCAACAATAAGGCTCATTTGATTCCAGGGTTTTGTCAAGTAGTCATCAAGATGGAATGAGCAGTGAAGTGACTAAACATGCATGATCTATTGAATGTTTGCTAAACAAGCATGATCTATTGAATGTTTTCTAAACATGCATGATCTATTGAATGTTTACTCAACATGTATGATCTATTGAATGTTTACTTAACATGCATAATCATTTGAATGATCTATTGAACTGTAATATGCATGATCTATTGAATTGTAAACATGATTATTTTCACTTCATCATGAACTAAGGATTATGTTGTGTCTGTTGTATTTATATGTATGTTTCTGTTCTGTTGTCTTTATATGAGAAAAGAGTCCTTGTAATCACAACAAATTTCCATAAGGATCAATAGAGCAGTCTTAGTCTTAGACAAACAGTACAATTGATTACTCAATTTATATTTGATTAATTATTCAAGTTAAATCAATTATGCCATGAAATCTATAGTGTGTCTCACATGATGTGAATGACAATAAGCTTTACAGGCTTTATAAGGCCAACATTACAATTGCACTGGGTGAAGATGTGGAATGTTTATAAGCATTGCAAAGCCAACATTACAATTGCAGTGTGTGTAAAGCAGGAACAACAATTATGCATCTAGACACTATCAACACACCTAGTAGACAGTCAGTAGTAAATCTAAATGTTAATGCCATTGTCCAGTTGAGAAACAGTAATATTGTTTCAATAACTCACCTGAACTTTCTTGGCTTACTTTTCTATTCATGGCAATTGTCTCAAGCAAATCTTGACTCTCTCTGTAGTTGAATGCAGACTTTGCCTCCTCCTTTAGTTTATTTTCTTGTGACATATCATTGCTACACATCAGAATGAACAAACAGGCATTACTTGAAGTAACTTATCATTAGTTTGTAAAAAAATAAAAACAAGAAAAAAACTATTAAAAAACTATATAAAAAACAAAGCATATACGAAGTGTAAGTGTATCAATTAGTTTGGATCAATCATGTAATTAAATTTGTAATAGATCTAGACCAACAACAATAAATCAGTGTGATTAATAATATTTTTACGAATTGTTTTTGTTTAGTGCTACTTCATGCTTTTACCTTTCTCAATACACTATGATCCATTCACTTATGATCTGGACCAGTTGGGAAAATTTGGGGGGGGGGGGGGGGGGGGGTGGTGAAGAAAGAAAGGGAAATCTGGGTGGAATTTACTGTAATTAGATTTTAAAAGCATTTACAAAACAAAAAGGGGGGGAGTGACATGAATTTGAACTCATTGCACACGCCTCTTCAGGTCAACATTCCAACCACTCTGCTAGTGAGAAATTATGACTAGAGAAGATTGTAAAGTTAAATATTGTTTATTACAATTTAGAGTGGCGACCTAAATTCAGCTTATACCACCACTTCAGTATAATTACGTACAATTTATTTCCCTTGTTCAGGATACCAAAAAAATAATTAATTACCAATATTTAATCAACTAAATGATTAATTTTATTTTTTTACAAAGCTTATATCAACTTAGTCTGTCTGGTACAAAGTTTGAGCATGTTTTTTCTCCCATTTCACATTGGTTCAAGCTAAAACTTTGCTCAATTATTCACTAAACCTGACAAGACATGAATCAATAAAAAAAATCAAACAATTAATTACTTGTTGATGATTAATTATTTTGATTTTAAAATAAGGGTACCAGTAATAAATAAATAAATATATAATAATAATAAGGCTAGTCTTCGAGTTCAAAGATTAGTGAGGAATGCAGTATTTCCTGTGGCTGCGCAATCCCAGCTGTGACCTACATATTTTGCCAAATCCTTGGCAAGCATAACCATTGTCCGCAGGCGGTCGATTTAGATTTTCTTTTCGCCGTCTGCGTTTGTCCTCAGCAGCAGATTTTCTTTTGGTCTCAAATGTGTATCCCGCTGCCTTCGTGAGTGACCTCCAGCTGTCTCGTTCTGAGGACGCATGCAACCAGGTGCTCTCTTCTATATCAGCCAAGGAAAGTTGTCGCCTAAGCTGGTCTTTGAAGCGTTTACGTGGGGCACCTCTGTTGCGTCAACCACCTTTTAGCTCACAAAAACAAAAAAAAATACCTTTGGCATACGTTCGTCTCCCATACGGGATACGTGCCCTGCCCAGCGCAACTGTTGGACCAAAAGAAGTCCCTCTATACTGTCCATACCGGCATTCACAAGGACATTGATGTTTGTAGTGCGGTCTTGCCACCGTATGTCCATGATGGAGCGCAAGCATCTTTGGTGCAAGCGCTCAAGAAGTCTTAGATGTTTCCTGTAGAGTGCCCATGTCTCAGAGCCATACAGAAGGTTTGAGAACCACAGCCTGGTAGACACTGATTTTTGTAGGCAGGCGGAGCCAAACTCTCGCCTGAAGGCATCCAAAAGCGCTACTGGCCCTGGCCAGACGGTTATCAACTTCCCTTGAAAGTGAGGTATCATTTGACACTATACAGCCTAGATATGTGAAGTGGTCTACCACATTTAGAGGCTGTCCGTTTACAGTAATCCTTGGGGCTGAGTATGTTTTATTGGGTGAAGATGGCGAATGTTTATAAGCATTGCAACATTACAATTGCACTGTGTGAAGATGTGGAATTAACCTATTAGTTAATCATTTAGAACTAATTAATTAATTTTGTTTTATATAGTAGAAAAGGAGATAAACCCCATTATTTTCAGATGAATGGCAGTACTTAACGGTTCCTTCTCTTAGATGAGCTTTATTTTAAAATGTATTCTTTTTTTCTATTGCTTGTTTTCATTCTTGTGTTGTCAGGTAAAAGAAATAATTGTGTACAATTTCAGTTTGATTCGAGATTAGGTGTCGGAGAAATAACATGTACAAACTTTTTTCCAGACAGAGTGAGTTGATATGAGCTTTGTAAAAAAAAATACATCAAATGACTAGTCCTCTAGTCCAACTAAAACTGTTAGGATATATATGTTTAGTTTTTCATTGTATACATTTCAAATTGCATACAGCAAAACCTGAGGATGTAAGTATTAGCATTACAGATCTCTGGTTTTAAAAAAAAATATATTACACTTTACTATATGATACTTCAACCAACCTTGTGACTATTTGTAGCTATGCAATAGTAAATCAAATCTATTTCATGAATCAACTATCGTTATATATGGGTGTTTTTTTTCCATAGGCAATTAACTAATACTCCTTCCTCCCTAGAACTATTTGAGCATGGAATGGGTTGCCTAAGTCAGCCAGAAAAACCAACGACTTAGCAGAGTTTTGGTCAATGATTAACAAGCGACAAGCACAGGAAGTAACATCTGTATTTTATAAGATAAGATACTAATATAATATTTCCAGGCTCTTTTTTTATACCGTATTCAATAAATAGGTTATTGTCTAATCTGTTTCATCTTCAAGTAATTTTTCAGTTACATCATTCCTGGGCTTGGACAGCACTCTGTTATGTTTTCATAGTAAGCTACTTGACTTGTTTCTATTATTTTCTATTTTAGTTATTATACAACTGAATCAAAACATTTAATATAACAATTCCAAAACAAATATGTACATGATAATACCCCCCTGTAAAAAGATATTTTTTTAAAGATCTGTTGAATTTCAACAATTTAAGTTGCATACCATTTTTTTGTAACCAGCACAATGCAACAACAAAACAAAACAAAAAATCTGAAACTCAGACACAAATTTCTTTTTGTAGCCAGCACCCTGCTAGCAACAACAACATCTGAATCTTTTTAATTATGACCTTTATAAATTATGGCCTGTATAATTTATACAGGTGTGTATTTATTGTTATTGTTTATATACGGACAATAAAGATTATTATTATTACCAGTATTATTATATACCACTCCGAACTGACACAAATGATTTTGAAAGATGTCATTCATGTTGGAAAAAAAATCTACATCTACTCCAATATAACTTCTGTCAAGGCAAAAACTGATAGGTTTTTGTTATGCTTCCTATTTGCCTTATGTCTACTCTAAAGACAGTTTCCTCTCTAGTGCAACATGAGACTGAAAAACATTGCCAGGGATTGATACATGCATAATTGGATTAGGTATAGAAAAGTTCCATGTTTTTTTTTTAATTCTGAGGATTTTTAGTGTTACATGCAAAAAAGAAACAATATTGACGACGCAGGGGAAAAAAGGAAATTATACATAATTATTCTTAAGAGGTTGGTTAGAAGATCATTTAATTCAGCTTCTATCAATCATTTCAAAAACAATAATTGGTTACAATTTGACCTATTTTTATATCTATTTTGCATGCTAGATAAAAACAATATGTAGAATCTTAGTTTTTTTTTAATCAACTAAACTAAACACTTTGTTAAAACTTACTTGATCAAATGCTAGATGTACCCTACTAGAATAAAATACATCAAATATGTCAGAAATTTAGACAAAATATATATGATGGAACAAAGAAAGTTTAGCCTTGAAGATGAGTATAACTCAAGTTATAAAAAAAGATAATCTCTTTATCTCATTTTCATCAGTGCTCGATAAATCAAGTTACAGGCCTAAGAAAGCTGCTTCCAATTATATAGTTATCTTATACTATATGGAGGTCTAAATTAACTTGTGCACATTAGACTGCGAAGCAAATTTACTTCAATTTTATCGCCTTATAAGCATGTCATGGATGTTACAATAATTGCTAATTATAAATTTATATTCTAGTGCTTTTTAGCAATAATACTGTGTACTGTGGAAATGACTAATTTATAGAAGTGTTCAAATAGTTAAAATACTAAAATATTTATTAAAAAAAAAAAAGGAAGAGGGCATTTCAGTTTTTAATTCTTGCATAAATATGTGCACTAGACCTTCATTAAACTTTTAATTATTTATTAATTGTTTTCTGAATTCAGATTTAAATTTTTTGCCAACCATTCTGCGACTAGACATTTATCAAATAAATTGTAAAAGCAGTGTAGAATGATTGAAACAAACCACGTCACTATTCTACATGGAAAAAAGATTTTAAAAAGCAGAGGCGATGCACCGTAGGCAAGGGTGACTACCCAGGGCCTTGAAGTCTCCGTGGACAGTTGAAAAAAAAACTCAAAATCTGACACTGTAACTCACTAGCGGTATTTGATATTGAAAAATATAATGAGGTAGTTCCGAATCTCTCACCTACTTTATAGAAAGCCACGTGACTGTGGTCTTATACATGGCAATATCTTCCTATGATAAGATGTAGATCTAGATTTAGTGCTAGCCTAGATCGAGTAGACCTACTAAATAATCATAAAAATTAGTGAATTATTGTGAATTATCTAGACTATTTTCATGTTTAAATTACAATGAAATCAATGAGGTCATTAATGTAAACAAACCCACGTGACAGAAGAGATCCGGAACTACCCCATTCACTATAACGAAGAACATTTTATTGGACTATGAACATTTCCTCATAATGGACTTTTAGTGTTATGATATAGCTCAAAGCCCCCTTAAATAGCAATTAACAAGGAAGCAATGTTGAAACTCTCATTTGTAACTCTGATCTGCACTGACATCTATCACGTTTCTGCAAAAGTAGTGCACTATTAGGAATTAGACTAGAGATGAATGTTTACATTATAGAGAGAAACAACAGAATTCTGCCCAAGTTGAGGAGTTAGAGAAGAAGCTATATATGCTAAAGACACTGTTATGCTCTTTGTTTGTGTTTAATAAAGACCTGTCTTCATTGAGTTGCCTCCCTTATGTTTATTACTTTCTGGTTCTGATTTTATCTAAATAACAATGAAATTCAAAATTGTAATTGGTTTGGTTTGTTTATTCAAATTCTTGCATCATATTTCACCATGCAGACTAGATCTATCTAGTCTAGATGATATATAAGCCTAGGTCTGCAAGTAGCATAAGTTAAGTCTAAGTATACTATTTTATACTAGCCATATATTACTGTCACAGGTCAAAAGCTTGCTGACAGTCACTCAATTTTATCACAGCATTAATTGTTATTTATTTATTTTATCTCAATTATTTCTTACTCTTAGGCCCGATTTCACCACCAAAACCCACTTTTTCCGCTTCTCACTAGACTGAGTCCACCACCTTGGCAACAACATGGCCACGACTTTTCGCTTATCTCACCTTGACCCAGTGAAAGACAAAAAGTCCTAACATGGGCGTTGGTCAGTGGCACCATGTGTCTGATGTTCATGGTTGACACCACCTGGGCAAACCCACCCATCCCGCGTTACCAGGCATACCGGTACTTCATTCTTTCCACCACCCCTACCCATGTCTCTCTTTGATCAAGGAGATAATCTGTGTCAGCACGCCTCTTGACATTTCTAGGCGCGACTCCATTCTCGAGTCAGATTCACCCACTAGGAAGATAATTTTTAGTCTCTTGCCCCTCCTGTTTCCGCCCATCTCTTCCAGACCTTTATATGCTAGACTAAGTCGGCACATACACACTTTGTCATTCCTCCATCTCGCTGACAGTCGAGTCTGGACTATGTCATTTATTCTTACTTCTAAAGGAATACCTGGTGGCCCCCTTAGGTGTCTGCCTATCTGGCTCTATTTAACTGCCTATTTAGTACTTTTTTTTTTACAGATTACTGCTTGTTTACCTACCTAGCGCTATCTGCCAATTTGGTGGTGCGTGCCTTTGGGACACCATACACCTATTAGGCACTGCGTTCCATTAAACCACATGTCTATGCGAGACGTCATAACCTCGCCTACTCCCTGGACCTATCCTGCTAATGACGCTGCACACGGCAGATCAGCTCTGCCCGCATCAAACTTGTGCCCACGGTAGCCGGCCACCCGCTCAACTGTGCCCACAACAGATATCAGAACTTTGGATTGAGACTCTGCAAGAACTGAATCATCCGCGACCCTCTAGCCGCTAGAGCACCATCTCCAGCTGCTAGACCTTTACCCAGGAGCACAGCCAGCTGCTGCATCAGTAGGACAACCAGATAAGTTCGGAGGAAAAAAATGCCTAGTATGATGATACAATATCGCTAAAGAGATAGATGCAATCCCCCCCCCCCCCCCCCCCCATTTTATTCTGCCTTGTACATTCTAGTAAATAAATATCCATCAATTCTTCAAAATTTTGTACCGGGTATCTTTCTCTATTGCTTGTTTTGTTGCGTGCCTGCTCCCGATTTATCTCTGATGGCCCAGTGTGTGGCAACTCAAAAATAATCATTCTCTTGACACCTAACAAGCCACTCATACACGTCATACACGAGGGCCGTCACAATTACCATTGATACAGTGTATTAGAAAATTAAACAAAAATAATAGTTATAAGTAAAGTGAACATGAATGTAAAATAGTATGAATGCAGCTATTAAAATAGCTAATTGACCTAAATCTAATTTTTAATAAAAACATTTGCTTGTAGGCCTATATATATTTAAATCTAGATCTAGAGTCTAGATACTATGTAATTGTAAGAATGAATTCAAGGGCTCAAAAAGTTTATTAATTATTGTATGTTACTATTTTTTATATCCCCCACAAAGGGTCTCATCTTGCCTGTCCAATCTAGTGTGTTTACACAGCGCATGACATTATAAGTTCTGTGCATGCGCAACCTTTTGGTCTTGTCGAATGAATGAAATGGATGGGATATTTTGAGGGTCTTAAGATTGCTTTAGGGCTATTTTACATACGTTACTGTTCCATTTGGCCCCCAAATAACATTTATGCCAAGTTTTATCAAGATTGGTCAAACGGTTTTGATTTCTATTCGGGACATACATACATACATACACCTTACTTAATGCTTTATATTATACATTTAAGTATAACTAGATCTATTAGTCTACTACACAAGAGATCTAGAATCTTATCTTAAATCTTATAAACAGACATTACTTCAAAAAAGAAGATAATTACGTCCTATCCATTTTATGTGTCAATCTAGTCATGCATGTTAATCAATGACTTAAACCCTGCTAAGTTGTTGGTTTTCCGGCTGATTCAGGCAACCCATTCCATTCTCTAATGGCACTAGGGAAGAAAGAGCACTTGTACAAATTTGTTCTAGCATATGGAATAAGAAATGTGTTCTATCTTTGTGTCTTTCTGAGCATTTCATAAGGTTTTGTTTTTCTATATGTAAATTATGGTTTAGTGTTTTATATATTATAGCTACTTTACTTTTTATTCTTCTGTTCTGAAGTGTCTCTGAGTTAAGTGATTTTACTAATGGTGTTACTCTAATCAAATTGTAATTATATTCTTTTACAAGTTACAAATCTCACTGCTCTATTTTGTATTTGTTCTAGTTTCTTTATGTTTTCTTGAGTTGAAAGGTCCCAAACAGAGGATACATATTCTAATATTGGCCTAACTTAAGTTAAATAGCATTTTAGTTTTATGTTCTTGTTTGATTTGTAAAAATATATTTTAATCAATCCTAATGTTTTGCTTGATTTTGAAAATTATTTCATCAATATGAGAATTCCATGATAGCTTTTCATTAACGCCTAGATATTTTGAGTTTTTAGTCTGTGTGACTGGTTTACCATGAATAAAATAAGTAGTTTTTATTTGTTGTTTTTTTTGTTACTTTTAATAACTGGCATTTTTCTGGAAGGAAAGACATGCTCCAATTTGATTTCCATTTCTGTAATTCTTTTTGTAAAATTTCAGTACTGGTATCTTTTGTTATTTTTATTGTTCTATATATTATGCAATCATTTGCAATAATCTGACTTTTGTTGCTGATTTGGTAGATCATCTATGTCAATTAGAAACAGTAGTGGGCCTATGACTGTTCCTTGAGGCTCTTCAAACTCTGGGCATGTAGCATGTAAGCCTGCTTGAACAAACCGCTCTGTCTGGAAGAGATCCAAGTCAATGTCTATATATTAAAAAATGCTATTTTAAATGTGTCTGGCACTCCGGGCACATGGACTAGAATACATGGAACCCCCGCCATCTTCCTATGTTTTACCAAGCTAACCGTGCAGGACCTGCCATTAGTGTAACGGTCCCTTGAGGAACAGCGCATGGATTATTGACAGGAACATGGAAGCTCTCTTTCCATTCAGCACCGTGCAATGGGAAAGCTCTCGCATTCCCTTCCACAGAAGTCTTGTTTTGCTATTCATTAAGCCTTTATAATATCAATTACTCTGCCTCTAGCGATTGTTTTTGTTTCCACCTCCACCCAGTGCCATGTACAAAATGTTGAGGCAGAATAGTGTACTCAGGTTTGAAGTACACCTGAGTTTAAACTAGAACCTAAACTAGAGTCTAATATAACTCAAATAACTGTATAAATCTGAGTATAGATCTAGACCTAGATCTAGACCTAGAATGACCTAGATTCTAATCTAGATATATATTTCTAGAGCATGACTTTTGACTACACTACTGTCACTACACTGTCACTAGACTTAGACTACTAGAGTTATCTTATCTTATATAATACAGACGTTACTTCAAAAAAGAAGATGATTACGTCCTACGCCTAATGCATTTAGTCATGCATATTAACCAATGACTTAAATTCTGCCAAGTCACTGGTTTTCCTGGCTAGCTCAGGCAACCCATTCCATGCTCTAATAGCACTAGGGAAGAAGGAGTATTTGTACAAATTTGTCCTAGCATATGGGACGAGGAATGTGCCTTTATCTTTGTGTCTTTCAGAGTATTTTATTACATTTTGTTTTTGTATTTAAAGATTATTGTTCAGTGTTTTATGTATAATTGCTACTTTACTTTTGAGTCTTCTGTCCTGAAGGCTTTCTAAATTTAGTGATTTTACTATAGGTGTTACTCTAGTCAAATGTGAATATTCATTTGTTATGAATCTCACTGCTCTATTTTGTGTCTGTTCCAGTTTCTTAATGTTTTCTTGAGTTGAGGGGTCCCAAATGGAGGATGCATATTCTATTATTGGCTTAACCAAGGTTAAATAACATTTTTATTTTATGTTCTTATTTGATTTATAGAAATTTCTTTTAATAAATCCTAATGCTTTGTTTGATTTTTTTTATAGTTTCATCAATATGTGGATTCCATGACAGTTTTTCATTTATTATAACACCTAGATATTTTGCGTTTTTAGTCTGTGTTACTGGTTTGCCATGAATAAGTCAATAAGATAAGTGGAATTAATTTGTTTTAGTTTTTTTGTTACTCTAGAGTTAGAGTAAAGACTAATAATACTAAAGAGTATCAAATAATTCTAATAGTACAGAACTATAGATTATAGTCATTATATTTATAGATCTACTTGACTAGATACTAATAATTACTATACTCTATACTCTGTAGTAGTCTATACTGCACTAGTATATTACTAGATCTAATCTAGTCAGTAGTCTAGATCGATGTTCTAAATCTAGATTAGATTTAGATATCTAGATCTATGATCTAAAAATCTAGATTTGTGATTAGAAAATTCAAAATCTAGAATAATTCTAGATCTAGACTGATGATCTTGATCTAAATCTAGTAGTAGGAGTAGAGACTAGACTTAGAGTAGATCTAGTATTCTAGATCTAGAGTCTAGTACTTGTACACTTGATATAACTAAGAATAGATCTAGATCTAATAATTGTAATACTGGAGTCTAGGTGGGCAGGGTACACTGGTAAAGTCTGGTTGATTTTGTTTTCATCATTCTTTTTTTCTTTACCTTTAAGGTGAATTTCAGAGTAGTTATTTCTCAAACGTGGCACCGTAACCACTGAACACAACTTCCTTCTTCCGTTGCTTGTTTAGCGAGTAGCCAACTTCAAATGAAGGCCCTACATTTAGACCAAGAGACCTATTATTGGTAAAACCAATACACAGACTCTCTGCTAATATAGGAAAGTAAAACTTGTAGGCTCAACTCGATTGTCACTTTCGGCTCATCGTTCATTGATTTGAACCACCCCCTCCACTGACCCTATCATTTTTCGGAATCCTAAAAAAACAAAAACATATCTGAATGAGATAGTGTAATCCTGACCTCTAAAACACATATAGGGTGGGACAGGGGCGGACTGGGTGTCAAAATCGGCCCGGGCATATCTATACGATCCGGCCCACAAATTGTATGCCATATGGTGGTCATCCAATTATATATAACCTCAAAATCATTGTGTAAAGTTTAATAATGTATCGAAAGTAGTTAATAATTAGCTCTATGAAAAATATATTAAATTATTTTGAAAATATCTGATATATATAAGTGCTATTACTAAATGAATAGAGTATAACAGTTGAAATGGGGAATCTCTTAATTTGAACAAATTCCTACTATCGTATACATTAACAGGTACCTGTACTTGACATTCACATTCAAGGCGCCTGAAGGTCCTCCATCAACGAAATATATTGTTTATGTTTCAGTTTCACTCCTCGCCATTTAATCTCAGGTACATTGACTTCAATTTACAAATACAATTCTTCATCCTCCATTACTTAACTGCTCTTCTCACAAGGGGGCGAGATGGCTGAGTGGTGAAGCGCTTCCGAACCTGGGGTCCTGGGTTCGAACCTCGGTGAAGACTTGGATTTTGAATTTCTGGATGTTCAGAGCGCTCCTGAGTCAACCCATCTCTAACGGGTAGGCTACTTGACTTTAGTTGGGGAAGTAAATAGGCCTACGGTTGGTCGTTGTGCTGGCCACATGACACCCTGCTTGCTACACATTGGCCAAAGAAGCAGATGACTTTAACGCAGTGGTTCCCAAACTTTTTTGTCTCGTAGACCCCTTGCCATGTTTTTAAGTTTTCGGTAGACCCCCCAGCATTCTTTTGAAAATTCATTAACTTCAGATGTGCTTTTCTCACTGATTACTATGCGATATATATTTATTGATGACATTCAAAGCAGATTAAAGCAAAATAAAATTTAATATGCATTACAAGAAGTAACTAAACAACAACAAAAAAAAAACGCCTATTGGAGGGCAGCTTTGATAATAAAATGTCAATCTTGGGTTTCAATTTAGTTCGGGTTAACATTCTATCTTCTCGATTAGATGATGTCTAACTAATTTAAATTTGGAAAGTAAGAAAATTTATCATTGTCATTGTATGCTTTATTAATTTAATCCTCACATGAAACACTGAGATTATGCCTTCGTGTTGATCAAATTTAGGTTATCACATTGTAGCTGCAAGTTAACCTCATTCAATTTATGAAACAAGTTTGTGAAATAGACCATGTCCGATTCCCGTTTATTTTCTTTTTTTGAAAAAGGATCTTAGCAACCAAGAACTCAGAAAAAAATAGTGTCAAAGATAAGCCTTTCGAAAACTATCATACTTCAGTGTGAAGTAGCAATTGATCGAAATTTCAGGAAAAAAGCAATTCTTTATGAATTTCTTGATTCATAACAAAAATAAAATAATACCACTACATTATCAGGCAAGGTTAACTAGTCCAGCTTTTTAAAAAAGTAAATCTTAATAACAAAACTCATTTCACCATTACACCTTTGAACTGTATTGTTGCTTAGAGGAATTTTTAATGATATCAGATATAGGATTGTGTAAAACAGATTGTAAAACCTCTTTAATGGTTGGCAAAGTCAATATTTTGCTTATAGTGTACAGTTTTTTAGAGTTTGATATAAGCCTAAGTAAATATATTGTAAGACGCTCACAGACCTATTCTCCTATATGATGTTTAATCAACATTTTTCTACTGTGGCTTAATTCTGAATTTAAAAGTGTTCAAAAGTATTTCAAATCTTAATCTATTTTATTTCATGTTGACTTTTCTCGATGTTCCAGCTTCGATGGTTTCATAGCGACATAGCTTCAAACTTTGTTACATAAAAATAAAGAACAAATGCAATAGTTGTTCAACAAAGAAAGAATGAAGCCAAATTTTTAATAACCAACAATTTACGGTCAACATTTTATTTTATAGACTCGGCCATGTAAATTATTACTTTCATGTAGACACAATTAAGGTATTTAAAATAATACGTTAAAATCTTTAAATACAAAAAATCATTCCAATAACAGGTTGAAATTCAAAGGATTAACTAAGGTACAAATCATGTGTGAAAGAGTCAATTTCACGAATGGTCGTGCTTCAATGAGATCCGCCTTCGTAGAGCCCCATTAACAGGTCATAGACCCCCAATTTATTTTTTCCCTTCCGTAGACCCCTTGGAAGTCCTCGTAGACCCCTGGGGGTCTATATTGACCACTTTGGGAATCAATGCTTTAACGCCATCTGCCCTATAGATCGCAAGGTCTGAAAGGGGAACTTTACTCACAATGTCAAATACTGCTTTCTCAGTAACTTGGAATTATAGTTTGACTGTCTGCATCCTAGAGCTGGCTATACACACAATTGAAAATTAAAGTCTACAATTTTGAAACTTATTTAATATCCTTACAAATTCTGTCAAGATTTTTTCATATTTTAGCAAAGCCTCTTTGTATTTCGTCTTAAGCCTATATATATCCTTTTGTCTTATGGCGTTGAGCCTATTCATTCATAAATGCTGTCATCATAAGGTTGGTGAATCTCTAATGCTTGCGAGAAAACATTAATAATTTTACTACATTTTTTTTTTTTTTTTTTGCACAGGACTCACGCAATAGTTGATTTCAATCTTATTTATTTTCTGCTCTTTTTTTTCTATTATTTTGATTCCAATCAACACATTTCTACACTGTTCAAGATAATAATTGTAATTTGTGAAGGACTTCGTAGCGTGGCCAACTCGAGATCATGCGACAACTCCATTAAAGAAATAAGAACTCCTACGTGACTGGAACATGTCATCTCTAGGACTTGGAACATTGTTGTTGGTCCCTTTATACATTCATCCGAATAGATTTATGCAAACGTCGATCTCTATTAGAAATAATGGCCATAAGTTTCTTGTTTATCGTTTAGACAAGTTTTGTGTGTATACGGAATCGACGTTACTAGAAGCACTATAACACGGAGATTCAATGCTTTAGATTAGTAGGCCTATTAGAGATAATTAGACTAAATAGTATAAAAGATGGGGGGGGGGGGGGGAATCACGATGCTCAAATTTTTTTTCTTTAATCTTAACAAGATCCCGATACCCATGCTTGTGATCACGACATGGTGGTTTAAATCAGGAATTTTCCATCTAGTTGGATTATGCTTTATTAAGCTATGCTGATGTGCCCCATCAGCACGAAGCAGAACTCATTTTGATGCACCACTGGACCAAGACTGAATGTTTTATTGGTCCTTATAATAATAAAAATAGATTAAGATTTGAAATACTTTTGATCAATGATAAAGTTGAGAAAAGACCTAAGGTGGACAAAATCTTTGCTACTAGTCGAACAACGCATACGAACGCCGTTATTTAGGCCAATGCAACCTATGCGACCGTCGTGGAAATCTCCGGAAATTATTAAAATCTTTTAAAAACTCAAAAAAAAAATATTTAGAAATCCTGAAATATATAGAAAAAAATTGTCATTTTGGGATGTCATTCAAAATGGAAAACACCAATTCTAAGCGCAATGGAAAAAAAGGCAGTATGCAATATCCGTAATTGTGGAATCTAGTGAAAGAAGCTTCTCGCGCCTCAAACTAATGAATAATTACTTGAGGTCAATAATTCTCGAAGATAGATTGAAACATTTGGTAATTTTTTGTTATTGATCGTGATCTATGTAGGAAACAGTATTTTTATTTTCTTATACAAATTCTTAATTTTCACTTATTCGTATTCCTACCCAAACCCCCCGCCTAATCCGTTTCGCATAGAGCCCCACACAGGGTCCGGCCCTGCTATTTAGTGACAGAGTAGATAACTTGTTCTCCTCCCCTCCCTCTTTTTTCGCTGCTAAAACTACGTGGGGTAGAAATAAAAAAGAGTGATCTTTCCATGACTTCTTGGTCACAACGGTTAAGTCGGCATGCTATTTTGTGACGGGTGAATACTACTTGTTCTCCCCTCACAGGTGGACCCGGGGGGGGGGGGACGGTAGGTGGGGGAAGGGGGTCGGACGAATTTTAGTATAGAATTCACACAATTTGCATACGAATTTATTACTTATGTTAATAGCATATACTAATTATTTATATTTCAACCTGTTGTTAGATTATTTCGCGCCCCCCTTTAGTATGTTGGCCGATTTGGTGGGGTCGGGAGGGGGCGATGGCATCAATCCCTCCCCTCCCCCCAAATAAACTTTCGAGTGGGGGGGGGGGCGTCCAATTTATTTGTAGAAATCACAGCTTGCTAACAGAATCAATTAAATATCTATATGATTAAAACTTGTTATTGATATTTTAACCGATCTTTATATTATGTCGTTCCCCTGTTGGCCGATTGGGGGGGGGGGGCGAATACCTCTACTGCCCTTCTCACCTAAACCCTTTGAGTAGGGGGGGGGGGGGACGGTCCTACTTTTACGGAGAAATCATAGTTTGTGACAAAGTTAGTTGAATTAATATGTACATTTTATCTTATGTCGCTCCCCTTCTGGTATTTTGGCAGATTCGGTGGGGTAAGGGGAAGATTGCATGTACTGCCCTCCCCACTCTAGCTCTCTGAGCGGGAGGGCGGTCCTATTTTTATGGAGAAATCATTGTTTGTGGACAAAATTAGTTGAATATCTATATAATATAAATTACACATAAACTCATTGTATGTTATGTCAAACCACACTCTAATCTCAAACTTTATGATTAGTAAATATAAAATAAAAAAGGGTTGTACCAGGTGGGAGGGGCGATACATGCAATCGCCTTCCCCCCATCGGACAAACCCATACTTTTTCTTTTATATTATAGTTTAAAAATTACAAAATAAGAAAAATCTGTCACCAATATAATTTATCTATGCTATACATGAAACTCTTTTATCGAATCGCCCCACCCCTCTTCTTTAATGCCAAATGCAATCATTAGAAGAAATTATAAAAAGGAGCGAGGATTAATCATTTTCACTCTACCGCCCCTCCCCTTTCCAGACAAAGTTTATGTAATTTCACATGAATTTATCCTAATTATTTTTGGAAAAGTTAGAATTCAAATGAAATTTTTTCAGTATAAGTGTCACGAGTTCTAAACCCAGATTGTAATTTTGTAGTTGCCTTTTTCCAACCTATACTCAATCTGATATTTTTCTAGTTAAATACATTTGGGACTATAACTTTCATATTATGGTTGAATTTGATTATTTATCGAATAATTTTTTTTTCGGCGGCGTTCCTCAAAGCCTTAATCTGACTATGTTTTCAAGGAACAAATCGGTTTTATTTGCAATGTATTAAAGGCCTATAAATTCATATTCGAATATTTTTCAACATTATTCAAAATGTCTTTTTATAATAGGATGAATAATGAGCTTTAGGTCAGGAGAATGCGTTTCTGCAGTGAAGAATGCAGGAAAACTCTTTTGGCGTCGGGGCTTCGCCCCAAACCCCACTGATGAATAATGAGCTGTAGATGTCAGGAGAATGCTTCGCCCCGAACCCCACTAGCAAAGCTTACGACGCTCCCCCAGAACCCCAAGCTTGCACGAGGAAGACCTCAACATGACTTTTTTTTTCTCACCGAAGGTTGAAAAAATATATATATATACATGCTGTATAAAGTTCTGGATCCGCAAGTGTCTCCCCATCCCCTCATTTTTTTCCCCATAGGGCAACTCTAGTCCGACTTGCAGAAATTAAAGAGTGATCTTTCTGTGAGCAGGTCAGGAGACGCGAGAGAGACCTTTTCTCTCTGCTCAACATTAAATTTTATAACAGTAGGCAAATGTTAGCGCTACTGGGTGGGTTTCATCTGTGACTCCTCAGTCTACGACCAAGGGGCTAGAGTCGCCTAAGTAACCAGACATACTAACCTAAACTAAATGAAAGCACAAACGAAACTTTACTTGAAATTAAATAAGACAAAATGAAACTTTTTTTACATTTACAAAAAAATAAATCAATAATAAAATATAATATATACACTAACCCATGGTAGCCAGGTTTTTTTTTCATGGGGGGGTTGGGGGAATTTTTTCCTCTCCCCCCTGCGAAAAAAATATATTTATAAGTATGTTTGCGTGTGTGTGTATATAATCTTTAATACATTCTGACCCATCATTCTTTCGGAAGACGCTTATTGTGCCATAGAATAGGTTCTTCCTGGAGTTAATGAGAAAATTGTAAACTTCCAGCCACTGCCAGCAATGGGGTCTGGTCTCCCCATTGCAACCCCCCCCCCCCCCCTGCGAAAAAAATATATTTATAAGTATGTATGTGTGTGTGTGTGTATATATAATCTTTATTACATTCTGACCCATCATTCTTTCGGAAGATGCTTATTGTGCCATAGAATAGGTTCTTCCTGGAGTTAATGAGAAAATTGTAGACTTCCCGCCACTGCCAGCAATGGGGTCTGGGGGAGCGCTAGGAGCTCCCCCAGCGCGGGGCGGAGCCCTTCCACCATTTCTGATATTGAAAACCAACAAAATGCATATTCTGAGGTATCTACGGTGCATTTTAATGCTATTAAAACGTTTTATTTCAAAAACCTAATTTGCAATTCTTACTGACTTAAGCCCTCCCGCGCCGTTCGGCGCATGTGCCGTCAAGCTGTTTCCACAAAAATCTGTCACTGGTAATGTCTCTTCCCACCTGCTCCGAGGACCTCCATGAATGTATGGCGCCAAGTTGTATTAGGATGTCATCGCAACTCTTCTTATGTGTAATTCATTTTGTCGGAGAACATGTCCCGTGTCTGAAGCCTCTTCCCACCTGCTCCAAGGACCTACATGAATGTGTGGCGCCAAGTTGTATTAGGATGTCATCGCAACTCTTCTTATGTGTGATTCATTTTGTCGGAGAACATGTCCCGTGTCTGAAGCCTCTTCCCACCTGCTCCAAGGACCTACATGAATGTGTGGCGCCAAGTTGTATTAGGATGTCATCGCAACTCTTCTTATGTGTAATTCATTTTGTCGGAGAACATGTCCCGTGTCTGAAGCCTCTTCCCACCTGCTCCAAGGACCTACATGAATGTGTGGCGCCAAGTTGTATTAGGATGTCATCGCAACTCTTCTTATGTGTAATTCATTTTGTCGGAGAACATGTCCCGTGTCTGAAGCCTCTTCCCACCTGCTCCAAGGACCTACATGAATGTGTGGCGCCAAGTTGTATTAGGATGTCATCGCAACTCTTCTTATGTGTAATTCATTTTGTCGGAGAACATGTCCCGTGTCTGAAGCCTCTTCCCACCTGCTCCAAGGACCTACATGAATGTGTGGCGCCAAGTTGTATTAAAATGTCATCGCAACTCTTCTTATGTGTAATTCATTTTGTCGGAGAACATGTCCCGTGTCACACATTCCTTATTATATTTATAATAATAACTCGATAGAATCTACCTTAGGTCTCGCTACGTCTAGGTGTCCCTGGTTCAGTTCTAGTTAACGAAATAAAACAATGAAACCGCTAGATCAAACACATAAACTTTAATCAGCTTTACTGCATATCACACACGCTGGTCTCTCTCTGACAACCAAAATACACTTCCGGTCATTCGCGCAGATTATAAAAATAGATTATACATACATACACACATTTATCCGTGATATCTCGCCCCTCCTAAAATTATAATCAATTTTTACAAAGATACATAAAACACGATTATAAAACAAGTATCAAACATTACACCACAATACAACAAAAATGTTCGTTCGATATTTCACAAAGGCTCTGGGTATGCCACACAGGCGTTTATGTATCCAAACAACTTGAACATAGTCACACACACTTTAATGTAGTCACACAGACTTTAATGTAATAGGCACACAGTCTATAGTTAAGACACACAGTCTTAAAAGATGAAGACACAAAGTCTTAGTTGTAGACAGAAAGTCTACCATCAATCAACAAAGTCTAAACTGTTGAAGACACAAAGTCTTTGATGAAGCATGCTTGTGAAAAGCCACGTAGGCTTATATCTATGATAAGCGTGACAGAATGTCCGCTACGACGTTTCCTTTACCTGAAATATGCTGCACTTCGAACTGAAAGTCCTGAAGCATCAGGGCCCAGCGAGTTACCCTGGAATTCACCGACTTACGTGTGTTTAAACAGCGTAAGGGTGCATGATCTGTGCGGAGTACGAATGTTCTGCCCAATAGGTATCTGGCCAACTTGGTTACTGCCCAAACAACTGCCAAGCACTCTCTTTCTACGGTGCTGTATCGTTGTTCTGCTGAAGACAACTTTCTACTGACGTACATAACGGGGTGTAGAATGCCCTGTGATTCCTGTGCTAGGCATCCCCCGATAGCAACAGCAGATGCATCAGTAGCTAGTATGAATTCCTTCTGACAGTCGGGTAGATGCAGGATCGGCTCCTCTGCAAATGCCTTCTTTATCTTCTGTAGTTTCTCTTTCTTATCTTGTCTCATCAGAAGCCCATTTTTCACTTTAAATTTACTAGTGGGACGCTCAGCCAATTCAAAAGTTTAACTAACGTTTGGTCCTCCTTTTGTTTCAATGCATAACTGGATGTTAATTCTGATTCTGGCTGTTCAATCTGACTATGTATGATCGGTTGTCCCATGTTTTCTATTACACCAGATTGAGATCTAGTTACCGCATTTGTAACTTCTGACATTGCTGACCTTTGCCACTTGTAGATATCTGTGATGGTAGGCTCAGTTATGCCAGTCACGTTTCCTAGAATCAAGTCAGCTGCAGGCCTCTCCAACACACAAGCTTCAACTTTCCCAGATAGAAATGGCGTATCAATATCAATGACAGCTGTGGGATATTCTTCAATTGTTCCTCCAAATGTCATACATTGGACTTTCTTACCCGTCAACTGGTGAGGGTGCACATGTAGTCTCTTCACTCCGATTGTGGTCGCTCCTGTATCTTTCAAGACCCAAATAGATTTTTTCCCAACAAATCCAGGATACATTTTTAATTTCCCAGCGTCACAAGTTACAGCTCCAGCCATCTGGATCTGATCAGATTCATGAGGGAGTTGTTCACCATGTTGATAGTCTATGCAAACTGACGCATTGTATGGATGTACAGTCGGTCTTCCCCTGTTGCTGGTTTTAAACTCCTGACTTCTGCTTGAACCCATAGTCTCATTTCATCTTAATGTGCTTTTGTTTCTACATTGGGCTGCTAAATGTCCCGTTTTGAAACACTTAAAACATTTTCTTTTTTCACCAACACTTCTTTTCTGCAGACGGTCCTGTTTCCATTCTTGTTTAAAGCGACTTCTGTTACCATTAGTCTTTGCAGCAAATGCAAACTTGCTAGTTATCAAGTCTTCCTCTCTCTGAATTGTCTGCTCTGGATGTGCAGTAATGTATTGCTGACACAACTTTACAGCTGTTGGCACATCTTTCGGTTTCCTTTCATGTAGAAAAGCCACTAATTGAGGATTGCAAGATGTGAGGATCTTGTCTGATGAACAGATCAATGAGACCTTCGAATGTCTTTTCAGTGTTAGACAATTCGACCCAACGCATAAGGTATCTTGTAATGTCCTCAACAAATTCATGGAATGGCTGGTTTCTCTCTGGTTTAGCTTTATTGAAATTCTCTCTTTACCCATCATCTGTCAAGTTGTACCTTTTTATCAATACTTCCTTCAGCTTGTCATATTCTTCTAAATCTTTCTTAGAAAAGTTGATACAAGCTTACAGTGCCTTTCCCTGTAACAATGTGTAAAGATGGCTTCCCCACTGAGTTTTAGGTATTTCTGTAGCTTGAGCATGCACTTCAAATCTCGCCAAATATGCATCCATTTGATCCACGTTCTCATTAAAAGGTGGCAACTTTGGTTTCCATACAGGTTTTATATGCTCTTTGAGTTCTCCTTTCGTCTCTCTAAGCTCCAGTTCTCTGACTCAATTTGTGTATTTCTACATCAGCTTCTTTCTCTTTAGCTCTTGCCATCCTTGTTTATGTGTGTAGCATCAAATATATACAATACAAATTACTTTGTCACTGTGTTTGACTTAGTTTTTTTTTCCCGCCGTTGCAAGTGAGCGCACACACTTCACGATTTCGCGGCCTTCTTGGTCCTTGACCTTTTCACAATGGCGAACCGCAGTTCTGCCTAATGTCTTCCAAGACTAAGTCAAGTAACTAGATAAACGAGCATCCAAATATGTCACACATTCCTTATTATATTTATAATAATAACTCGATAGAATCTACCTTAGGTCTCGATATGTCTAGGTGGCCCTGGTTCAGCTGTAGTTAACGAAATAAGACAATGAAACCACTAGATCAAACACATACACTTTAATCAGCTTTACTGCATCTCACACAAGCTGGTCTCTCTCTGATAACCAAAACACACTTCCGGTCATTCGCGCAGATTGTAAAAATAGATTATACACACATACACACATCCATCCGTGACATCCCGCAAACCTCTTGCGACGCTCTGTCACCATCTTACTAACGGGTCGACTCCCAGTTCGGCATAGGATGCCCTTGATTTAGACCCGATCTCTAAAATCTGTCTTAGCCATCATTGTTGAGCCATATTTAGTGTTTTTCAATTTCGGCAGATGACTATTCACTGCACTTTATTAATTGAGCCCTGACACTGGTAGAAATATGTAACCTCTCTTGAATACGCTCTTGGAATTAAGTGATTATAGTTTGCTTTAGATTTTAAATCGAAAGGGAAGTTTTATCGTCAAAATCATCTGTTGGGCTTTTAAACTTAAAAATCTCTGGAGTTTTTTTTTTTTTTTAAATTTAAAACCTCATTTAGCTACGGTCATAGAATTTAGTAACTGTAGTTTGCTTTAGAATAATATTGAAGAGAGAGGTTTTCCACCTCAAAACGTTCTGTGGGGGATTTTAAACTCAAAACCATCTGGAGGGGTTTTAAACTTTTTAAAATGCCATCTGTAGGAGAGGGATTTAAACTAAAACCCTCAATTGTCTTGGCTACGCTCAAATAATTGTAGTGTGTAATTTGCTTTTTTTTTAAATATTGAAGAGGTATTTTTTTTAGCATCAAACCACTCTGAGGGGAGGGTTTATACTCAAAACTCCTTTTGGCAACGTTCATAGATTTCTGAGTGTGTATTTTCTTTTTTTTTTATATTGAAGATGTAATTTTTAGCTTCACTGCACTTTAACTCCACTGGAGGGGAATTTAAACTCAAACCACCTTTGAATATACTCATAACATGTTGAGTGTATAATTTGCTTTGTTTTTAATATTAAAGAGTTATTTTTTACCTTCAAACCCCGCTGAAGGGGGGTTTAAATTCAAAACTGAGTCAAAACCCATTTAGCTACGCTCATAACATTTTGAGTGCGTAATTTGCGTTTTTTTTATACCGGGTATTGAAGAGGTATTTTTTTAGCTTCAAACCCTACTGAAGAGGAGTGGGGGTTAATTCAAAACCTCTTTGGCTACGCTCATATAATTTTGAGTGAGTAATTTTCTTTTTTCATATTGAAGAGGGGATTTATCATAAATTTTGGAGGGAGTTTAAAAATCAAAATCTTCCTTAACTGTGCTCGTGAAATTTGGGTGATTGTCGTTTTCATTTTTTTTGTTTTGTTTTATAAAAGAGGGGAATTTGAATGCGAAAACCTCTGGTGGGGGGGGGGGGGGTAAACTCAACCCCCCCCTGGTAGGGGGTTTTAAACTTGAACCCCACTGGTAGGGGTTTTAAACTCGAACCCCCGTGGTAGGGAGTTTTAAACTCAAAACCTCCTTTGCTGTGATGGGGCAAGTGATAGTTTAGTATTAAAATCTCACCTAGAATAAACAAAATCAAAGCAAAAAATCAGTCACTAAATACCGATCCCTCCTCCTGCGGAGGGGGGGGGGGGTAAACCCCAATAACCCCCCCTGGCTACGCCCATGCACTAACCTACAACTGAACCCAGCAACTAACTAAAACCCTCTAAATCTACGCCACTACAAACACCAACAAACTAACCAAACCAACTAACACAAACTGATAAAACCAACTAACTAAATCACTACAAATACTACACTAGAACTAGATCTACACAAACACTAAAACATGAACATCTTAGTACCTTACTATTCACTAAGAACAGACTAAGCCACTAGGTCTAAGCCGACTAAGGCAACACTACAAAAACAAAATTAAAATAACACTAGATTCCCTAGATATACAGAAGCAATAACAATAGCAGTAATAAATGCAGCAGAGTAGCAGAGGTTATAGCAGCAATAACACAGCAGTTATATTCAGCAGCATGTATTTCAGCAGTAATAATAGCAGGCCGTCCCAGAATAATAAAATAATTACACGACAGACCACAAAGATCATCAGCTGTCACACAGACAAAGGTACTGTACTGACCACTTGTCTAATGTACACTCAATTGTTTTTAGATGTTTTAAGGACATCACTTTATATACTATCCCACACAAACCTATATAAAAATATGCGGGAAGTACAATTATAAAATCTGACACTAACCTATAAAAATAAAATATATAAAAATAGCTCTAATCTATACAAGAAAAATACATATAGAAATAGCTCTGGTAGCGCAAGCCAACATTTCCTTCACTTCTTATCCAAACTCTTGAATCATGAAGAGAATTATATATATAGATAAGATTAAAAAGAGATTATGGTTTCCAAGTGTCTTAAAATATTTTTTACTTATTGGAAAATTGGAAAACATTCAATTATAGGCGAAAAAAAATGATTTTGCCAGCCGTTGAAAAAGTTTTAAAAACTATATATATTTTTTACTTAAACCTATTTATGATATCAAAGCATTCCTCTAGGCAACAAAACAAGACTTATTGATGAAATGAGTTGCAACATTGAAAGCTTCTTTTATTACTTCCAAACGACATATTTCTTTATTACAAGTGGACGACTCAACCGTGCCTGGTGATGAAGCATTTCTTATTGGCATATGTTTGTTTTATTATGGATCAAGAAATGCACGAAAAACTACTTTTGTGAAAACTGATTTTTGAAAATAAAGCTGAATCAATATTTAATGTATCGAAGAACTACTATAAAGAATAAGCAATCTCATTAACTAATATCAGAAGCGACAAATCTTATCTTATCTTATCTTATATAATACAGACGTTACTTCAAAAAAGAAGATGATTACGTCCTACGCGTCATGCATTTAGTCATGCATATTAACCAATGACTTAAATTCTGCCAAGTCACTGGTTTTTCTGGCTAGCTCAGGCAACCCATTCCATGCTCTAATAGCACTAGGGAAGAAGGAGTATTTGTACAAATTTGTCCTAGCATATGGGACGAGGAATGTGCCTTTATTTTTGTGTCTTTCAGAGTATTTTATTAAATTTTGTTTTTGTATTTGAAGATTATGGTTCAGTGTTTTATGTATAATTGCTACTTTACTTTTGAGTCTTCTGTCCTGAAGGCTTTCTAAATTTAGTGATTTTACTAATGGTGTTACCCTAGTCAAATGTGAATATTCGTTTGTTATGAATCTCACTGCTCTATTTTGTGTTTGTTCCAGTTTCTTAATGTTTTCTTGAGTTGAGGGGTCCCACACGGTGGATGCATATTCTATTATTGGCCTAACCAAGGTTAAATAACATTTTAGTTTTATGTTCTTATTTGATTTATAGAAATTTCTTTTAATAAACCCTAATGCTTTGTTGGATTTTTTTATAGTTTCATCAATATGTGGATTCCATGACAGTTTTTCATTTATTATAACACCTAGGTATTTTGAGTTTTTAGTCTGTGTTACTGGTTTGCCATGAATAAGATAAGTGGAATTAATTTGTTTTAGTTTTTTTGTTACTCTTAACAACTGACATTTTTCTGGGTGGAAAGACATGCTCCAATTTGATTCCCATTTCTGTAATTCATCTAATTCTCTTTGTAAAATATCTGTGTCTTGTTTTGTTTTTATTGTTCTATATATTATGCAATCGTCTGCAAATAATCTGACTTTTGTTCCTGAACTAATGCAATTTGGTAAATCATTTATGTAAATTAAAAATAGTAGTGGACCCAAAACTGTTCCTTGAGGTACACCTGAGTTTACTGTTATTGGTGTTGATTTAGAGCCATTTATTATTACAGTTTGTTCTCTCCCTATCAGAAAATCTTTAATCCACTGATGCAGTGGACCGTTAATGCCGAAATATTTTAATTTCTTAAGCAAACTATGGTGGTGAACTTTGTCAAAAGCCTTGGAAAAATCTAGTAAGATAGCATCTATTTGTTCACTATTATCTAAACCTTTTGAAAAATCATCAATTAGTCCTATTAGTTGTGTTTCACATGATCTATATTTCCTAAAGCCATGTTGGTATGGGGTGAGGACATTATGTTTGTCTAAGTGGTTTATGATATTGCTACATATTATGTGTTCTAGTATTTTACATGTGATGCTGGTAAGTGATACTGGTCTGTAGTTTCCTGGATCAGATTTTTCTCCTTTTTTAAATAGGGGGGTGACATTAGCTTCTTTCCAGTCCTTTGGTACTCTGCCCTGGTTAAGCGATGCTTGAAAGAGTATTTTGAACACTGGGGCTAGCTCATTGCTTAGTTCTTTGAGTAATCTAGCTGGAATACCATCAGGTCCAGACGCTTTATTTGGTTTGGTGTTGGCTAATAGTTTTTTAATTCCATTTTCTTGTACTACTAAATCTTCTATGTTGTCTACTTGGTTCAAATTAAGAAATATGTCTTTGTCTCCTGGGGCTGAGAATGCTGATGCAAAGTATTTGTTTAGGATGTTTGCTTTAGTTTCATTATCATTATGTATTATGTTATGTTCATCTTTTAATGGCGCTATGCCTGTTGTTTCCATTTTCTTAGACTTAATGTATGACCATAGGTTTTTGTTGTTATCTTTAGATATTACATTGTTGATGTATTCACTCTGCAGCTGTCTGCTTACTTTTTGGGTTAGGTGTTTAATTTTTATATACTTTTTGTAAACTCTTTCTGCCTTGGTTGCTTTAAATTTTCTATATAGGTTTTCCTTCTGTTTACAAAGCTTCTTTAGTCTATTATTAAACCAGCATTTATTTATTTTGTTTGATGTGTATTTAGTTGGTATATGATTTTCTATAATGCTTTTAAGATGGTTTTTAATGAAATTCCAGAGGTCATCGACTGGTTGGTTAATGTCTTTTTCTAATAAGAATGTTTGTTGAAAGTTTAATGCAGCTTGGTGTAGTTGTGTTAGGTTACATTTATTCCAGAGTAAGATTTTTCTTTTGGTTTTTGTATTGGCTACTGCTTTTATCTGACTGTGTATTTTTATGATCTCATGGTCTGATAGACCAGGGATAATATCATAATCAACTACTAATCCAGGTCTGTTGGTTAAGAAGAGATCTAATGTGTTGTTTAATCTAGTTGGCTTTTTAATGATTTGATCTAAACTTAGGTTGTGTAAAGTTTCTATGAAAAGCTCATTTATGTCCTTAAGGTTTTGGTGTTTATCTATGGTTAGTGTTTTCCAATTTATATCAGGTAGGTTGAAGTCACCCATAATCCAAAAAACTGCATTTTTATTTGTCTCTTTAAGTGTAGTAATCTGATTACATAGTTCCTGCATGTATTCTAAACTAGAATTTGGTGGTCTGTAAATGCTGCCTATTATAAGGGATGTTGAGGTGGTATTAATTTTACAAAATGTAGATTCTATGTTTTTTGAGCTAGGTAAGGTAATTTCTTCTGCTATAAGAGTGTTTTTTATTGCTAAAAGAACTCCTCCATGATTATCAGCCCTATCTTTTCTAAAAATTTCATAATTACTATTGAAAATTTCTGCATTATAAATTTCAGGATGTAGCCAAGTTTCTGTTCCTGCAATTATGTCTGGTTTCTCACATTCTAATAAAATTTCTAAGTCTGCTGTTTTGTTCCTAATGCTTTGAAAATTTATTACTAAGGTTTTAAGGTATTTTGGTATTACTTCTTTGGTAGGTTTGTTTAGTGAGGCTGTTGTATTAATTTTAGTAGATTTAGGTTTAACAGGAGTGGATCTGGCTAGTGGTTGGTGAGTTGGTTTTGGGATGGTGTTTAGGATGTTGAATGGGTTAGAAGTGTCCGCATCAAAGGAATCAAACAGTCCTGATGTAAACTGAGGTAACCCACACGGTACACAGTGCCATGATGCATCTTTGTTGCCTAAGGCATAATACACAGGTGTATTCATATGGAGACATGATGCATGGTACCATTCATCGCAGGTGTCACATTGAATGGCTTTCTGTTTCATGGTGCATACTTTTTTGCAGATGTTGCATCTATCTTTAGATCTAGGCCCTGGATTTGACTCTACATCCCCTGCTATTAATATTAACAGTGAAAGGTATTTATTTCTACTGTGTCTGATTGAGAACTTCCATTTGTGATGGGTAATCTTCTTTAATGTTATGGATGTGTATGTTAGGTTATTTTTTAAGTTGCATTGATCTAAAGTGTGATGATTGATTATGACTGTTGTTTCCTTTTTAAGTTTAGTGTTGACTGAGGTAGATCTAGTTCTGTGTTCAGCTAGTGTGTATTTAGTAATTATTAGGATAAACAGCCAGAGCAATTTCATGATGACTGTTGTTGATTTTAGTTTTAAAAGGTCTAGTCTAAATCTAGTTTAAGGTTAAAAATGCCTAAGATGGCCTAAGCTAAGTCTAAGGTGATAGCTAATTTACAATGACAATCAAATGGTTTATTCAAAATATAGACCTAGACTAGATCCAGATCTAATTCTAGATCTAGATCTAATGGTAGATCAATATATTTATGTGTTTAACTAACTTTAACTAACTATATAGAGTATTACTATTAGTTTATAATTAGTAGTATTTGTAGATGGTTAGTAGATCTAAGGCCTTAATTAAAGTCTAAGTCTAAGACTGACTAGATCCAAAAATATAAAAATAAATATAGACTAAATAATATTAAATATAATTATAAGGATTAGTTGATTAGTAAGACAAAATAGTCCTAAACTTAGAGTTGTTAATTTGAATTAATTAGTGGAAATAATGCTGAATTAAGTTAAATCTATAATTTAAAGATATTAGTTTATTAGTTGAATAGCTTTTTAAAGGAATTTTATTTGGTTTATATACGACAAAACGAAAATTTAACTCATCTATGATAACTGTAAACAGGGAGCAGCCATCTTGTCAAGAGCACTTTTCATGGTTGTGTCCTACTGTTGATAGTGTACCCAGAGTGCTAGTAATTCATTGAGTTATCCATTGACAGAAAAACAGTGGTAGATTGCATGAATAACTTCAATTAGTTAATTAACGCAGTTAATCAAAGCAACTCGTTAAATACGCGATTACTTGCTCAAATGTGTAAAGAAAATGGCAAGAACTTTCATGTGTTGCTCCCTCACACTGAAATACTATGGCTGTCAAAAGGTTTTGTTTGACAAGATTTTGCTAAAGATTTCATTTTATAATGAAATTTAATGAAGTGGAAATCGGACATTGCCTATTTAACGGACTTGTTTCATACATTATTTAAAATATGAGATGAACTTACATGTGGTATTTATTACTTTTTCAATATTCATTTTACTACGGATAGAAATTATTAAAAAAAAAATAGATCTAATTGAATTTCACGAATAAGCAAAATCGCAATATTAGCTAACTAGGGGTTATACAGAATACGATAAAACGTGACATGGGGCTACGGGCCGAAAACGTTTGGGAACCACTGATTCGCTGACCTTCAAATTATCTATATTGACAGACATCATTGACCCCAACGACCGGAAATTAGGCAAAAAGCGAAACAAGAATTTCAATACATCCGACACATGCTTGACCTTTCGTATAGAGAATTTTTGTGGTCGTGCAACAAATTTTGTCACATTGTGACATTGTCATATTTTCGTATAGATTTAATAGATCTAGACTCTATATACATAATTCAGGATAGATCTAAATTTAAATTCATATATTTAAGATCTATTCTAATCTATCTTGGTTGATTTCACAGTAATTTAGTAATGTCTTACTGTAAGGATTATCATTATGGTACGTAGTCCGAACTAGTCACTAGTCGTAGATAAGTAAGAGTACTAAGCCAGTCTAAGCTAAGACACTAAGTCTAAGTAGTCTAAGACTAAGAGAAAATTCATATTTAAATCATATATTTTTACTTTTATATTACTAAACTGACACTGACTAAACTATTACATCTATACTATTTGAGTATTAGTCTTAGTGAGTACTAAATCATCTAGTTCAGTAGATCTAGATCATCTACTTAGTCTTAGATTACTAGTCTAGTTTCTAGAAGATCTTACTAGATCTAACTGTAAATACTGTTAACTTAAAGGGAAACTCTGATGGTTTTTACAATTTTTGATATAATATGTGTTTTGATTTACAGATAATGAATATATAATTCTTTTTTTTTTCTTTGCAATAATAACTTAGTATTTGATGTTTTTCTTTCAGTCAGACTTTCACTGGGTTTCTATGTGACGTCACTAAGGTGTTTTAATCTATTGACTTATTGTATAACAGAAGACCATAAAGCAAAGTTTACATTCTTGTAAAAGAAATATATCTTCATCTATGCAGTTAGATCTAGATCTTGTAAGCAAAGAAAAAATGCGTATTAAAAGTAGATTTACGTGCTTGACTAACCACGGCAGTCTGTATTGTCTCGCCAGACCACTCAACACACAACAAACACTATCACTTGGTTGTCTTGTCATGACCGACTACACGTAGTCTCGACTAGCCTTACACTGACCAGCTTGTTCGAATCAGTCAGACACTCGATCTATTTACTTCTTAGGACAGAGAGGCTTAGATGAAAAATGTTACTCTTTTTCTCGAGTTGATTATCCTAATGCTTTTAGATCTATCTATACATGTATAGATATATATATACAACTGTATCATAGCTCTGAACTAGGCCGTCACTAAGCCTAACAGCTACTGTAAGAATGAAGCGATACGATTGGTCAAATCTAGTTTCTCTTTCAGTATTGTTGATGGTAGTGACGTATGAACTAGCTTAAAACAAAATCTCATAGAACCCCGTTTTTTTTTAGATGTCAAGAATTTACTGACTAATTTATTAAATATAAATGTTTCTAAGCATTTAAATAAAAAATGGTAAAATGTTTACTATTATAACTTTTTACGCAGAATTTAAATATGTCAATAACTCAAATTTCAAAAACCATCGGAGTTTCCCTTTAAAGACTTAATAGACATAGCCTAGGTCTAGTGTGTAAATCTATAGTTCTGTAGTATCTATCTATAGAATTAGTAATTAGTATAGATTTATTATGATTTAATTATGTTAATAATTATACTTTATTATATAAATTAAATATATTATAATATAATATATATATATATATTACTTTATAAGTTTGTATATATTATAGTACACTTATAGCTAGATCTAGAATCTAGAACAAGATCTAGAATGTCTAGATTAAGATTTAGATCTATTATAAGTATAATTATATAGATCTAGTAATCTAGTGCTCCTTCTTCCCTAGGCCCTAGTCAGGCCTAGTGCCATGATTAAAATAATGAGAGTGGAAATGGTTGCCTGAATTATTTTTTTTAATCGGCCAGGAAAACCATGTGTGAAATGTTTTAAACATGTTTCGGATGTTCCTTCAGAGTTGAAGATAATTTGCTTCCTAGTCCAAACCTCCCTCAGGATGGGAGCAGGCAGGGTTTGAACACAGGACCATCAATAAGTCCCAACAACTGTCCAGCGCGCAAACTGCACAACTAGGCTTACAGTGACTTACAGTCATTGATTAACAATAACATGTATGACTAGATCAACACATGAAATGCATGGATATTTATCTTTTTTTTTTTTTTAAGTAACCTATAACTATATAATATAGAATCTAATATTAGATCTAAATCTAGTAATAAATAATCTATATATTATAATAAATTATAGACTACTACAGTAACTTATTATATTATAATATTACAGATCTAAATAATCTATAATAAATAATAGTTAGTAATGGTAGTAGGTACTTTGACAAAAAATCAAAATAAACTATTTCTATTTATGTAGAGCTTGCTGAGAGGTTTACAATAATACCAAATTTATCTTTCTATGTTATATAGGAGCAAAGTTATGCTGTTTTATGTGTAGAAAAATAGACTAGAAAATGTAAAAAAAAACTGTGATTGAAAAAATGAATTTTCATCTTTATCTCATCATATCTTTATAACCATAACAGATAGAAGCTTGAAATTTGGAACACAGCTACCCCATTATATGATTTTTAATTTGATTGTTTCATCTCACATGCAGCTAAAATTCATTCACAGCTAATCCAATTGTTTGAAAATTGACTTTGATCCCTTCTTTAGAAATCCGTTTGGTAGAAACTTCCTCAGCTTTATAATATTTAATAAAATAACACCTTGGTTGATCAAAGATAAGCCATTAAACAATGCATAAAAATCATTTATACTTCCATATTATCAATGAGAATTGCTAATGTCTGGCGCCACGTGTCGCTGCATCATGGAGTGAATTCATTTAACATCGTCAGAATGGGCCCAAACTTGCCTTAATAAATAAGCTGATTTCCTTTTATGTTTTGTGTACCTAATTATAGAAAAAAAAAGATTTCTAACACTACTCTATATCAGAAATTTTGATACTATAGTCATAAATTGTTATGGTAGTTATAATTTTTCCTTTTACCCATTTTGAAAATTAGCCTAATTTGGCATCATTTATAACTGATAACAGCATGTTAGGGAAAGTTTTTTATTTTGGAGGAAAAAATTTCAATAAAAAATAATGAAATAATAAACTTTAAGCATAAATCTAGGTCTAAATAAAATAAAAATACCAAGCTTGCTTAAAAATGATAGTAAATGCAAAATCATTCTTGCCTATTATAACTTTTCTGTAAATTTTCTAAATAAACATGACTTTCATTTATTGACAATGTGGTATCATTCAAAAGCTTAGGAATCCTCCTTTAAGAGTATCACAAGGGTTTTTAAAAATGAAGCAAAAATGTAAAAACAACAATCAATCAACTAACACCATGGTTTTGGAAGTCTAGCCATGCTGTTTCAAACCTATATAGCAGCTAGTCTAGCAGTAGAGTAAGGATGTCAAAGTACCCAAGAGTAGACTTTATTATAACTATATAGACTAGATACCATCTGCAGACGTGATTTCAGTAGTTACAACCAGAATCTACAGAGATTTCTCAGCGCCGCTAAGAGATGCAACATCACTTTCAATGATGATAAAAGTGCTATGGCAGCTAATAAAGTGTGCCTCCTAGGCCAGGGTTTGGCAACCTTTTGAGTTGGAAGAGCCAAAAATTACAATTAACAAAATTTTAAAGTTTCTAAAGAGCCACAATATTTTTTTTTTTGCCAACAATAAATAGCACTCACATAATTAATTTTTAATGAAAAAAAACAACAACTATTTATTCATATATATGTAGTGTTTTTCACAACAAATTAGTATATATTTGGCATTATTAGATAATTATTTTTTACTTCCGTAACAACTAAAGAAGTTAAACATATATTTACAACATTAACTTGTACTTCAATAACAAACAAGTGAGTAAACCAATTCAATGGGAGCGATGGCTTTGCAAGGAGAAAGTTTGGATAAATTTTGGCTGATAAATTGTTTTTTAGTTTTAAACACGACTCTACATTTTCATTGGTTAGTTGGCTTCTTACTATACTTTTAATTATATTTATGCAAGAGAATGCTTTGTCGCATGAATTGTCAATCAAAAGGTAGTCAGCACTCCAATTGCCAACTTTTTCATCTCACTGTAGCAATCTGGAAGATTATTCCATGCGTCATTCCTTTTATACCTGTCCACTTTTGTTGCATAACTTACATACATTTCTGGACATCCAACTTGATTTTTTAACTCAATAAATTTTCCACCCCACAAAACTTTACTTTTTAAATTGATCAATTGTATTTCTAGAGATCCAGTATCAATTCCAAAGGGATCGATGTCTATTTTGTTACTATTTTTATGTTGAAGGGATTTGCTCTGAATGCTAGAATGGTTTTGTTGGTTTCAAAGTGCTTAAGTCTATTAAGAGGCTCATCTTCTTTGATTTTTTTTTTTTATAACTGCTGAATTAATTTGTATCAAAAGTTGCAATGAGTTTATCGCGTTACTACTTTAGACACTGAAAATGAAGTAACTTACCGCTCTGAATATCTTCTGCAAAAAGAATTAATATTTCTTCAAAACACACAAATTCTTCTACCAAAACATTGGCTGGATTTTACTTTCCTTGCAGTTTTAGATTCATTTCATTTAATTGGAAACGTTTGAGCACACAGCCCTTCTTGGTGTATTATGCAGTGAAACGTAAGAATTTCATAGTTTATTTTACTCTGACAAATCGTTATTTCTCGTTTTTTTCGGGCACCATCAGTTGCTATTGAAACGATTTTATTTAAATCGATCTTATTGACTTCAATTTTTTTTTTTTAGCATGGCATTCACTATAGCTTCTCTAGTTTGTCACAAGAAGTTCTTCTTTTAGAACTTGGGAAGACATATACCTGACAACATGGGCAACTTGTGTTGTGTTTTCATGTCCCAAGACTCATCTATAGCAAGTGATAAGACAGAAGAAAGTTGAATATCTTCCTCCTGCAAATATGTAACATTTGAAGATATTTTAGAAAATCTATCTTGTACCCGGTACTGTTTTAGCAGGATAGAGGCAGATCTAAAATGTTTCGATAAAATAAATAAAATTTGCTTATGGAACTAAAGAGCCACAGCTTCACATCCAAAGAACCGCATGGGGCTCACAAGCCGCAGGTTGCCATCCCGGTCCTAGGCTACGAAATCTCTCAAGGACAATTAAAACCAGACCCTGGAAGATTTCAGGCATTGAGAAATCTACCTACACCACAAGAGATGAAATCACAAGAGTGGTTGATTGTCCTATTATTCTCAATGGATCCCAAATTCTTCCAACAAGATCCAAAACTTTTTCTCCCTCTGAACAAGTTTAGGAAGCTTTTAAACAGCTAAAACACGAACTTGAAAACGCTGCTGTGTTGATGATAGATTATTGTCATGATCATCGATGTTCTAGATGTCACGTTGAAGATTAACTTGATCTAAACAGCACAATCAATGATCGTGGTTGCCGAGGATCTAGAAATCGTCAGTTGATAGGATGATCATTTAGAAGTTTCCAGTTGATAAGAGGATCATCTAGAAGTTGCTAGTCAATAAGACGATCTAAGTATGTTATTATTATAATCAATGAAGAAACTTCTCTTCGACAAATACAAATACTTTAATTCAAAACTTGGAAAAGCTATTCACAATAGTTACAATAATATACTGTGATTGAATAAAACAGAATATGTATATTTCTACTAAATTAAATGATCTACACCAAAATTGGAACCAGTGAAATCTGCCCATGTGGAGAATCACCAGAGAATACAGACCATGTCCTCCAAAACTGCTCTCTATACCAAGAGGCCCGTATAAGACATTGGCCCCAAATCACCCCAATAGAAAAGAAACAATATGGAGAGCTCCCTGATCTGGAAACCACTGCGCATTTCATCTCATGTATTGGTCTACTCATCTGAACACTCCAACATAATCAATGAGAACGAAGAAGAAATGATCTACACAATAATATGATCATGTCATCTTCCTTTGAGTTCCAACTCGAGACTGGCGGTAATATCTAGAATCTTTTTAGACCTTTGGGCGTTATCACGTGACTAATCTCTTCTTGTCGCTTGGTTAATCAATTGACCAATAATATACAGATTAACGTACAATAATTAATATTTCTAACCAATCACATTAATTCCAAAACAGAAGTTTGCTGCATACTTGGAATCCCCCGAGCTAGCTGATCTTGCAGCAAACCTTGGGCTAAATATAGACAAAGCGTACGTGACAATTATAATAGATCTGAAACAGATGCCTCAGACATTTTGATCGCCCCCACACTTAATCAAGATGGTCGTCATGTCGCATTTTTATTAAATATTATTTATATCTAGATCTTTCACCATTTAGTATTTTTTGCCATGTACATCTAGAAAATTCTGAGCTAGACTTCTCTCTTTTAGTGCCTATTCCTGGAGTCTTCCAGGACGAACATAAATTTGCAGGGGAGGGGTCGTGTTACTATAACTTTATTATCTAACCTAAGTTTTTTATTTAATTATGTAACATATTTGATTTTATTTTAAAGGAAAATACCTATAATTTTAATAGCTTTCTTTTCATTACAGTCCAATGCTACATACAAAATATGTTTAGTTTGTGCTGTGTTTGTTTGAGACAGTGCAATGTTACATACAATATTTAGTTTGGGCTGTCAGTCTGGTTTGGTATCCTATTCATACTTGAAAAGTGTAAAAAATATAAAATCATATATAAATTTTAAAAACATTTTGTTGTTAGGTAAAGATCAGGTGATTTTTGCTACCAAAGATCAACTCAATGAGCCATCCAATGCAATTATCAACATGGAAGAAGATGAAGAAGATCATCCACCTGGTAAGCTTTATTTCTTCAGTGTTCATTTTCATTCCTTTTACTTCTTGTTTGTTAGTAATATAGACATTCTAAAATATGAAATATTGATGGGCCAACTTGCATGTACAGCCATGCACTCAAATAACATCACTCAAGATAAAAGTCATAAGACATTAATGCCCTAGACCAAAATGCATCAAGATTTAATCAATAAATGACTTTGTTTGACTTTTCACTTTTCTCATTAACCTCTTTTCAAGCTCGATAGAGATCTTGTAATAACTATTTAAGAACAGTAAAATAGAAAATAATATTTCTTTGTTTCCTAAATAAATATTAAACCTCACTATGGATCTAGAAAATTATATTTTTAAAAAGTTAGTCTTTAACTATGTTCTTACCAGTACATATTGAATCAGCTCCTTAACTAGTCTTTAAATTTTTGCTCTCTAAAGGTCTTATTCTGCCCAATGGAGACATCAACTGGGAATGTCCTTGTCTTGGAGGAATGGCTAGTGGTCCATGCGGTATAGAATTCAGGAATGCCTTTTCATGTTTCCACTATAGTAAAGCAGAACCAAAAGGATCAGATTGCTATGAATCTTTTCTGACAATGCAAGAGTGTATGAGTCATTTTCCCGAAGTTTACCCCCCAGCAAAGGAAAGACCAGAATCTGATGATCTCAAGCAGTTGACAGGGGATAATAATGACCTTGGAGGTCTCGTTGAACTGGAAGATGATAGTAATTTGAAAAGAGATTCACAAAGTTCTTCCACAGAATAGTTATTTTTAAAAATGTATTTATATTGTATATAATTGTATGTGATTTCAGATTTATATGTTTTGATTAGTTTTCAAGCTCAGTTGTTTAAGGTATTCTCCTCTTTTTTAGACATAAATTGTGAATTTATGTCTCAGTTGATAGAACAAATGTATTTTCAGTTAGTGATCTAAGACCTTTGAACTATGTCATAGTGAGCTGGGCTGAAATAAATAATCCGTAAGCATCAAAATACTACCCAGTACCATAAAATGTCTATAGATAGTACTTAACAGCTACATTTGATTTAAACTGAAGGATTTAAATATGACACTACTTATAGTTCCTATTATTTAAGCTTAATTTCACTGTTGTAGAAACAAGAATGGGGTAGTTCCGAATCTCTTCTCAGTCACGTGGGTGTGTTGTTTACATTAATAACCTCATTGATTTCATTGTAATTTAAACATGAAAATAGTCTAGATCTATACATCTTTAAGTAATAAAAAGTATATTACAATAATTCACTAATTTTTATGATTATTTAGTAGGTCTACTAGATCTAGGCTAGCACTAAATCTAGATCTACATCTTATGATCTTATCATAGCAAGATATTGCCATGTATAAGAACACAGTCACATGAGTTTTTATAAAGTAGGTCAGAGATTCGGAACTACCTCATTAAACCAGTTGACTTGTAGGCCATATGTAAATCCATTGTTTAAGAAGTTTGCAATTATTTTTTACTGAAGTATAGAATATTTCTCCTAACTATATTTAAATTTAATTGAATTATTTAGTTGCAGCTTTAAATAAAACACTCATGTAATGAACTTAAAGAATGGGACTGTGTACAAGAAATTGTACCAGTATTTTAATTTTTTTAAACGGCATCCCCATAATTGACATTTAACGGAATGTTTTTAATATCATTTTAATTTATATTTTGAATAGTTTTGTTTAATTTAAAACAAATAAAATGTTATTCATAATATTATCTCTGTTGGTATTTGTTGTTCTAAACAAGCTCTTTGAACGTTTTCTTTATGCTATGGCCAGAATTTCAAATCCAGATTTAGCATTGGACTCTTAATTCAGAATTTCAAATACCAGTATATATACTAAAATTAATAGGTCACATTATAAAAAATATTTAATATGCAATGAATATATACGAGCAGATGCATGTAACCCCCCTAATGTAGGCTGTACACAAACACTTCTTAGGCCCATCAGTTGTAGCTTTCTTGTCTACTGTCATTATAACACCTCCCCACACAAACTACGGTAGGCCTACTTTTAAATAAAACGCCTCCCCCCCCTAACAACACACTCTTTGCCCCACTTTTTGTGTTCCATCCCTCATACGAAAGTTCCAGTAACTGAGTAAAGCACAGTTTTCAACAAAGCATACCCTTTGAATCGCCCGTTGCAGCCATGCATATGCTCTCACAAATTATAGAAATAGCTTTGTTCTTCCTGCGAAACATCATTATTTACAACTTAGTCCATTCTTAAAGCTTAACGTATATTTTTAGTGGCCCCCGAAAGGGGAAAAGACGCTATTAGTTTTGTGTGGAATGTCTGTCCGTCACATTATAATCTCATAAACTTGAAAAGATAGTGAAAATCTGACATCATAATATTTTAGTCCATTCATGCAACGGCTCCTTTTTTTTCTTTTCCAAAAGCGAAAAATCTTTATTTTTTAAATCACTTATGCAAGCAGTTTTTTCATAAAAACACCACTTTTACAACTATTCACTATTAATAGTAACAAACACTGGAGGCACTTTAGTAGGGGAGATGACCATTTACCATATTTTTAACACATTTATGC
This sequence comes from Biomphalaria pfeifferi, assembly GCA_030265305.1. NCBI lineage: Eukaryota > Metazoa > Mollusca > Gastropoda > Planorbidae > Biomphalaria > Biomphalaria pfeifferi. The sequence continues at coordinate 964,417 of JASAOG010000116.1, forward strand.
AAATGAATTTATTAATTTATTTTTTTACAAATGTATTGTCAAGTTATGTATGTTCTGTCATACTAACTACTACATTTACTCACAAAAAAATGTTTTAATTTTTTGTTTAAATAAAAAAAAAAACTATTTAGTATGCATATAAGTTGGACATAATTTAAAACAATAATAAAAATAAGTAGTTTTTCATATTATCCAGAGAACTGCATAGTGCAATTTCACCAATGGAACACTCAACTACAATTATCTTTAGGAAATATTTTTTTTCCGAAATTTTTTTCTCCTTGAGACCCTTAACAATACAATTAGATAAATTAGATATTCATTGTAAGACATTAGTTAGGCCAGGTTCATATCTAACTTCACATTCATTCACTTTCACATAATCTTTGGTCTGGGGTACCACACAAGATCTTGGGGGTCGAAAGACGATTCGCTAGGGGTCGCCTAAGGCCATCGAAAATATATTATTATTTTTTGTCTATTCTAACGTGTAAAACTTGACATCGTACACATTTTTTTTCTGTGACATTTACAATTTTATTGTCAATAAAGTATAAATAATGCAGACAAATCAATCAGAATGAGTTCAAACATTTTCATTGTCGCAGTATAAATATTTGTAACAATTTAAATTAATGCTTAAGGTAACGTGACACGATTTTGGAATGATATGGTGACGTCCTGACGTAATTGAAAAGCTTTTTCGTTTATAATTAATAATACTTAATCGTTGAGTAGTCCATGTTATTGACGGTAACATTTCATTACGGAACAAACAGTTAACATGGATCTCGATCAAAAGGACGTTAAGAAAACAAAATATAATGTCAATTTTTACGGTATGTTTTTACTTCAATAGTTGACCCAGGAATTCAAAAGTCTCAATATGTCATTTGTAAAGAAGTTCTATAAGCCAAATCTATGAAACCAAAAAAAACTTTAACGCTGACAAGGATACCCAGAATTTTAGACGTAAGGTTAGGTATATTAATTATGATGATTTAAAAAAAAAAACGGTTTTTCTTTGGCCAAACTCTTGAAACGACTACATCAGCACGTGATGTATAAAAGAAAGTTGGTTCATTTTTGGAAAAGTTTTTACAAATTTCTTGGGAAAATATTACTGGTGTCTGCACAAGTTTGCAAGTATGTTGGTCTGGATTTCAACGTTCGGAAAAGAATGAGTCACCAAAAGTCATGAGAACTCATCGACAAATATTAGTAATGAAGACACTGCCACAAGAATTACTAGAAGCAGTAAAAAGTGTCACCCCAAGGATCAAACGATTTTTTTTTTAAATCGAATCCTACTAACTTAAACTTCAGACTGGAAAACAAAGTTGGACGAAAACATGTTGCCAGTTTTATCTGATCTCTATCAGGAAAATGATATTGAACCTGACAAACATATAAAATTATAATTTCAGTGAAAGAACATTTGCGAATGCTTGCGGACAAAATATCATCTTACTTTACATATGTACTTGACATCACGTTTGCCAGGAGCTTATTTAAAGTCAAAGTCGAAAATGTTACGGAGACATAAAAAAACAAAGGAAAAAAAGCATTTTATTCTCAATAGCCATGCAGCGAAAAAAAGATTTATCTTTAATGTCAGTGACACATCAGGGAACATGAAATGCACCAAGATAGCCTACCTGTGTGTAGTCGCTGAATGAACTCTTTATGTTGTGTCTGTTGTATTTATGTGTATTTTTCTGTTGTGTTGTCTTTATAAGAGAAAAGAGTCCTTGTAATCACAACAAAATTCCGTAAGGATCAATAAAGCCGTCTTAGTCTAATTTTGATTCAAGAATTTTCAGTCATATCCCAATTGTCGGAGTTGCTCCTTTTTCAAAATCCATTTCAAATAATATATTTTTGCGAAACGAGTTTTCCAGTGTGTTAGTTATGAAGTCTAGATACAGAAAAAGACTTGACCCAGAAGATGACGAGAATTCTTGACCTGGGGAATCAGAAACAAGATCAGTCTGTTACAATCATTTTGTGAAAATGTTCCGCCATGCTTTTTAGTAATAATAATAATGATAATAGTCTGAGCTTTCTGTTGAAAATCATTGGTGTACAAAATGAACCACAATGGCGATGTCACAGCCCCACCCTGGGGCGCCCCTGTGTTAACTATGCGTGCATTTGATATTGCATTGTTTAATGTTTACCATAACCCCCTGAGGTCTCTGGGTCAAAAATTGTTACATAAGTCTGCAACATGAATATGGTGAATGAGAAATAGATAAGTAAAAGTCAATTTGATATGGGCCTATTTGTAATTTAATTATAAAGAGCAATAGATCTATTAAATCTATATATTTCAAGAATAGAATGATGTATGTTTCATGATAAAACATATCACGTTTGCAATACATATCAGATACTACGTGAGAATTATGATTTATTATTTTATTATGCTTATCAACGAAAATAATTTTACGGTTGGGGCTCGCTGCATAGTGCCAATAGTGGAGAATTGTAAAAAGGTTGAGAACCAATAACTGATCTAGACTAAAGATATATGGAAAGAGTTACTTCCCTGGTAGGGACATCACTCTGTCAAAAACAAACAATTTACTAATCTAGATAGACATCGAGATCTAGATATAGATCTAGATTATTCTAAATTATGTTATGTATCTCTCTAGAACTAGAATCTGATCTAGATGCCTAGACTAGATTAGTAATAGCATAGGGCCAGTATAGCCTATTGGAGGGTAATTTCTATAGATTCTAGATATATATCTAGACACATTGTTTCCACTACAGTGTCTACACTCACACTGACTAAGACAGTGAGTAATTACTAAAAATTGCTTAATTAATATATATAATATAATAAGTTAAATAAGGTCAGTCAAGTCATTGTGAGTGTCACGAGTGGATCTGAGTGACAGTGAGTCTGATGACTGATGGATTCTCTAGTCTACTAAGTCTAGATAGAGATAGATCTAGTAATCTAGTTCTACACATTAACACAGCAGTGTACACTTGGTCTTGGTGTTGATTTGTTGATACAGATAATAACTTTACAGACTTTACTGAGATAGATCTAGTATCTAGTGACATCTAGTCTAGGTGGAAGTCTAGTACTGCAGTAGATTATAATAACTAAATAAGTACTAAAAGGCATATAAGTTTCCTGCAAGGCAGGAGTAGGGCGGCACATGTTTCTCGACATTCCCAGTATTGGAACTACCATTTGTCGCTGTGAATTCCTCCACTAGCTAGAGCCTAGCTTGTGGATGCCGACCAGTCCGCCCGACGTAGCCTGCTAAGGCCGCGCCAGTCAGTCCAGTCTTTGCCCATAGAGAGACCCACGAATCAGCCGAGTCCTAGGAGAACCTGACCAACCCTCTAGTTGGTGTCCAGCGCTATCCGCTTTTCGGAGATCCCGTTAGGTCTCTTACTCACCGTTGCCCCGGGGCCCTACAGGGGGGGGGGGGGGGCTGGACATAACCCCTTTGATTGACTTTTACACTTGCCGGCTGCTTATTCATTAGCGGCAAGCAACCAGTACCTTTGGCCACGCCAAGAGAGCGGAGTGTTCACGCGGCTACCACGATGAGGTGGTACTGGAACGCCGTGAGTAAAAAGGCAGATGTATGCAAACGCGACATGAAGCTCTTCAAAATCGACACTAGCAGCTGGGAAAAAGTAGCATTGGATAGATCCACATGGATAGAGAGCATTTAAAGGAAGGATCTCGGATTGCAAATGCCATACACAACAGAAGCAGAAAGAAGGGTGAAAATGCAACTGCGCCTGGTGATAACATATGCCCAACCTGCGACCGCAGCTGTGTATCAAGAATTGGCCTCTTTAGTCACACAAGAAGTTGCAAAGGGAAAAGGTTGTTTCTTGAGACGTAAAATGCCACAGAGTACTAAAAGTAGATAGATCTAGATGATAGATCTATAATATAATATATCAACTTCCTTCGAAAGCAAGTCTAAATTGATACTATTACTATATATATATATTTCCTAGATATGTGAAAAGGTCTACCACATTAAGCATTTAAGGGGCTGTCCATTTATGGTGATCTTTGGGGCTGAGTATGTTTTATTGGGTGACTTCTGGAACATGACTTCTTTTTCCCCGAGGTTTATAGATAAACCGAAAGAGGCGGCAGCATATGTAAATTCTTTGACAGCATTCTGGAGATCATCTTCATAGTGAACTAGCAGGGCACAATCATCACATAGAGAAGCTCTGTTATGACCATTTCTTTTTTTTTTTTTTTTTTTATGGGATAGTAGACGTTGAAGATTGAACACATTGCTGTCTGGCCAGGGCCAGTAGTGCTTTTGGACGCCTTCAGGAGAGAGTTTGTTGAAATAAATCTTTATGTAAGTTCTATTACAAAAAACATTGATTTGGATCAATAAGAGAATAAAATGGTTTGTGTTTTACATGACAAATCATCTTCATTTGGTTTATTTTAATCTGATAAGCGATCTTTTTGGCTTAATCACAACTTAATGTCTAAAAAATGCTGAAAAAGCATTTATTAACTGAACAAAATAAATGGATATTTAAATAAAATCAGCATAGTTAATGAGGTACAATGCATACTCCATTTAAACTCTAGGGGTACTTTGGGAAACACTAATCTAGATGATACATCTAGTCACTCTATATTTATACTATAGACATATTTTGATAGAAAAAATACTGGAACAAAAAAAATTTGTGATGTAGAGTTACTAACACTAACATAACTTTTTAAAAATTTTATTATACAGTCTAACATATTTGAATTAAATTTAAAAGAAAATGAATCGGCTACAAAAGTGTAATAAATAAAATAAACTTTTAAATAAAATATTTCTTTTTATTTATTAATTTTAGACTGTGTAAGGAAAAAGTAAATATATAAAAAATTCATTAAAAAATATATATAAAAAAAAGTAAAGTTCCCCTTTCAGACCTTGTGGTCTATAGCAATAGCAGGTGGCCTCACTAGGGTGGGTGTCACCCGGTGCTGTCAGTTCTGTCAGTTTTTGTCTGTTGAGTCATAATACACATAATTTATAATTAATTACATTTATTGATTCTTAAACAACTATAAATGACAATTTATCTATAGTTCAATTTTGCAACAATGCAACCTTAAGTAAATTACAATGTTGTTTTTTTTATTTTCTAGATTTCGAACTTGAAAACATATCAGACACATATAATAAATGTCTTTAAAGATTTAATTTCAATCAATTTGCCCCTTGTGAAAGTGTCGTCTGTTCCTTTGTCGAACTACTTATGCTTTTGGTAAAGAAAAAGTTTAATTAGCCACCACTTTGTCAATAGCTAAAAGGTAGACCTACTCTTATGTATCTTTGGCTTTTGAGTACACCTTCCCCGAAAAAAAAATAAACCAACGAAAAGTAAAATAAAAGACATCTGGCAACAGATCTTAACCTGCATCTCTAAAGGCTATAATTTTAAAACGAAAAGAACGATTTCCATTGTACCAAAAATTTTAGGCAAGTAGCATTTTCTGATAAGAATGTTGACGATATAGATTAAGTGAATGTTATACATATCTATTAAATATTGTTTCTGTTGGTTCTTAAAATTTCCTTGTATTCCTTTATGGCTCCATACACCGAAGCTGAATTTTTTAATTTCCTGAGCTCGACATATCATAAATTCAAGCTAACCCCGCTTTCTAGACATTTTAACTTATGTAACTAAGTAAATCTCACCAGCTTTTTTCTCCTTTAAAATCTTATAACTTATGCATCTGATCAGTGTGCACTATGTCAAGTGTGCTGTCAAACAAAATACAAATATGCTTACAGTAATTTTTTAAGTCTTATAAATACATCTCTTACGTGGTTTTGTAAATAAAATTAATACACTTTTCAACATTATACATACACTTTCATTTATGGGTTTTATTCACACAATATTTCCATTATCTTATGGAAATTCTATATTCAATAAAGACTAAATAAATGAGAATTGGACCAGCTCACATCCCAATTACAAGAAAAAGGACGCCTTTTATAAACTATCTCGACATGACCAAGGCATAATTTTTTAAAAACTCAAAACCGGACACAACAGAATGAGACAACGTATGTTCCGGAAGCAAAACGTTGGGACTAGCGGTGACTTGTTATGTGGAGCATCACCAGAGAATGCTGTCCATGTCTTTCAAAGTTGCATACTATATTAATAAGCTCGACAAGACTCTGGCCCCAAACCCTCTTATAGAACAATAGAACAAAACCTATACGGAGAATTACCTGATCTGGAAACCACTGCGCGGTTCATCTCAGATATAGGATTGAGAACGAAGAAGAAGAAATAAAGACTCGTTGTTAATATGGTCGAGAAATGTCAATTATTCTGATTTTATAGAAACAATCTGTGCAATTTATCCTTCCATTGTTTTTCTTCTTTACAACAATCATAGCAACGAATTCCTTGTCTATTGTATTAGTAGCTAGATGTCCTTGTTTTCCGATTCTGATAACTATTCTTCATACGTTTTTTGATATTCCAATTTTGGACTTTATTTCCACCACTTATTAAATTACTAGTTTGAATTTCATTTTTATAGAATTAGTTGAAAAAAACAAAAAATTTCTTGCTATTAAGAGACTAAATCATTCCCAAAAGTAAATATCAGAAATATTATTTTCACAACTAGCCTACTTTTCCTTTTGTGAAATTTGTACACGACAAAAAGAAACAATCCCTTAAAATATTTAAGTCTATATCATTAGACTGATTCAAACATTTCCTTCATCTTGGCTAGAGTTTCTTTTATATTCAACTTCTGAATTTTCATCACCACCTTCCAAAATCTCAATTGCCACTTATTTACTTGCCAATTCTACAAAATTTATATTAATTACATGTGAGAGTTTGATAATATTAGAATATTTAAGAACGTCATCATTTGTTGAACAATGACAATTAGTTGGCACTCTGATATTACGATACTAGCTAGTATTTCAATAGATTCCATAATAACATTCTTTTTTTAAATCCAAGCAGTCTTTATATACACGCAGCTAATATGCAGCTGAAAGAAAGGTTTCACATCAGCTTCTGATATAAAGTATGATGTAACGTTTTGGACTATTTGTAGAATTTCATTAAAAAATTAAAATATGTTTAGCCAAATTATTTTAAAAATTGTATATAGATCTATTTATCAGTTGTGAATAACATGTTCCAATATTTAGCCACTGACACTTTTTTTTAGTGTCAGTTATTCCAAACTGGATTTTTTTCACTTGGGTGTCACCCCCCTGTCGGGTGTCACCCGGTGCAGACCGCACCCCCCCCTAGTGACGCTACTGGTCTATAGGGCAGATGATGTACAGGTAAGTCATCTGTTTCTGTGGCCTATGGTTAAGGAGGGTGTCATGTGACCATCAGAACAAAAAACCGTCTGTAGGTCATTACATCATAGATGATAGATCTAGATGAGTAGGTCATTACATCATAGATGATAGATCTAGATGAGTAGGTCAATACATTATAGATGATAGATCTAGATGAGTAGGTCATTACATCATAGATGATAGATTTAGATGAGTAAGGTCATTACATCATGGATGATAGATCTAGATGAGTAGGTCATTACATCATAGATGATAGATCTAGATGAGTAGGTCATTACATCATAGATGATAGATTTAGATGAGTAAGGTCATTACATCATAGATGATAGATTTAGATGAGTAAGGTCATTACTTCATAGATGATAGATCTAGATGAGTAGGTCATTACATCATAGATGATAGATTTAGATGAGTAAGGTCATTACATCATGGATGATAGATCTAGATGAGTAGGTCATTACATCATATATGATAGATCTAGATCTGTATTAAAAATGTAGAATTAAATTAAGAAATTAATGTCAATTTTTTTTTTATCCCATTAGGAATGGTCAGTTTAACTACTCAGAATTCTCATTCTGGGGTAAGTAAAAATTATTTAGTTTAGTTTATACAGTTCCATAGTGTCCATTTAATCTAGTTACAAAGCTTATATCAACTCACTCTGTGTCTGTATTGTAAAAGTTTGTACATGTTTTTTCTCCCCTTTCCCATTCTCAGATTAAGTTAAAACTTTACACAATTATTTATTGCACCTGGCAAGAATCAATCAAAACAAGTTTACAAAGTCAGTTTGTGTGGAAACACAAATCAAAATCGGCCCCGAAGTGGTCCACCCAGGCAGGTTTCAATATTTTCAGAAAGAACATCAGAATAAAATTCTATCAAAGACAAATGACAGAGAAGAAAGGAAAAAGAAGTTTGACAGATCTTGTGTGGTGCCCCAGCGGTCCAGCAGAGCAAAGGATAGGTGAAAGTGAATGTGAAGTTAGATGTGAACCTGGCCTAGCTGATGTCTTATAATTAATATCTAATTGATCTAATTGTTTTGTAATGGGTCAATCTCTTATTCAAATCCGTGGTGCAGCACTGCAGTTCACACGATAATATGAAAAACTACTTATTCATTGCTGTTTTAAATTATATCTAACTTATATGCATACTAAATAGATTTTTTCTCTTTAAAAAAAGGTAGACATTTTTTTTGTATAAATGTAGTAGTTAGTATGACAAAACTTACTCAACTTAACAATAAAAATGTAACAAAAAAATTTTTTTTGACAAAAAATCTAAAACCTTTTGCATAAATGTGTTAAAAGTATGGCAAATGGTCATCTCCAATACTAAAAAGCCTCCTGTGTTTGTTACTATTAATAGTGAATAGTTGTAAAAGTGCTGTATTTTTATGAAAAAACTGCTTGCATAAGTGATTTTAAAAATTACATTTTTCACTTTCAGAAAAGAAAAGCCGTTGCATCAGAACTTTGAATGGTCTAAAATATTATGATGTCGGATTTTCACTATCTTTTCTAGTTTACGAGATCTAAACAGGACAGACGGACAGACATTCCACACGAAACTAATAACGTCTTTTCCCCTTTCGGGGGCTGCTAAAAATTAAACAATTAGTTAATTAATTGTTGGTGACTAATTATTACTTTGATTTTGAAATAAGGGGAATAAATGCTACTTAATCCTTTTTTCTCCCACTTCCCTTTCTTGGATCAATTTGAAATTTTGCTTTATTATTCATAGTCGATAATAATACACAAATCAATCCAAAAATCAACCAATTCATTTATCTTTTAGTACTAATTAATTAATTTTGTTTTATATAGCAGAAAGGGGGCTAAAGTCTTTAATTTTCAGATAAATAATAGTATTTAGCGTTTATTTCCCCCTAGATATACTTTGGTTTTAAAATGTATTCTTTTTTCTATTGCTTTTTCTAAATCTAGTTTTACAATACTATTGTGAACCCCCTCCCCCCTTTTTTTTTTCCAAATACCATAATACATGTCTAGAAAATATTCACTTCACTGTTTAATTGTCTTAATTTAAGTCTACAATTGATGTGGCATTAAGAGTGATAAAAAGTTTTTTGTTCCAGGAGCTCCTGATAAATCAGGTGGCCGCGGGAAATCTGTTATATGGTTTAATTTTATAATTTACACCTAAAATTAGCTCGGGCCTATGAAAGTGTGGGCCCACTGCGATCGCATAGGTTACAGTGGCATATAGAAATCTGTTAAAAGTTATAAAATGGATTAATTTAATAATTTACACCTAGAATTAGCGCGAGTCCTTTGAAAGTGAGGGGCCCACTGCAATCGCATATGATTTAAGGCCGGTCCTGTAAAATAACGGCATATGCTACGCCCTGGGTCGACTAGTATAAGTTATTTTGTTTAGTTGTCTAAAATGTACAAATATATTTGGCATTGAAGATTGGTGTAATTTTACAAGTGTTATTGGAGTTTAAAGGTGAATTCGATTGCTCAGTGATATATAGTAGAATGTATTGATTAGTTTTTGAAGAAAATATCAGCAGTGAATAGGATTTTGTCAAATTTTACAAGTTTTTCAGTGCTAGTATAATTGTAGTTTTGCTAGAAAATTAGTGAAGATTTCTAAATAGTCCTGTAATGTGTGATATATGTTTGTGTTTGTAAGCTCTTAATTTAGGTAGAAATTGAATTGTTGTGGTACAATGTGAAGAGTTTATAATTGTTGAATCTAGCTCTAGGAAGAAAGTTGGAATGAGATCACATGACTTGATTGACTTACTTTAACACAAAAGTTATGTCAGTCCTTCTACATGGAAGCCTCCAATTGTCAGGCCTCTACTCATAAAATCAAAACTTGACCTAGAGTGTAAAATAAACAGGTCTCTAGTCTTCCCTTCCATTCAAAGCTTCTGGAGTGCATTGTGTTAGCACAAATTCTTTTTCAGCTGAAGTAGTAGTGTCTCTTATTCTTGTGAAACTCCAGGGGCTGCAGCAACACCTCTTCACTGAACTTGGTTCTGAGCAGATTTTTTCATCTGCTCCCATGTCATTCCAGCATTCTCAGCTTTGCTGATGACCAACCTCTTTCAGGTTTGTTTGGGCCTGCCCAATTTCCTCTTTCTTTTTGAATTCCAATCAAGTGGCTTGTAACATTGGTATTTGGTTTTCCCAGGGTATTTCCTGTCCAGTACCATTTTCCCTTTTTAATTTCTTGGGTTGATAGTATATATCTATTCTGGCCACATAATTGCCAATAACAGGCAGGAGTTTTTCCATATTTGGTTTTTTGACTCTCCATGTCTCAGAACCCTATAGAAGGACTTACTTAACATTTGTCTTAAAGATTCAGATCTTGTTCTTTAAAAACAATGCTTTGGAGCGCCAGATATCTTTTATTATATGCTATTTCATATAAAGTTATCAGTTTCACTGTCTTTGACTTCATTGGCATCTTTTAAATTAAGAATTTAGACCTTGTCTTCAGAGACACATTGAAACTCACATGATATACATTCTAAAAAGGGCTTCTTAGAAGATGAACTAATTAAATTATTTAAATTTCTAAAATATTTGTAATAATGTAATTTTTACTAAATTAATATTAAATATGGATTTATAATTATGCACCCTGCAGTTTGAGAAATACTGGATTAGATTTTTAAGGTGGCATTTTTTGAATACAAGATTAACTCAGATTACATTCTTATTTTTGTAACATTTTCTTTTTGTGTTATTTCATATTCCTGTGTTTTTTGTTTTTTGTAGCTTGCATTGTATTCAACTACATTTTATAATCTTTTTTCCAAGGACTAATGCTTTTTTGTTAAATTCTAAATATTTTAGAGTAACTTCAATTTTCATACAGGTTTTGCTTTGATTTTCACTGAGTAGCTTCTTCTGAGCTTAGTCAATTAGCCACCAAAATTAAAATATTTACAAATCCAATAAAATAGTATCTATTCGCATGTTGTAACTTTAGTAAAAAAGGTTTTACTTTAAAATATTGATTTCAAACAGGGTTTTTTTGGATTTTCTGAAGATCATTTGCCTAATTTGTCTACCAACTCAGATGATGATCTTATAGTGGACCACATTGAGCTTGTCTCCAGCCCACATGTTTTATACAAACCTATTAGAACAACTTGGGCTATTGTCTTGAACATCATTCTCTATGTAAGTACCATATTTAGAGGTTATGGTTTGCAAGTGTCTTAAAATTGTGGGATGTGTGGTCGAGAGGCTTAGAACGCTTGAACTTGGCTTGGCTACCTATGAAGGGGGCTCAAGGTTTGACACATGACTCAGCAGAGTTATGTTTACTGAATGCCTAAAGGCTGCACAGAAAAATCTTCTCTTAGATACCCCCTCCCCCGCACTGGTCCACAGATGAGATTGGACCATAACGCTCTGAGCATGCTATAAGCATGAAAGTAGCACTATATAAAAGCTATAATTTATTTATTATTTATTAAATATCTTTTACTTATTGTGAAATTGGAATACATCCCACTATAGGCGAAAAAAATGATTTTGCCAGCTTTTGAAAAAGTTTTAAAAGCTATTTTGTACTCAAACCTACATCTGATATCAAACCTTTCCTCTAAGCAACAAAACAATTTAAAGACCTATTGATGAAATGAGTTGCGACATTGAAAGCTTCTTTTCCAAACAACTTATTTCTTTATTACAATTGGACGACTCATCCATGCCTGGTGATGAAGCATTTCTTATTGGCATATGTTCATTTTATTATGGATCAAGAAATCCATGAAAAACTACTTTTATACCATTCTGTTTGTAAGTACATATGTAGAGGTATTACCTGATGTGTTATCATTCTGTATGTAAGCCCCATATATAGAGGCATTACATGATATGTAATGGTATGTTATCATTCTGTATGTAAACACCATATTATATGTAGAGGCGGCAGCACATGATATGTTATCATTTTGTATTAAGTACTAAATGTACTGGCATTATGCAAATATGTTAAAGCACTTGAAAAACTGCAAGCCCCCAATAGATGAAGAAGACTGATGTTGCAATGTGACCAACTTTTATTTCAGCTCTGTTTGTGTGCATCAGCTTTCCTTGTTCCTTACTTCTGCCCTAACAGTAAATGTGCTGAAGATGACATCTCTTTGGTTATGTACATTCATGGTGGAATCTGGTTTCTTCTCTTGGGACTAGACAGATATTTACTTGCCAAACACAATCAGAGCAGACTAAATGGATATTTACAGTTCTATAGGAAGACTAAAAATATTCGTAGACTACCTTTTATGATCAATTCTTGTGGTAAGAGTAAAACATTTATTTTTATTTGTCTTCAAAGACACATAGTAGATTAAATTTGTATATTTTTACTATGATGTTGAAAGCCTGTAGTTATTTGCAATATAAATTAAGTTCATTTTGTTTATGGTAGAGGATTTCAAATTTGTGTGAGAGTTAATAATTAAGCCAACAGGAAAGGTTGTATTACCTCCCTGGGTCTGTTAGAAAAATCTGACATCACAGTAAGAAAAACATGGAAAAAAAACATGTACAGAAGCATATTTCTTTATTGATTTTTATTTGAGTAAGCAGCAGATTGCCTAAATTAATAGGTAAAACTAATAGCTTAGTAAAGTAGATTGAAAGTCTAGCCAAGGATAAAAATAATAATCTTTATTATCCAAAAGGAAATGTGTCAAACAATGTGCATTACACATAATCCTGTATAAATTATAAGATAGTACACAAAAATATATTTTCATACCACTGTTTCTATTAAACATTACATGTAAAGTTTTATTCAGAAAGTTTGATTTTATTCAATGATTTAATTGCCAAAGGAAAAAAAAGAGATCTTGAGTCCATTTTTGTGATCATAGTATTTCTTTGTGATGGTCAAATGTGAAATCCTGACCCAGATGGGTGTTTCAATGAAACATTTATACAATTTATAAAAGAATGCATGTTCTCTATAGTGATAAAACAAAAAAATCAAACCATGGCTTGGAAAACATTTTAAACAATGTTTGTGGTACTGGTAATTTACATTGACCTATACAAATTAAAGCCAAAACAAATATTTAAAAAAACAATTATCTCACATCCTTTGAATTGTATCAAATGAAAACTTCATCTATCATTTTGCTTTCCTTCTATACTCTTAATACCTGAGTGCAGGTAAATAACTACATTTTGTTTGTTTGAGCTCTATTTAGCTATGCAATATTAGCTCCTGTACAACATAGTGCTGCTGATGGTCAGGATTCTTGCTTGCAGTCATTTTTGTATTTCAACTTTTCATTTCTAAACCCACATTACAAAATACTTCTTAATTGGTCAGAAATAATACAATTTTGTAAAATGCCTCTTAAATTTTCATCAAAATTTTTTTTTTACTTGTAGCTAATGCAGTTGTGGTTGTACTATTTAATGGACTTGATCGTCACTTCCATTTCAAAGATGATCCAAAATATCTACAGATATTAGTTGCAGTTGAAAGTGGCATTGCCTTTATTTTTCTTATTATTTACTTTGGTATGTTAAACTTTTGATGATGTTAATTCTAGAGGAGAAGAGAAAAAATCTAGAAATACTTAACTAGAATCATATAAAAACTATTATGGCATGATAAGAAATTTGGTGCGTAAAGTCAATTGGGAAAGTTTTGCTTACAGTCAAGTGACTATTAAAAACAAGACTAGGATTTAGAAAGTGTAGTGAAAAGTAAATAGAAGACTTTTGGCAGCGTTAGAGATCTTTTGTTTCTGAAGTGGATATTGAGAGAATAGAACATTTGATGGTTCCCTTCACTAAGTATTCAACTTCTTGTTCCATGTCCTTTATCAGTGTTGACTACCTTGTTGGCCATTCACCTGGGTTGTTTCAGTGTTACCTCCATTTAGACTTAGCTGCACAAGACACAGCGCGAGGGCGTCTAACAAAACAGTTTGCCTACAAATGCAATAGTTATAAAATTGACACACGATCAACTAAACCAGATGTCTTCTGCTAGATACTTTTTTAAGATGCCTTAGTTTAATGGTGGGAGTAGTGCTGGTCTTAAGTATCTGTTAGAGATAACTTTATTCATTCTTCTCTTTGTTGTTATCTCAGAACCTAAAACACTAACAAGAAAAACATAATAAATACTTTTTTTGAAAAACAAAGCTTATACAAAGTGTAGTTGTATCAATTAGTTTGGATCAGTCATGTAATTAAGTTTGTAATAGATCTAGACCAACAACAATAGATCTGTGCGATTAGAAATATTTTTTCCAATTGTTTTTGTTTAGCACTATTTCATGCTTTTAGCTTTCCAAATACCCTATGATCCTATGTGTAGACCAGTGGGGAGGGGAGAGAAAGGGATATGTGGGGGAATTTTACCATAAGCATTTTTTAAAAGCATTTGTAAAAAAAAAAAAGTAGATTGACCTGAATTCGAACTCATGATTCAAGATTACCTTCTGACCACTGTGCTAGGGAGGTGTGTATGAAAATAGAAGATTGTGTAGTTATCTATTGTTTGTTTCAAACTTACTTCAAAGCTGCGACCTATAAAGAGGACTCATGCCACCATACTTGACATAGAATTTATTTCCCTTGTTTGAGATCCAAACGAAATAAGTAATTATCAATAGTTAATTAACTAATTGGTTAATTTTTTGGATTAATTATTGTGTTGTCAGGTGAAAGAAATAATTGTGCAAAATTTCAGCTTGATTTGAGATTGGGTGTACAAACTTTTTACCAGACAGACAGACAAAGTGAGTTGATAAAAGTTTTGGAAAAATGCAGTTCATGATTGTGCAAAATATACAATTACTATCATTGCACACTGTCTACTCCATTGATATGTTCCCAGGTTGTTGACCTATATTATTTATTTAGTACATAACATCCCCCTAACATACTTTTTAGCCTGTGATTCTAGTATCTGTTACACTGAATTTTAACAGCCCGCTCTCTCCATTTCTCTCTCTCCCTCTGGTGACATAAGACTTTTAATTTCAATTGGAGTCACCTGTTTTATAACTCTCTACCCCTTGAAACACATGCACACATACTTTACGGCTGTGAATTATCGTATTTTTCTTTTAGAAAAGATATGATTCCATATTTATTTTGAATTCAAAAATATTAATCCAAATTTAGTTATCAGACGAAAACTTTTTTATCACCAAAAATTATTATAACCCACTTTGTTTCCATTCACAGTGTACACTGTCATATTCAATCATAGCAAGACTCCACCAGATGTCACTCAAGAAGAAATCATGACCAGTTTTGTAAACTCACAATGTTATTCAGAACTTGGATATAAGTGAGTTTTAAAAATGCAGACTATAACACACACAAAACTTAACTCTATTAGAACTAGAGCTACAGAATTCTTTTGTATTTATGTAATGTTACCACTAGATTCAGGGATGATGCAACACCAACCAGTTGACAGATAATCATTATAGCCAGTTCATGGGCAATTTTAAGACGGTGTTATCAGGTCTGTAAGTGACTCTCCTAATGCTCAGAGATGTTTCCAGTTGTTCCAGTCCATGTTTCTTTAATCAATTATTTTGGGAATGTTCAAATGCTTTGTAGAAAAACAAAAAATTATTTCTGGTAAATAGTCAAGAAATCTGTTACTTTATTTTAGAGTCTTAAAAAAAATATTTTTATTTTTTAAAGATAAATTTTTTTTTCAAAAGCTTCAGTTACTTTTTCCTATTTATTTCATGTTTTTGTACTAATGTTTAATGTGTATTGTTTATGTCTTTAGACTAAACTTGAGCTAAACTCTACTAGAATTATTTTACCCTCCATTGAGCTAACAAATTAACACATTTCTAACTTTTGTTATTCACTACTAATACCAATATTTACATTTAGGCTTTATATTTCTGTTAAGTAAAGTAAAGTTCCCCTATCAGACCTTGCGATCAATAGGGGAGATGCCATAAAGGTCGGCTAACAAGGGTGTCATGTTGCCTGCACAACGACCAACCAAATGTCTGGTACCCCTTAGATTTGAAATTCAAAATCCAAGTCTTCACCTAGATTCGAACCCAGGACCCCAGATTCAGAAGCCAAGCGTTTTACCACTCAGCCACCACAGCTCCATATTTCTAGTAAATGAATCAATTAGTTCCCTGCAGCAGATGATCTGTTGGCCTCTTTCAGTTGGTTTATCTCAAACACTTTTTCATGTGACTGTGAAGCCCTTTTTTGGAAAGACACTCCTGTTCACATATATCGCAGGTTAAGGTGCCTTTTCCTTGGTGGTAGAGGAGCCGGCCATTTTTTAGATGGCACACTTTTCTTTTAGAGCTGAGGCCAATGTTTTTTCACTGTTCATAGCTTTCTTGGTTTTGTCTCTCTCCATCTAGTGCAGTCTAGGGCTATGTCAAATTTATCTATGTTACTTGTTATCTTTTTATCAAAATGACCAACTAACTTGACTTTCCCTATCAGATGTTAGAACTGAGTCAACTTTGGGATGTCATAATTTACCAAGTTTAAATTCTTATTGACTTGTGTGTATAAGTTTTATGTGTGTGTTTGTTGTTAGAAGAATTCACCCAGGGAATAAGAGATACTTTGTTTAGTTTTTTTTACAAAGCTTATCTCAGCTCACTCTGTCTGTCTGTTTGGTACATTATTTCAACGATACAACTTGAAAATTTGTACAATTATTTCTTGTACCTGACAAAACCAGAATCAGTACAAAAATTAACCAATTATTTAATTAATTTTTGGGTAAGTTATTATTTAATTTGGTATTAAACAAGGGAAATAAATTGTACTTGACAAGATGTGGCAGTATAAGTTGAATTTGTCCCCTTTATACTTTGTGTAAAGAATTAGGTCGTCTCTTAAAAGTTTGAAACTAACAATGAATAGCTATGAAATCTTCTTTTTTCATAAGCACTTTACTGGCAGTGGTTAGTGATAAGGTTTTAACCATGAGTTAAATTCAAATTGTACAACGTTTTTAAAAATAAAATACATTTAAAAAGCTATCACAGTAACCCTTACCCTTCTTTTTCTCTTGGTCCAGACAAGTGATAAGATCATAGCATTTGAGAAAGCTAAAAGCATGACATTGGGCTAAACAAAACAATTTGCAAAAATATTATAGTGGCACAGATTTATTATTGTTAGTCTAGATCTATTACAAATTTAATTACATGACTGATCCAAACTATTTGATACAATAACACTTAACATTAGAATGTTTTTTAAAAAACAGGATTTCCTCTATTTTTCTTATTACATTCCATGTTACATACATATATGAAACACAAATGAATGTTTACATTCTATGTTGGATATGAAAGTAATTTAGTGAATAATTGAAGAGGACTGATTCAAAACCAATATGATTTCTAGCTTAGTCACAATTAAATGACAATGATATGCTAAAATTTTATTTTATTGACATTCTATACCAGAATTTTTCACCAGGTTGTTTATTTTTTTCTTTGCTAGAAATGAAAACTACATAGATCAAGTCCTAGAGAAACAGGCTGATATGATTCGTTACTTACGTCAACATTCTGAAACATTAGCCAAAAGAAATTTAGTTCTACAAGAGGACTTAAAAATACTGAGGAACTCTAGATCAGAAAGAAAGAAGTGATAGCCTTGGAATATATGGATAACAAAAATATTTAATTTTTAACACAAATTTCATCTCCACCAGAACTTCCAATAAAAACTGTCTTTTTACTTGTACACATTCATCATGGACAATTATTTTCAATCAAGCTGATATGAGTCAAGTAACAGTGTTGATAGAGTGATTGAATTGTGAAACCCTTTCATTTGTTCACCTGTGACATTTTCTATAAATAATGTTTGACTTATTTGTTTTAAATGTATTTTGTTTCATCATGTTTAATAAAATAAGTATTTGTTAAAAAACTGATTCAGATGTGTAAAGTGTGTTCACATCAGATTTTATGTTATGTAATAGGGTTTCTAACAATTGCTGTAAACCATTGATTAAAGTGGGAACCAATGCAATTAATCAATGCAATCTTATGTAAGGTTGTAGGTTTCTGGTTAGCATGGATCCATCCTTGGATGGCTGCCTGATCGTGCGGTTTGCGCACTCAGCTGTTGTTCAGTTTTATCAATGGTCCCGAGTTCAAACCCTGCCCACTCCCCATCATCCTGCGGGAGGTTTGGACTAGGAATTAAATTATCTTCAACTCTGAAGGAACATCCGAAACATTTTACATTTTGCATGACTGCCTTTATTAAACTGTGCAGTCATAAATTTGCTCAAAAGTGAAAAAGATGTGACTAAATAACCAGCCTGAAATGTTTCGACTCAGCAATGTTATGTACAGATGTTATCTACTCTAAAAGTAGACAGAGAAAAACACAGATGTATTTAATCCAATAAAGATCTATAATTGAGGGAAAAGATAAGTCAGATTGAGAGGAGCTTTTGTGAGGGAAGATGGGAGAAAGGTCAAAGTATTGTATTCTTATTGGCTGCTATGGCGTGCGTGAGGGACGTCAGGAAACAGAAAGTAAAGGACCTTGTGATGTATAGGCCAGATGATGTAAAGGTTTGGACCTTGCCATGTATAGGCCAGATAATGTAAAGGTTTGGACCTTGCCATGTATAGGCCAGATAATGTAAAGGTTTGGACCTTGCCATGTATAGGCCAGATATTGTAAAGGTTTGGACCTTGTGATGTATAGGCCAGATAATGTAAAGGCTGGGACCTTGTGATGTATAGGCCAGATAATGTAAGGTTTGGACCTTGTGATGTATAGGCCAGATGATGTAAAGGTTTGGACCTTGCCATGTATAGGCCAGATGATGTAAAGGTTTGGACCTTGCCATGTATAGGCCAGATAATGTAAAGGTTTAGACCTTGCGATGAATAGGCCAGATAATGTAAAGGTTTGGACCTTGCGATGAATAGGCCAGATAATGTAAAGGTTTGGACCTTGTGATGTATAGGCCAGATAATGTAAAGGTTTGGACCTTGCGATGTATAGGCCAGATAATGTAAAGGTTTGGACCTTGCGATGTATAGGCCAGATGATGTAAAGGTTTGGACCTTGCGATGTATAGGCCAGATGATGTAAAGGTTTGGACCTTGCGATGTATAGGCCAGATGATGTAAAGGTTTGGACCTTGCGATGTATAGGCCAGATGATGTAAAGGTTTGGACCTTGCGATGTATAGGCCAGATGATGTAAAGGTTTGGACCTTGTGATGTATAGGCCAGATGATGTAAAGGTTTGGACCTTGCGATGTATAGGCCAGATGATGTAAAGGTTTGGACCTTGCGATGTATAGGCCAGATGATGTAAAGGTTTGGACCTTGTGATGTATAGGCCAGATGATGTAAAGGTTTGGACCTTGCGATGTATAGGCCAGATGATGTAAAGGTTTGGACCTTGTGATGTATAGGCCAGATGATGTAAAGGTTTGGACCTTGTGATGTATAGGCCAGATAATGTAAAGGTTTGGACCTTGCGATGTATAGGCCAGATAATGTAAAGGTTTGGACCTTGCGATGTATAGGCCAGATGATGTAAAGGTTTGGACCTTGCGATGTATAGGCCAGATGATGTAAAGGTTTGGACCTTGCGATGTATAGGCCAGATGATGTAAAGGTTTGGACCTTGCGATGTATAGGCCAGATGATGTAAAGGTTTGGACCTTGCGATGTATAGGCCAGATGATGTAAAGGTTTGGACCTTGCGATGTATAGGCCAGATGATGTAAAGGTTTGGACCTTGCGATGTATAGGCCAGATGATGTAAAGGTTTGGACCTTGCGATGTATAGGCCAGATAATGTAAACGTTTCTTTGGTCAACGGTTATGTCACTGATGTAAGGAATCCATTATAGTTGTCTAAAGAGACGTCATAAACATTCATTTAAAAAATCAGCTTTCAATGAGATTCGATTCGAAAGCCAAGCGTTTTACCACCACGCCCTCCTAGAGTTGAAGTGATACAAATCTAGAAGCGAGGAACCAATAAAAAGATTTCTTCAGACTGACTTTATGGATATATCGGATAAATTGAAGAAAAAATAAAGCATCTCATCCTAAGGATCCATACAGTCTCAATTACAGACGTACTATTATAGGAGACCGAGTGTGTAAGTGGTGGCAATGTAAGATTTAAAGGATTAGGCCTACAAATGCTGGGCTAAAGAAACGTGTTTGTGCATTATCTAAATCGTGGAAGGATATGTTGACTTGTTTGTTGTACATGTTACGGATGTCCCTTTGGATTTATCAAGTCCTAGCCCAAACCTCCCGTAGTGTGGTGGGCAGGGATGGAACCCTGACTGTAAAAACAGTCCAGTGCACACACGACCGTGCAGCCATCCAAACGTTTACTGAGAGAAGAAAAATAAAAAATCTCATCGGCTACAATGAGCTGAAGAGAGAAAGTCGTTCACGTTGAATTGGTCGTGTCGGAGGAGCAAAGCAAAGGACTACTAGAATTCTTGAGCCGAATACTCGGAATAATAAAATATGGGATATTTTGCACTCATGGATCCTTCCTTGGGTATAAGACTGAGGCTCTTAAATCACGTGAGATGTACCGGTAGTCCGTTAAGGGTTGAATCTAACACTGCATTTTTCGTAATATTTAATTTTTAATGTAAACCCCCCCCCCCCCTCCAAAAAAAAAACTAATTTGGGGACTTCCCTCAATTTACCTCAGACCCGAAAGTGTAAGATATGGAGGGAGGATTTTCAAATTCTCCCCCACCCTAACTACGCCACTGTACCAAATATCAGAAATAGAGCAGCCACTTCGCCCCTTTCTCTTTTTGACGGTTCCTGGAGGGTCGATATAATTCTGGGTTCTAGTCACACAATTTTTTAGGTTATCTTTCCCTCCATATCCTTACACTTTCGGGTCTGAGGTCACGTGAGTGGACTGCGGCTTTAGAAAGTGTTCTTGGGTATTTATGAATGACAAATAAAGGCCTGGAGCAAGGTGACTGCCCATAAGTCATTTAAAGAGAATAAGAGACCTGAAGCAAATATAATAAAAAAAGACCTGAAGCAAGGTGCCATGAGACTGCCCCTAAGTCATTTAAAGAGAATAAAAGAGACCTGGAACAAGGTGACATGAGACTGCCCATAAGTCATTTAAAGAGAATAAAAAAGACCTGAAGCAAGGTGACATGAGACTGCCCATAAGTCATTTAAAAAGAATAAAAGAGACCTGGAGCAAGGTGACATGAGACTGCCCATAAGTCATTTAGAGAGAATAAAAGAGACATGAAGCAAGGTGACATGAGACTGCCCCTAAGTCATTTAAAGAGAATAAAACCCTATAAACATGCCCATTACGGCCCAGTATCAGTTTTAATTAGGGTTATCCCTCTTTGCAGCCCTAAATAGCCCAAATGGCGCCCTAATGGGCGCGGGTACCGTTTGCACATTGGCGTCATTAGGTTCCCATTAGGGACCAATACGGGAAACCCTATTTGTTCCAATATCGGCCCAGAATGGGTAAACCCACTTCCGGATTCATTGGGGATTTCCAGAATCGCGCCATAATCAAGCCCATACTAGCCCCAATGGTTTAGCAACTGAGAATTTCATTGGGGTTCAATTAGGGATAACCCTTATTGTGCCATTATCGATCCGATGCTGGCCTCAATGGTTTAGTAACTGAAATATTTATAAGGGCTCAATTAGGGATAACCCTGATTGTGCCGTTATCGGTCCAATGCTGGCCCCAATGGTTTGGTAACTGAAATATTTATTAGGGCTCAATTAGGGATAACCCTTATTGTGCCATTATCGGTCTGATGCTGGCCCTAATGGTTTAGTAACTGAAATATTTATTAGGGCTCAATTAGGGATAACTCTTATTGTGCCATTATCGGTCTGATGCTGGCCCTAATGGTTTAGTAACTGAAATATTAGGTATTATCATGCAAATACTGTCTCCGATGGTTCAGTCATTAAATTTTATTATGGCTTAATTAGGGATAATCTTTAATGTTTTTCAATACTGTAGTTTAAAACAAATTCATTAGTGATTTTTTGTTTATAATGCCCTTTTTGTTCAGATGCAGCCAATGGCTTAGTATGAGATTTTTAACCTTTTACATAGGTCTACTTTCACACTGATGATTTAGATCTAGCAATAGAATTATTTGACATAATTGTTTGGAAATTATAATGAATAATTGAATCAGTGCATGATCTCTATATACATCTAGTTATAATGTCAACATATTTATAAAGTAATGGACATGTTTATTACATTTTTTGGGTTTGAACACTAGCAAACAATACAATTTTCGGTAATGTACTATATAAGACTTGCATGCTCTGATCATTCATTCTTAAATCAAACTTACACAATTAACTTTTTAAAATTTTGTATTCATGGAGTAATTAACCAACACAAAAGACAAATATAACAGCACAAACAAGATATCAAGACAGACATTCAATTCTTAGCATTCTTTACAAGCTGACTTCAAGACTGGTGGCAATAATTCATATTTAGACTTCCATGCAGCAGCTGGAACAAACAATGAAACAAAAAATATTATAGTCATGTAACAAAACTACCTTCAAGCTGTATTAATAATAAAAAAATCTAACAATTAAACATCAGAAGACCTTACATTTATCTATGTGGACATACTATTTAATGGTTATATTTCCAGCCCTTGATGATAAATGGTGCTAAAAAAAAAAGGTTGCTTCTAAAGCCTATTAAGCAACACAAAAATTAATGGTATTTCAAAATTTGGAGTTCAATCTTCTCCTTAAATTAAATGTTATGAATTGGTGTCAGCAAATGTGGTACTGGTATTTGACTATGCTAAAAGTGCAATGGCAGACTAGATCTAGCTAGGCTTCAATTCATTCAATATTATATTTTGTCCAATTTATTTATATTAACTTTATCACAGGCTCTTACGAATACAACTATATTCTGTTGTAATTGTAATTAGAGTTCGATGGTAATTTTAAAAATAAGTTAGCTGAAAAGTTATTCTAGAATTAAAATAAACAATGATCACAGTGAAACTTAAAAAAACATAACAAAACAAAAAACAACCAGCATATTTCAAAATTAGGATAGCATTTTTTTATTTACATTTAATTTTATTCAATTCCATCCCATTAACAATTTTCTTTCAGATTGCTTATCAGTAATCTAAAAGCAAAATTTAATTCTTCTTACCTTCTTGAGCAGGCTTGCTTATGAAAAGATGATGAACAGCATCTGTACTGCATGCATAGGTTATTATTAACCTAAAAGATTAATGTCAACTTCCCCTAAAGAAAAATGTGCCGATCTGTAAAAAAAAAAAAAAATAAAAACCTAAAAAATGTTTAAAGAATGCAAACAAAAATAATATTACAATAGACGCAAAACACAAAATGTTTAAGGTATGGTATATTAGAAGGATTGTTGCTATATAATGACATTAGGTCAAAAACAATTCTATGTAGGCCCTATTTTCATTGTATAAATGTTCATTATAATTTTTTATGCAAATTAATAATAAACTTAAATCTCAGTGAAATGACAAAAAACTGAAGATATTGGTCTCGACCATTGTTACATTTTTTTAAATTTAATTGATTTGATCTCATTAAAATTTTCATTTGTTTGGGGGGGGGGGGGGGGTGTCACTGATCAGTAATGTTAAAGAAAAATTTATTCTTCGTACCTTTTTGAGCAGGCTTCCTCATGAAAAGATATTGAACAGCATCTGTAGTGCATACATAGGCCATTCTTATTGTCAGCTGCCCTTAAAGAAAACTGACATTCTAAAAAAAAAAAATACAACAAAAAAAAAATTACAATAAAGACAAATCCTGAAATGTTTATGGTATGGTGTATAAGAAAAACTGTTGCTATAGCCTAATGATGAAACTGTATTTTTTCTTTAACAGCATCCACACAATGAAATTTTAAAAAGCCTAAGCCTTAGCTAAGCCTATAGAATGAATCCTAAATCAAATAGTAGTAAAATGTATAATATAATAATTAGTATTAAGACCTCTAGATATTCTAGTTAGATCTAAATATGATAATCTAGATCTATGTCTAGTTTATAGATCTAGATTTTCTAGATCTGTATAGATCTATTTAATTCTATTACCTAGAGCCTAGAGTCTTTAAAATTTACAAAAAAATAAAATCTAACATGTATTGAGTATTGGTGAATAAAGATCTAACGCTACCTGGACCTGGTTATGTGGTATGCACAATGGACTGTTTGGTCGCCTTGATGGTCTCTGCATGGTCGTCTGGTTCATACCCCGCAACAGCCATCACTTCCCTAAGCTCCTTTGAGGTTTACACTACCAAGTAGATATCTTCAACTCTGAAGGAACATTTTTAAAAAAACAAACAAACAAAAAAAAAACAATGTCAAAATAGGGCTATAGTCTATAGCAGCTATTGGGTTAGCCGTTAGTCTATTATATAGATATACTATATACATATTTAGCTAGATATATCTCAATATCTGATTTTAAAACCAAAATAAACGTTTGATTTTATTTATTTGTGTAAATTTAAACAATCTAAACTCTAGACTAGATTGTCAAGATCTGGAGTGTAGGCCTATTATTGTACATTAGTCTCTACAAAGTAAATATCTATATTATAAGTCTATAGGTCTATGACTATAACTAGATCTAGAATTATTTAATCTAAATGACCTATCACCTATACCCCATAGTATGAAAAAATTAAAGATTAGTCTATATTAACAATATATTAAATATTATTGTATATCTACTAAATTTTCTAATAACAACTAACATCTATTCTAGACTATCTTTTATTAGATCTAAGTTTACTAAGTCTTAGTATCTTGTATTATAGATCTAGGTCTAGGTCAATTTTTTTAACCTCAAAATATTTGAATTAGAA
Source organism: Biomphalaria pfeifferi (assembly GCA_030265305.1). Taxonomy (NCBI): domain Eukaryota; kingdom Metazoa; phylum Mollusca; class Gastropoda; family Planorbidae; genus Biomphalaria; species Biomphalaria pfeifferi. The sequence continues at coordinate 989,717 of JASAOG010000116.1, forward strand.
TAGAACTAAAATCTATATGAGTATAATAATTATTATATTAATATACCAAAGTCATAAGTATTAGTTTACGGTTACGTGACTAGATAGGCATATAGATCTAATATTCTGCCCTAAAAGGTAGTAGATTTACTATGATTTAGATAAAATTTAAGATCTAGTAAGTCCTTAACTAAATGTAATTCTATGCTGCAGATGCATTTCATGGTAGATTCTAGATCTAGAATCTATTCTAAATAGTAAATTTAGTCACTTAAGTTAAGTAGTCTAGATCTAGATTTAATAGGTCTCGAGTCTAGATATAATATATATATATTATATCGTACTAATCTAAATCTAGACTAGTAGCCTATATTATAATAAAACTAGTCTAGAGAGATCTAGCCAGATCTAGAATCTAGATCTATCTATTAGATTCTTAGCATTCTAGATTATCTAGATATCTATTCTAAGTCTAGACCTAATCTACTATCTAGATTAGATCTGTTAGTAGTGTTAGAGTACTAAGAGATTCGTCCTCTGTACCAGTGATAGGCTTAAGACTTTAACTTAAAAGTTACGACCATTCCATGGCACAATGGCTGCTGCCAGTGCTGGCATGAGTTGAAGAACATATGATATCAAGAAGTACAGCTCATATAATAGATCTATTAAATTAATGAAAGTCTAGATTGACTAGACCTAGATCTATAGCACTATAACTTGTAGTATAACTAATAACTAAACAGATTTAGATCTAGATAGCTCTAATTTGATCCACGTGTGTACGTTCTAGAGTGAAGACTGAATAATCCAGTTTGTGCCGAATATCGCGAGCTTAAATGAAATAATAGCTTCTTTTTCATTAGTCGAAAAAAATGTTAACATGTATAAAACTTTTTTTTTTAATCTAAATCTAGAAAAAAAAACGAATATGCTCTCCTTTAGATTCTATGTGTGATTAAATATTACTAGATATAGATATATTTTTTTAGTGTGCACATTAAAAAATCAGACACACACACATACACCATAAGGGTAAAACTTCACTATTCCAGTTAGGAATTTCCCCAATAGAACCCTAATTAATTTTTTTAAAATCTTAATATTACTTACAAAAAGGATTCAAAGCAAAATTTAGCTTTAAGACAATTAATACTAAATTTTAAAACATCATAATATTGTTTTTTATTTTATAATAAAGATTTCATCATGTTGGTTCTGGCGTGATTGGGGAAATCACACACCGCACGAAAGCGGAAAGACGTTAACGGCCCAATAACTAAAATCCCACACCGATCCGTTAACGTTTTTATAAGGGCGAGTGTAAGTAGGGCAATCTACCCAATGAAACCTTATTACCCCACACCGCTCCAGAATGGTTTCGATAGGGCTTTGTATATAGGGAAGAGACCTGGAGCAAGGTGACATGAGACTGCCCCTAAGTCATTTAAAGAGAATAAAAGAGACCTGGAGCAAGGTGACATGAGACTGCCCCTAAGTCATTTAGACAGAATAGTGTATTACATAAATTTTGCAAGGGGAACAAGATCAACAGTTGAACGACTTGAGCGTGCATTTTCAAAACAAACTAGAGAGACTATCGCCATTGGACAGATGAAAAGGGAGATCAGTTATGTATGGAGGAAAAAGTTCCTGGTATTGGGCTTAAAGTTCTTCTTGAATGTAATGAAACATGTTGTTAGTCTGAGGGCACAACTTGAAGTATTGAGTCCATGGTGAAGCATGTTGTTTGTCTGAGACCAACGTTTGAGGGCACAACTAGAAGTATTGAGTCCATGGTGAAGCATGTTGTTTGTGAGACCAACGTCTGAGGTAGTGGCGTAACTAAGGGGGAGGGGGGAGAATTTTAAAATCCCCCGGGCCCCCACCTAGGGAGGGGGGGGGGGCAAATGGGTGTCCGAAATTTATTTGTAAATACATAAATTAATATATTTGATTGACAAATAGTGTCAACGGGTGTCTTTTTTTTCAACATTTATGGATTAAATTTATCACAAAGACTAAATGTAGGTCTATCAGTACGTTGACTTTGCTGACATTTTAAAAATATTTTTCCCACAGAGATCAAAGTTTTTTTTTTTAAAGTTAGTTTTACATTTTAAACTTTGTTGTCACGAATAAAATTGCATGATATACAACGAATTCCAGGTATCTTGTTACCTTTACTAATAATAGATCTAAATGGCGAGTATTTTATGGCTACACTAATTAACATTGAAGCAAAATTTACAGAATCGAGTATAACAGATTCAAAAGTTATTCTTAATAATGCTAGAATAGTCCAACTATTCGGGTTTGGCGTCTATAATTTCAGAATTAAACTTCACACTCGAGTTATTACCCCTCTATTCATCTTTCCTCAATCCAATGGAAACTCTATTTTTATTTCCATCTAATCCTTTTGCTTTCGCACAAAACATAAACAACAAACAATGATGTAATATCATATAATATTAGCACATCCTTTTGAAGTTATTATCACACCCTTCCTTTTAAAGTTCTTAAGAGTGATATCTACTAGCAGGGCATTTGCGGGGCCCTATGCGAAACGGATCGCGCGGGGTCTAGTCTGGGTAGGGATGAGCATAATGTCAATTTTTTTTTTTTTTTTAATTAGAAAATAGGCCTACTTTCGTCTTTGCAAAAAATTTTTATCAAATGAAAGCTCGCAATGCCACTTTTTATTTATCGGCAGCCCAAAATGTCGATTTCGTCTATTCTTCAGGAGATTTAATAAATTCAAAAAAAGTTCAGGACTTTATCGTATATTTTGCCTTTTCATGAGATTTCCTGGAGGCCCTGGAAAATCAGGAGGTCGCGAAAACCCTGTTATTTTATATACGTTATAATGGTTTAATTTAATAATGTACACTTAGAATTAGCGCGGGTCCTATGAAAGCGCGGGGCCCACTGCGACCGCATAGGCTGGCCCTGTCTACTAGGAACTTAACAATTCGTCCACTTCTGGTTGTCTTGACTGGCACAAGTTCTCTAGACGTTGGTCTATAACTGTCTGTTTCGTTTGTTCCAACAGTTTGCAGTTCATTGTCTCCATCGGTATCATAGTACCCAGAGATTTCTTCATCGAAACTCTTATTAAAAAAGCGTTGATTTCTTCTGTATTTTTTTTCCGTTTGTCTTTATGATGTAAGATCTGGGTGCTGAATGGTTTTTTTTATGACAACTGCTTTCTGCCATGTTTGACCTAGACGAACTCTCCGACAGAATAATCTTTAGGTAGTCTTGCTTTTGCATTGTATTTCACTTTGCTTTTCATCTGTCGTTCGTTGAGTAATGTCTCTGCTTTCTTAGCTACCGATGGTTTCAATAGTTTGGGATCAGTTGGAATGATTCCCTGAGTCTTCTACTCTGCCTATCTTAAATTCTGGTCAAAGCTCTTGCGCCCAATTAATATAGTTCAGAAGAAACTACAAAAGTCTGGACTGCACATACGGGAAGCTGCTAAAGAAATTAGTACCCTTTCATGCTTTCTGCAAAATGATGAAAAACTGACAAAAAAAAACAACAATCCATCGAAAAAGCAAAAAAAGGTAGTTGAATACTATGGATTCCCTGTAATCAAAACAACCAGAAGAAAGAAAAGACTTGATGGGAAGTTGAGTTCTAATGTAGGACTGTCAATAGTACTGCAATTCAAACGTGTTGCGACAGAAGTGCTGGACAGATTTCATATGGAGATGAAGGGCAGATTTCAAAGGCTGGAAAGAAAATGGATACGTTTGGGTTTCTTCTTGAACCAAGACATCTGTTTGTTGAAGACCCGCTTATGACAAACTGTGCTACTTTTCCTGTTTGTATGATGAAATAAATGACAAATCGCTTTTTCAATGATGTCATTAATGCACGAGCACTTTTCATCAACAAACCAGTAATACAATCACCAATAGACATATTGAGGAAACAGGCTTCATGTGGTAATTACGTGTGCACAAACTTTGCAACCTCCTCCGAATACTGCTAACTCAGGCCACTTCCATTACGTCATGTGAGAGATCATTCTCAAAGCTCAAGTTCATCAAAAGCTATCTCAGGAGCACAATGACACAAGAAAGGCTTATCATGGCATTAATGTCAGTGAAGTCACAAATACTAGAAAGTATCGATGTAGTTGATGTTATAGATGTCTTTGCTGCACAGAGTGCACGACGTGAAGCGATATCAATTTAGATTTGTCACGTGCATTATTTAACTAATAAACAAAAGTATTATTCATTAAAAGAGTCTTGATTACTTTTTGTTAAGTTTACTGATATACTGAACCAATTTGATTTGGGGCTTATATATTTTTGCGTACATTATCCATGTCATATGTCCAATGTCAAAATGCAAGGGGCCCCAAAGAGGTCAATCCCCCCGGGCCCCCAAATCCCTAGTTACGCCCCTGGTCTGAGGGCACAACTAGAAGTATTGAGTCCATGGTGAAGCATGTTGTTTGTCTGAGACCAACGTTTGAGGCCACAACTAGAAGTATTGAGTCCATGGAGCGCAGGGCTCTCTGAGGAATATATGGAGTGATCAGTTCACTACTGCACAATGGAATTTCTTTATTGTAGATGCACTGATGACAAAATGTGGTCACTTAGTAGTTGATTCTTGCATTCACAAAAAGTCAAAGGAGTGTACGCAAGACAGCAGTAGTAGAATTATTTTCCATACGACTAATTGTGCAGCGTTGTTATGAATTCGCTGCAGCTTATATCATCGGGCATAGGCTACCTGTTGGCAGAGCGTTGTACAATGAGGCTATTTCACAACATGCACAGCACTAAATTCTATGATCTTATGAAAAGTTTTAAAAAATGAATAGAAAGACAATGAAAGGCTGGATGGGCTTAGTAGATAGACTGGGAGAGAGGCGAGTCTAGACAAAGTAAACAGGGATGGAGGAAGCTAGCATACATAATACTCTGATGTGGCAGGAACAAAAGGTAGATTTTCAAGAAAAATATATTTCTAGCCAAATATGTAATGTTTCTCCACAAAAGAAGCCACTAGTCCATTAAACAATCTGAGTGTGTGTGTGATCCTATTCCTTTTTATTTCCCTCTAGGGTAACACAGGAAATATTGAACACATACACACTGTAGTCATATTCAATGAGTCGGTTTAATTCTTCAAGAGCTACTCGGCGTACTCGCTACAAACTACTTAGCACATTTGACAGCCCACACCAAGCAGGCCCTATAGAGTGAGCACGTACCATCAGCACTGGACATACTGAAGATACAGCGTGACCTCTAAGCCAAACAAAAAAACAAAACAAAAAATTCCCATGGCCTGGAATGCTCTACCTACCTGATGCAGAGCAAGAGAAGCGGAGAGGGTGGTGCTTGTTTTGGCATCGTCTTAGATCTTACACGGAGTTCTTTCAGAAACAAGGTAAAATGGCGAAGTGTTCTAGTGAAGTAGCAGTAATGGTTGTATTGTGTCTTTTCTTAGTGGATCTAACTAAAGGTGAGTCTTGAGATGAGCTTGAATAGAGTTCGAAATCATTCACAATAGTTGTTAGGCCAGGACTTTTAACAAATAAATACACGGAATTCGATGTATAAGTTTTAAAATAACAAACTAGATTTACACGTTAGTTCTAGTTCTAAAAAGAAAAGGAGAAAAAAAAGACACCTACAAGTCGTGAGGGGGGAAAAGTTTAGTGGGATTGATTGTATCTAGACATTGTTTGAAAACCTCTAGCAGCTTTAGTGAAAAAGATCTTAGGCATTATTAACATTTTCTTTGTGGATAATAGATCTGGTTCTCTGTAAGTACAATGCAAAAATACCAGTGCAAGCACATTTCTAAATGGTTCATTTGTTGTTTTCGTGTATGTATATTGCTACTGTAAACTTTTGTATGCCTATTATTGTTCTTGTCCGGGAAATCGTTCTTAGCTTATGTTCTTATGCTTTTTTTTTTTTTTTTTTTTTGCTTACAAAACACAAAGTTATGCTAGTGCGTTGTATAACTCGTTGTTTATTGCCGTACATTTTGCGAAAATTTATCTTTCGTGAAGTTATAGAGGCCTATATTTTGTTTATTCTCTTAGACATTTTTTCTTCACTGTTTAGTTGCTTCCTTTCATTTGAATTCTATTTAGCTTTCTTTTGTTTAATCTGTAATATATCAAGTTCTTTATTTTGTTTCATTGTTTATTCTATCTAGTTTTTTTTGCTTCATTGTTTATTTTGTCAATTTTTTTCTATATATTAATATTAGTAGCATTAATAATCGTTTTATTGCGTTATTTACAGCCCAGTTAGATGAAAAGTCACTTGTAGTTTTATTATTGATGTATTTGTGTGTGTGTATGCTTGATAGATATAGTCTTAACAAGATGGGCCTAGATCTTTTGTCATTCTTGTTCGTTCCTATATAATCATTTACAAGTACTGTGACATTATTAAATAAAAATGTTGATCTAAGATTGAGATTAAATGTACTAAACAAACTACGCATTCTGATAATAGAGTCCATTTTCGGTTAAGGTGAAGGTCAGAAAGGAAAATGCCCCGAAGATTACCGCTACAGAGTTGAGACTTGTGTTATGGAAGCCCAGGTGGCCCCACAGGCGGGTGGTGGTCTCCCTTTAATAACAGATGTCAACAAGTTGGAGGAACTATGCGAGTAAGTACTTGGCCTATGACATTTCACTCATGATATTACTATGAATTCAGTCCTTCATTAGAAACTTGAGTTAAGATTACTCCCATGTAGAACAGTAGATGTTTTAAAATGTAAGTATCGGGTAAAAAGTTTAAAGATCATGCGTCTAAAGGTCTTATGGCCATGTTAGAGATGTGAGAGAAATAGTTATACCGTTTTGTGTTCTACAGTTGTTGTTTTTTTATTTTATTACAGACGAGGTGTTCTAAACAGTTTTTTTTTATTATTATTATTACAGACGAGGTATCCTTCAGAAGACCATTGATTGTCTCAAAGACCTACTGAATCGCTGCTCTGAGAATGTCACCCAAAGACATGAGTTAGATATGTTGTTTAGTGTCGAGGAGTGGAAACAAGGGCAACAACTACTGTGTGAAGATCTAAACCGTAAGTTAGGTAAAGGAAGTCAGGATGACTTTCACAGGCCTCAGTCATTGAGCAGTGGAGACATTGCATGGGTTTGACTTCCACAGGCCTCAGTCATTGAGCAAAGGAGACATTGCATGGGTTTCCACAGGCCTGAGTCATTGAGCAGTGGAGACATTGCATGTGTTTGACAATCATTGCATGTGTTTGAATTTTCACAAGCCTCATTCATTCTAAAATTCATTTGAATAACATTTACTTCTTAAAGATATATTTTATCAATGGCGCCTTTAAAATGAATGCTAAATCAATTAATTCTCAAGAAGAATGTTTAAAAAATCAGATTTTCACCCCTGTGAGTGTGGGTGTAGGCGTGTGTGAATTATTATAGTCTGCTTCCACTCAAATTGAACCCAATCCAGTCTAAGATTTACTCCCTTTCTAGTAAAACAAAGGGATTTGGGATATTTCCTGTTGTAATGATTCAAAGAGACCTACAGTGAGACATCTTTGTAAATGTCACTTACTGGGGGAGTGAGACATCTTTGTAAATGTCACTTACTGGGGTAGTGAGACATCTTTGTAAATGTCACCTACTGAGGAAGTGAGACTACAAGCAGTTGATTTTATTTAAAGTCTAAGTACTAACTGAAGATAGTGTGAGAATCAACAGATGACTAAGTGCTATCATTAAGAAACATTATTTGGTGTATAAAAGTACACTGTTGTGTAAAGACATTGTCTTATGGAATAATGTAGGTCAGTTTATTAAATTACATATTGCCTAAAGAGCGTAAAATGTTTTTAAATAGTTATTTTAAAATCTAGATAGTAATATTATTAAATATTTTTCTTTGATATTAAATAATGACAAAATTTAAATCTATATAGTTCTATTTTAATTTGTAGCGTAAAAAACTAAGAACTATGTTAACTAAAAAAGCTTTCATTCTTCAATGATGCCCAGACATTTACAAATAGTGTTTCTTGATTCTTTTTTAGCCTCCTTTCTTTTGTTTTGTTAATTCTTCATTGACAATTAATTTTTCAGTTTTCAAAAATCACTTTGACTGTGTCTCAAAGTTTGGTTCCAAAATATCTCATTGTATTCTGGTCAGGACCCAAAACTTCAGGAAAGAAATCACAACTGCTGGCATTGTTCACCACAGAAAACTACATGATATCACTTGCAAGTAAGTGTCTTGGACACATTTAGTGGTACTGATGGATGTTGTTGTTTAGTGGATAGTTTGAGTAGCATTTTAATTTAGGGGAAAGGGGGAGTTTAGTAGGTCAACAAAAAGTTGCTAGGAAATGGCATACTATAATTCGATGATAAAAAAAATTACACATGCATATTTTTGTAAAGTTTTGCAGAAAATATTGTGAGTTGCTTAGAGAGACCACTTGCTCATGCCTGCCCAATTCAAGTTGTGGATACAATGGTTAGTGCACTTCACAAGTTTCTTCCTCCAGCTTGTGCCCCCGTACCAACACTAGAAAACCCAGAAAAGAGATTTTTTCCCAAACGACAGGACCCACTGGATGACCCATTGGAACCAATTGTATTTGAGACTGTTATAGTGGAAGGTGGTGAGGCTGAAAATTAATTCATTATAACACTTTGACCTAAGAGTAACTCAGGTCAAGGATTAGAGTGGTTACATTATTTTCAACATCATAATTAACTGTCTGACTGGAATACAAAAGAATCAGGATTAGTCCTGGAAAGAATGTATTCTGACATTAACTTAAACATTATATACAAAGATACTAGTTATAGATTGTATAGGTCAGGTTGATCAATGCTGATAAAAAAGAAATGTATCAATCTTGTTTCTACCTTACAAAAAACACATTTATTGGCTCGTTGCCTTTAATGCTAGAGGTCTACATGGCCTATACTACCACTCACCAAATGTTAGAGGTCTACATGGTCTTTTTTACCACTCACCAAATGTCTATAAAAGCTCAAGCTTTCAAGTTTTGAATAAAATGAATGAGAACCTCACATATTACAATGACTTGTTTTTGTTGAATGGCAATAATGTTTTATTTTGTATATGTTGAAATCTGATCCCCCATGTCTCCTCTAGACTATTATTGTCAATTGTAATCCTGTAAACTGGGAGAACATTGTTAACGGATACACTTCTTTCAAGAAAAACAAAACAAAATATATATACATATATTAAAATTCAAGTTTTAATTTATTTTAATTTTTGAAACTTCGCAATAAAAAATCCAATAGTGTCAACATTGTAAAGGTCTTTGTCATCAGAATATAAAAAACTAGGATCAAATCTCTGAACTTTTGATTTGTCTTCACTGGATAAGTCACAAGTGGGTAAAGCATCACCTCCAAGTTTATAAGGCTATACAAAATAAATGGAGATGACAAATAATAGACATATATTATATAAACTAAGTACTAACAGATATATATGCACACTAAGTACTTAAGTTTGAGTTTTTCTTTGAAAAAAGAGACCACTGTGCTTCTATTATTTCAGATATATACCTGTTCTTATGACCACTGACTGGCATACTTAAGATATATAACCGTTAATATAACCACTGACAAGCATACTATAACTTCTGAAGTTAATGTTTATTTAGAAATATTTGCAAGTGACATTTAGAAAATGTTAAAAATAAATATTAAAAATGGTTTGTGAGCTCACTTAAGTACAAAAAGCATCATCAAGTAGTTACTGAGAAAACTTTGATTGTTTTCAGAATGAGAAGTACATGGTTCATTTATTCTCCTTTGTCTTGTTCTTTAAAAGGGCTTTCAAATTATACTATTTATCAACAAGAACTCAAGGGTATATCTGACTAATTATGACAAAAGAAAGACATTTGAACAATACCCATGTTTTTGTTACAAAGACAAATTGTTTTTATATTTTCAATATGATTAATATTTTAATTTCTATAACCATAAATGTATTATAAGCATACACACTAAACAATGTACTAATAAACTTTGAGAACTCAGCCCTTAATTCTTGAGCTAAAACAAATTGTTCAACATTTTAAAAATGTAAGAAACCAAAATAAAGTTTACTTCTGATAACCAACAGAGCTGTTTGTTTTGATGGTATTTCTTGTTTGTTTTGATGGTATTTCTTGTTTGTTTTGATGCTATTTCTTGTTTGTTTTGATGGTATTTCTTGTTTGTTTTGATGCTATTTCTTGTTTGTTTTGATGCTATTTCTTGTTTTGATGCTATTTCTTGTTTTGATGGTATTTCTTGTTTGTTTTGATGCTATTTCTTGTTTTGATGGTATTTCTTGTTTGTTTTGATGCTATTTCTTGTTTGTTTTGATGCTATTTCTTATTGTATGTTTTATTTTTCCTTTGAAGTACAAAATATATCCATATGTGGTATGACAATAATTATAGCAAGACATAGAGTTGAATCTAAAAAAAAACTAGCCAACCAAAGACAAGAAAAAGATTTTGGATTAGTTTGAAAACTATTGTTCAAGATATTATGATGATCATGGTTGTGTCCTTCTATCGTCTACATTTATGATGTACCAAAATAGCTTAACTCTTTCTCTCCTTATTAACAATATCATCGTTGATTTGACCTCATTAAATTTAATTAATGTTTGGTCTTATAAACTTTAATTTGTGTTATATAAGAAGAGCATGTATTCTCCTATAAATCTATACTAAAAGTAACATTTTCTTATTACAAATGGAAATGTTATTGAAGTTCGATCATAGCAGGGTAGAATGTACAAATGTAAAAAATGAACAATTTTGTCAGAAAGTCCAAAGTGCAAAAATAATTACAAAGATAAAGAGTTAATGGCTCTTACATACGTGAAAGCTAGGAAAAAATACTTTTGTGAATATTTGCAAACAATGTGAACAGGAAAAAAGAGCCAAAAAGCATATCACCAGAATTCACTTCTAACAACTAATTGTCAATACTAAGGACAAATAAAGATTATCAGATAAAAACAAAGATAGAACGCAAACCATTGTCATTATCAACACAAACATTAACACAGAACTTACTGTATGTATGAGTTTTATTTGGGGATTTGTAGCTAGCAGTCTAGAAACCTGATCCTCATTTTCTTCTTTGGTTATTGTACATGTACTGTAGACCATCACACCTCCAGGTTTCAATAACTTGACAGCCTAAATAATAAGAATAATTTTAAAAAAAAAACAACAAGATTATCAGCTATAAAAAAACACATTGTCTATAGCAATTGTCACACCCTTGTATAGACAGTTCAAGATTGGTCATTGTAAGACAGTTTGGCTTATTTAAACTATGTCATACCACACAAAAAGAAAAAAATGCAAGACATACCTTGATAAAAAAAAAATTAGTTCAAGTTTAAGCAGAAAAATATATATAGGTCAAGGTAATGGAATGACAAAGAAAAAATTTAATAAAAAAAACAAGTTGAACGTTTATAGAGAGTGTGTCACGGGGTGACATGATGTGACATCATGATTCTAGAAGTTTCTATGAAAAAGGTATAAAAAACTAGAGAAGGTTAGAGAGTTTTGGAGTTATTTAGTTAGAAAGTTAGAGCTAGATATCGCTAGCTTAAAGTAAAAACATTTGATTAGTTTTTATTCATCATTACTGTATCCTGTATCTAATTTGTACAGGCTGTATGTATATTGCTTCATATTACAGTTCAAAGACATTAAACTAAAAATAAGTATATTAACATTGATGTCACTTCAATGTTTCTTAAAGTGATTTGAGCTATAATCACAGCACCATTGAATCTGCATGTCAGATGATTTTGGAGAAAATACAGCGCAAGCTTCTCTTCAAACATATTTCTTGAACTATCTATACAAAAGTTAGACAACAATCATTGAATGTAACATAAAAAAATTAAATGATCAAGTAAATGAAACATACCGTTTTTAAAAGTTGATTCTGGATAACTGGATAAGATCTGAGTTGATTAAGTAAAATCTCATTTTTGTAGCAAGGTCTCTGGCCTAGAGCACTGCAAGGAGCATCCACCAAAATACGATCAAAGGTCTCTGGGCTGTAGGGTGGCCTATTAGAGCCATCTAAGTCAATCAATCAAATGTTACTTAATCAATGATAAGACCAGTGAACAGATTTGATTTCTCAAAGAAAATTGTCTGATTACCTGCACCAGGACACCATGCTTTTGTTGAATCAAAGACATACATCTCTATATTCTTCTTCTTTAAGGTTTCCATTTTCTTTACTCTTTGAGAGCTTTTGTCTAGTGCAATAACAAGTCCCTAACAAATTAGAAAAGGAATACGAAAGTTTACCTATATAGAAACACTGAACTGAGACAATAGGAATTCTATGTGTCATTAAATATAGGTTATTATCTATAGACAGTGCTTTTTTTGTGATGGTACGCAGCGTTAACCGGCACATTTTTTTTTAAGTGGGAAAAAAATATTACTTTTCTTGCATTTTAACGAAGACTATAAGTAGTACTAAGAAAACAGACAGTGACACAGATCGCTAAAAAAGGCTATATACTTTATCTCCAACCAAGCCAGCTATATGAGTTGTCTTTCCTCCTGGTGCTGCACACATGTCTAGAATGATCTCCCCTTCCTGTGGATCCAGAGCATAGACACAGGCAATAGAAGGTAAATTTTGAGAAGAAATCCTGACTGATAACATTTCTGCAAGGGAAGGGGCTTCATATACCGGATGAGTCATCAGTATGCCAATCCCACTGCAAAAAGTAACATGCTATCTTTACCAATATTATTATATGTAACAAAAATTATAAAGAACAGTAATGAAGCAAAAAAGAAAGATATATCATAATTATAATTTTGTTCAGCCAATTACCCTTAAACATACTGTTTTATATTTTTTTTTTAGAAAAATTAAAGCATTATTTATATTCAGATTTTTGTAATTTTGTGTTCTTCTGATATTTCTAAGTTATAGGCAACTCAAGTGAAATCATTAAATTTTCAAAGTAATAACTTCGTTATACAGCTATTTTCTCTAATTAAGTAAATTGCTTTTGGAAAAAAAAATTAAGCCTTGGTATTCTGACTGCCATTTTATTTTATTATTACAAATGTAACAATAAGCAATGATTGACTGTAAGACAGTATTCTTCATAGAGATTGGCTTGTTGCCTGTATTTGTTTTAAGAACAATTATCCTCATGACTGTTGTTGCTTAATGTGTTTATAACAACCTAGCTCAACATAATGTGGAGAAAAATTCACAATGAGGTCATGTGATAAAATTGAACGGGTGTAATGAGGACTTAAAATTGTTTTGCTCTTAGGTTTTTGTAGAAAGTATTTTTAATATCAAATGTTGAGTTTTAAAACAAGGATTGCCCTGGAAGAACTAAAAGGTTGCAGTTTGGTGAAAGGATCCAGTGTATAAAAAGATAAAAGGTTGGAGGCCTAAGAACTGTTTAGTATCAGGATGGAGATAAGTTGTTTGAAGTGCTAGTTGTACTGATTGAGTTTCAAAGGTCTAACAAGTTACAAGTCACATTGTTACATAAATTATTGACACAGTATAAAATTTTTCTTTAGAAAATTTAAAATCATCTTTAATAAGTCTTTCATTTACATAACATGGCTTACCTTTGTAAAGTCTGAGAGTTAAACAAATCAGATCTAGACACATGAGCTACACCATTTCCAACAAACAACTTCTGATTACTATAGCAAGTAGCTGTTCCTTTCAAACAGTGTCCATCAAGGTCAGCATACACAGATACAACATCGCCAGCTCTAAGACCTTCAAATAAATGATTATACAGGGGTTTTGAAATCTTGCTCCAATTAGTATCATGTACACAGACAAGAACTGAGTTTTATTGTACAAAAAAAAAAAAAAAAGACATTAATTCTTGTCAACTATTTGAGTTCATCTTACTCATTGGAGCTCCCATAATTCCTACTTTGAAAACATGTGCACCTCTGAGAACTGCCATTCCACAGGACAAATCTACAATGATTTCTTTGTCTACCTGCAGATCTAGCAAACATTATCAAGTGTGTTCAAAAAGTAATTTAGATTACAGTATTCTGCAATAACGCACACTGTTAACTAGAAAAACAAGACAATGCTAGAGCATAGTCTATCAAAACAACAACCTCTACAGATTTGATTGGTCATTCCACTAAACAAGTAGAAGTCACAATCCAATTCCCTGTATTGATAATGAGATATTGAGTCAGACCATGCACACAAGTAACCTCAAAGTATGTTACAAAATCAAACAACACAGGTCATTTTCCTTAGATGCGGAACAATGACTACTTGCTAGTAGTTGGTTATTTCTCAAAATACCCTGAATTAAAGTGTCTAAACCAAAACAGGGCACTGACAGTTACTTTTGCTCGACATGGCATACCTGAAGAGACAGTGAACGACAATATACCATTCAACAGTTACAAATATAGACAGTTTGATACTAAATGGGGTTTTACAATAACTACATCAAGCCCTATATACCCTTAATCAAATGGTCAAAGTGAGATGTATGAGCCATATTGTTTGATTTTGATAACATACTTTGAGGTTACATGTTGGTATCATCAAGCAGATTTTCCTTAAAGCATACAAAATAGGTAAGATCCATATCTCACTATGCTTTAGTATAGAAATTCTCCAATAAGTGGACTGCCATATTCTTCATCATAACTGCTTATGAACAGAAGAAACAGTATTTCAACTGATTCTAAACTGTTAACACAATCAGTACTCAAGAATGCACAGACAGATGTTTTATTTTCAGTTTTAACTTTGCATTTTTTTAAAAAATGAAATGAAAAAGAAAAGAAACTTAGTCTTAATTATAACCCAATTTTTAGGTTTTGTTTTTCATTTATATTTTTAACACTATGTATAGAAATCCAAATTTAGGGTAATGAAATTTCACTAAAATGAGCCAGTTTCACAGACCCATATATAATAGGCCTATGGTCATTTTTTTTCCCCAAAATAGTGTTGCCTACATAATTTTAAAGCGTTGTAAAAGTTTCTTCATGGAGATAGAATTGAAAATGCAGCAGGTTTTCGGTCAAGTCAGCAATGGGTTTGATTCTGGGAAGGACTAGGCGGTAAGCGTCTTCTGGCCTTTTTCTCTTAGTAAGAACGCACCATTCATCCTGATAAAAAGTCGAGGGCCATATTAAAGCTAATAATCTAGAGGCAGCTCTGGCCATTAGTATTATGTGAGGGACATTTTAGGTAGGCCTACATAATGCGCAAGTGCGTCTGTAATGGGCGTCATCTTTTTAACATATTCTTTATGTTAATGTTAGACTTCTCTATTGCAGGCGCTTTTTTTTTTGGCTTTTTTTCACACAAAAGTCGTCACTATAAAAAAGTGCAATAGACAGAAGAAATGTTACTATTCTGAGACTAAAATTCCAGAAGAATCACACCAGGGGAGACGTTTTAAAATGTTTTCTTCAAAACGTTTTTACCCATATTGTTGCATACACGCCTCGCAAAAAGCGGTATACATTAAACAAGGTCTTATTAGAAGATAAAATGACATCTCCTACTTAAGATATTTTAATTTTTAAACTTGTAATTTTACTAATATTTAAATAAATTACACTGAAAATAAAGCATTCTTTTTGCCACCCCCTCTCCTTGTTGTTAGTTGGTCATTGGCATGTCCCTACAAGCAGCTAGTACAAATGAACCAATGAAGGTGTTTTATATTTTTGCTAAATAAACTTTAAATAACTTGAAAAAACTTCTTAGGTGAACATAAACTCAATATAACTGTTATTACGATATTCACATATTTAATTTGAGATAGAGATCTAATATTAATTATATATACTGATATTTTAAACTAAATCTAGCTCAGGACAAAACAAGTCTACTCTTTCATGTCTCAAGATTGTTTGCCGTTTCACATTTGCTTTATGCTAATTTCATCATCTTCAATGCATAACCACCAATCAATAGCTTAGCCTCTTCTTACCGCCGCCTAGGAAACACACACACTGAATAACACCCCTTTTTGCCAGGAAGTTGCGACCCCCCCCCCCCCCCTCCGAGGGGGGAACCCAAAGTTTAAGAAACACTGAATTAAAAATACTGATGCAAAACAGAATAATAGTAATATTAACAATAATCCAATAGGGCATACTTGCACAATTTTTAAAAATAAAACACTAAAAAGAAATGTAAATACCGTTATATATTATTAAATATTAAGTAGTATCAATATTAAATATTTATAAAACAGATTCCGTTTTTAACTGATTTTACTATGAAAAGAAGATAATTAAAAATGTTTTTTTTTATCTAGAACACAAATGAATTTAATGTAGATTAATATCTACACTGTATAATCTGCAAAAAATATTCTACTCTCAACTAACAGCCATTTCAAATAAAAGTGACATTGTTTTAAAGTTGACCTTCTAGTTACTAGACCTACTTACAAGGCGAGCTATTTGACTCAAAACAAATATTACAAACAACCCACGAAAATTCAAGGTCAGGAAAGAGTCGGCGCAAATGGAAAAACCCATAGAAATCATCGCGAGCCACTTTTTTTTTCTTTTTAAAGTGTCCAAAATAACTTCTTATTATACCAATATCATCTCCCCCAGCCCCCAAGTTTTCAAATAATAATAGAATTAGTAGAATGTAAACAAAATATTTTGTTATTATTAAGCCAAAAATTAAAAAAAAGGAACCTTGAAATAATGATTTAGCTGCCCCTTACATTCGGCTGCCTGCGTGCAATGCACACATTGCACAATAGGTAGTGGCGCCCTGGTTAGAACTACTGAAACAAACAGTTGCAGATCTATGTCAGAAGAACTTGTAGTGCCAATCAAGACAACTAGAAAAGTTTGAGTTGTCAAGGCACCAAGTAGATATCAATGTTGGAAGACCACTATGTAATGGTGTCATTTTTGAACATGCAATAGACCCCCACTGGTAAAAACTTGTTTAATGAAATTTCAACCATCACAAAGGATGCTCAAGCTTGTTGTCTAATCCTAACCAGATGAGAAGTTGGTTTCGGTTAAACTTCTCATTATTTATTGTAAGTACTAGAGTCACGGGTTTGTAATAAACATGGTTGTTATTTTTATTTCTTTTATCTTTGGTGATGTGGCCCGCAGCACGAATGTCGGAAAATATAATGGCCCACAGGCAGAATAGGGCTGGGCATCACTGCACTAAAGGCATTACGATCATAAGATCATTGAAAAGTGACAAGAACAACATCATTCTAACATTTTCTAGAAAAGTCTATAACAATAACTAAATGTGTAAATATTTCGACAACTGTACAAAATGTCTTATATAACTCTATGCTGTGTTAACTTTAGTATTGCTGCATTTTTGTGTATGTTTCCTGCTTGAATGATTTTTAATTCTTTCCTGATTTCTTTATATTTAGGAAAATACACATTTGGCCCTAAAAATACACATTTACAAGCCTGGGAATACACATTTCCATTTGGGCATGTAGGCATCTCTGCATTTTGTCTTAGTCAAAAGACTAACATGTTCTAAATTTTGTGTTTTCACAAGACAAGACTTTGCCATTGAATAAACAAACTTTGTTGCCACAAAAAAAATGCATGTAATGAAGATGTTAATATATTTATTTATCAAAATGTAGCAATGTAGATGTATGTCTAATGAGTTAGAAATGCAAAGATTTTACCACGTCAATAGTTTTGGGTCCTCTGTTCTGAATAAGTAAACAGTCTTTCAACACAGGATGAATAAACATGTTGTATTCTGGTCTACAGAGAGCATCAGTTTGCTGAAGAAAGAAACAATATTCACAGACTAAAGAGAATTAATTTAATTAATCTTAACATCTTTAATTAATTTATTTTGATAACTTGAATATATCAAAATGAAAATTTGAGAAATGATGTATTATAAATGCTGTATTGTGTGCAGTATGTGTGTAGTGTAATAGACAGTTCAAATAAATCAATAAATATTTTGGGTGTTACCTTTTGGAGATGGAGCTGAATTTCCTCCAATAAAATGTTATTATCTGGATCATTGTCTACTGAATTAATTCGCAGTGTTGTATAGAGGGGTGGTAGTGTCAAAACTTCTAAAAGTTTTTTAAAGTGTTCATCATTCTATATTTAAAAAAAAAAAAAATACAATATAGATTAATGACACAATCAGAAGATTTTAAAATAAAGAAATATTCAAAGTTTTCAATTGGCATGTTTACAATATCATTGTAAACAACAGTTAACATACCCTGGTAAAAAAAAAATGCATAAATCTATTTGTCAACCAACCAATGAAAACTGTTAAAGAAGTAAAAAAAAATTTTGAAGGTGTATGTGATTGCTTCAAGCAAAAGGAATATTTTAAAGCAAAGCTTTTTTTATTGAAAACTGATCTATTGCTTATCACTACCAACAACTTTGATCTTTTACTCAAGGTTTCTTCAAGACTAAGCTTAGTCTCTAAATCAACACTCTAATCCTAATCCTAGATGTCTTAATTCTACTTTTCAATGAGCTTGGCTTCTGAAAGGGGGGCATTCATTAACATGGGTAGTTCATCAATGCCAATATCGTTTGGTAATTGATATGTGTAGCTTCTAATCAAGGAAAGGTGTCATTAGTATGACACAAGTCTGAGGAATGGGAGCAGAAACTATCACACAGATTTCAGAAATAGTTGTCTCCACAACTATATGGTCTCAGAAATGGCTCACACTGACCAATTCAATGCTACTCAATACTACTCCATTGTTCTCCACTGACTGACACTGACACTTATATTGTGTGTTTTTCTCCACAACTGGGACTCCAACAAGTTCTAACTTGCTAGTCTTCCTTAAAAAGCAATAGATGATCAATGACTCTTCATTCCCAATATGTTGTTCGTAACAGTTACAGTAAATTGTGATAATGTCATAAATTAGCCATTTCACATATGTTAAACTGCAGCAATCTTTGCCACAGTTCCTCAAAGCAGCAGCTCATTGAAGTAGATATCCTTCAGAGATGCAGACACCCTTTGCAAGCCTGGATCCAACATAACAAGCCAAGCCTTAACCTGGAACTCCCAAGGAAAGAGAAAGAGGAGATGGCCCAAGAATAAATGGCACCGCAACTGGAAAGCAGATACAAAGCAGATGGGCAGGACATAGGGACAGATGGAGAGACTCGCCCAGAACTGAGACGCCTGTAGGAAGCTGATTGGTGGCCTATGCCCCAGAAGGGACCACAGGCAGAGATGAGACAATAAGAAACTTTTATATGACAACCTATTTCTCTACACAAAGTATGAAAGGGACTAATTCTAACTTATACCACCACATCTGTCAAGTACAATTTCTTCCCCTTGTTCGATACTAAAAAAAAAAATCCCCAATAGTAATTAACTAATTGGTTAATTTTTAAAAATTGGTTCTTGTTTAGTCAGGTACAAGAAATAATTTTGCAAAGTTTCAACTTAATCTGAGATACATACACATTCATTTTTGTTATTCATGTTATTCATTTTTGTTTAATATATGTATGTATCATTTGTTTCAGCGCCTAGCTTCAACTCTATGTTTACATTAATCGGAGATAGGGTGTGGATTAAATAACCTGTACAAATGTTTTACCAAACAGATAGAGTGAGTTGATATAAGCTTTGCAAAAGATGCATCAGCTACAAAACATCCATCGCAGGAAAAATGATGCTTAAGCCTAACATGATCAACATATAAATTTTCGCCTCCAAACACAGCTCAATAGAAACTCATGTTCCAGAAGATGAAAATTGGATCTAACAAATATGGAGTATCACCAGAGAATGCCAACAGTATACTTCAAATCTGCATACTTTATCAAGAAGCAAAATGAGGATACAGATCACCTCTTTAGAAGACAAACTGTAAGCAGAACCCTTCTATACTATCTTAAAGACTAGCATTACCCACCGGCTATGCCTGTTGATTTGGTACCAGGCTATATAATGATTTTTTTTTACATGGACTCCCCTCTCTTTTTTTCCTACTTATAACTTGGACCAGCCCGTAAATTCGATTATCACTTTTACGCATGCTCATTTTTCAATATATATAAAATTAAATGAGTGCATTTTTTTTAAACCAGACATTTCAACTTCTTTCAATAATTGTCAACATGTTTGTCAGTCTATTTCTTCAAATTGTATTTTCATTGATTTGCCACAAGGTTACTACTAATAGTTCTAGATTCTAGACTCTATATTATCATTTTTATCAATATGTAGTATTAATCTAGATCTCTATATAAATGTAGATAGGATTTAAATTTTAGATGTACATGATTTTTTTACATTTGGAAGTTGCCACACATCTTTTTATATTCATATAATTTTACAAAATTACATCAACCTGTGGGAGTTTTGTGCAAGGATGTATATAGCAAAATTATCTTCAACTCTGAAGGAACATTCGAAACATGTAAGATTTTACAACAAAAAAAAAAAATTAAGAAAAAAGTCTGTTTTATTTGCTTTGTAGTCCATATTTGAGTATTTAATAATAACGTAAAGGGACCAATGTTTAAATAATTAAATTAAGTGATGTGATTAAACTGTGGCAGAACAAAATCAATTTTCAAATCTCTTTTAAAGAAGAAATTTGGATATATATGTCCTTGCCAATGCAATTGTTTTACATGTTTCGGAAGTTCCTATAAAATTGGAGATAATTACATCCTAGCCCAAACCTTCACTAGGGCGGAGCATGGGCAGGGTTTGAATCCAGGAATATAGGTAACCGTCCAAAGCACATACAACATGACCAAGCAGCCATCCATTTCAGGAAGTCTTTCTTACATAAGAACAGTAAAAATTATTCAGGCCATCCAAATGTGAGTTGATGTCTTTTGTGTGAACAAAACAGGTCCACTATTTACAATCTTGTTGATTACAAGGATGACCATGTAACACAATATAAAGCTCATTAAAATGTAATCCTCTGCTTCAGAGTTTGTTACACTTTGATCCAAGAGCGGCAACAAGCTTACAGCAATTTCTTATAGTATATATATATTAGGGTGGCCCTTACTTACAGGCAAAAAATAAAATTAAAAAAAAACTAAGCTCTGACCCTCTTATTATCTTACATATGGTACAAAAACATTACACATAAAATTTCAGAAAGAAATTCTAACAATTAGTGGTAGCTCAAGCGATCTAAAGTTTACCTCACTGTCCACGTTTCTAATACAGTCCATACAAAATGTTAGCAGATGCTTGAAATTAACAGATTTTTTTATTTCACTTCTAGTATGTAATACAAAGTAAATTGCAACGATAAAGTAGCTTACAATGTCAAGCGTCTATCACCAACTGTCACTGGTGATCCATTAATGAGCGTTTCAGTGCGTTGGGGTACCGCTTGCGATTGTCAGAGACCAGCTGCATTAGGAACTGTAGTTGTTCTTCATTCTTGGTGAGGCGTCCGGAAAACTGTTCCACTAGAGCGACTCCCCTTTCAGCATGATCATTAATGACTGTAAGATGGTGAACACGTTTGGCTGCAGCCTGGTAGTCTTCACTCTGAGCCCACTGTTCGGCGGGTAAATGAAGGAATCCCTGTGGAAGATCCAGCGTGATGAACAAAGATCTGGTATTTTTCGTCACAAAGTCAGCTGTTGACATACGTTCTAGGTCGGCAGAGGAAACTTGATGTAATTGTATGCGCTTAGGAGGATCAGCTGCTCCATCAACTTCATTCATTGCTTGAACCATTCTGTCTTTGATCTCGTTGCTGATTGCATTATCAAAGAATGCCAAGCCAACCAAGTTCTCTGATAGGTACCACAAGTGATCCATCATCTTGTGGGATGTTACCTTTGAAATAGCACTGTTTGTAGAACTGTACTTTAATAGGCATTTCAGAAGCTGAAGATCATTGTTTGCTGCAGCACTTGCAAGAGGAGCTGTATACCAAGCCTTGACATAGACTGTCGCAAAAAATATGCTCAGTTGACGCAGACCTGTCTCCTCACGTGTGGACAGTTGAAACTGTGAACGGAACAGCCACACCTTGAAGGTGTAGATAATTTTTGACATCCACCTGGCTTGATGCATAGCCCCAGGCGCTCTGAAGTGTATTCCACGTTGTGGAGTTATGCCAAGATAGATCAGCGTTACTTCTGCTAACTCGCGGTAATCATCACGAGGTTGGTTTTCAGCCACAGCAGACATGAGCATCGTTCCAAGAGCCTCCTTGATGCTAGCAATGACAAGGGCACTTTCCTGATCAGAAGATGAATCTTGAAATTGACTCTTATCGATGAACTGCCAGTGTGCTTTAAATCTCTTGAAGAGAAGAACTTCTGGTGCTGATGAGGAACCCATAACTTGTGTGAATGCTGCACTGGCCACAAGTTCGAGCATATGATGACGGCAAGCAAGGTACAGAAGATCCCTACCAATCAGCTGTTGAAGCAAAACACAGGCTCCATTTTTTCGGCCAGTATTAGAGCTGGTGGTGTCAAAGCACAATCCTTGGACATTACTGGTTATTCCCCACTCATTCAGTGCATCAAAGACTGCACGGGCTTGCGCAGACCCTGTTCCTGCAGGAATTTTCGGAACGGCCAATAACTGTACATCCCCATCGGTAGAAGACACCAGTATAGGCAAGCGGTCCACCATTTCCTGACCACTGACATCAGGTAGAAGCTTGCCATCCCAGTGAACGACCAGTACACCACCAGGTTGAAAGCTTTGTTGAATCTTCTCTGCACATTCTGCTCGGCAGTGCTGTCTCTGGCGCTGAATACTACTCCTGTTGAGAGTCAGTGTACTAATGTCCTGCCCGAGTGATTTCGCTGTCTCACCAACAATCATTACAGCAGCCCGATCGGATACCTTGTTGCGATCTAGGAAGGCTGCCAGGTCGGGTGTCATAATAGTTTGTCGACCACGTTTTGCTGCAGGTGGTAACTCGGAACTGGTAACACCACTGGCCAAATGATATGAAACATCTTTATCAGTGTCGTCATCACTACTGCTACTGCTGCTACAGTCAATACTAACTTGTTCCTGCAAACTGTCCTGTTCAGAAGCAGATTTATATCGACGTTCCTGCTCCTTAATTAACTTCTGATGCTGTTTTGTTTCTTTCTTCGCTAATACAGTATCCACTGATGACATGCCGCCTCTACGCCCCTTTTCTCTCTGTGCAATTAGAAATTCTTTATCCTCATCAATTTTTATCATACTCATTGCCTCACCATGGGCTATATCAAACAGATCATCAAACAATTCTGTGAATTGCTCTTCATTCCTTTGCTGTGTATCTGTTCGTCTCAAGGCATTTTTCTTGAGAGATCGCCATTGATCAAACAATACTTCAATCTTCTTGATTGAATCCTGCTTATGACGAACCGGAATTCGTGCACGGTTCCAGAATTGTTCAATTTCATCAACAGTAAGCGTTGATGATTCGCGGACAGTCTTCTTCTGTTGTAGGTGCAGAAAGAGGAAGTGTCCAAGAGCCTGCCGGTTTGAGGGCAACTTCTGACCTCTGATTTCTTCTGTAAACTTCTCCAATAAGTACACAGGTTTTCTGCTTTTGGTGGTGGTACTTACAGAAGCCATAATAACACTAAAAAGATGAGTGTTCACTGAAGTGTTCACTGTTCAACTAATTAAACAAAAATGCTTTACATCACTGACAGTGTGAAAGAGACCACTTAACAATGACAGTCTGTCATGTAATCGCATGCTTGCTTAGGTAATACACAACACTGCAGGCTGACGCAATATTACATCAGACATATTAAATAGATGATGCAATGTTGCATCACCTAGAGTTGTTACTTAGATGATGCAATGTTGCATCACACATATTAATTACATGATGATGATGCAATATTGCTTCACATGTCATGCTGCTGAGTAATGAGTGCCTATTGTAAACTTCAATGTTATTGAGCTACCCCTAAATGATTAAATATCTGCGTAAAATTTTGCAAACAATGTTTTCTTATCATAAGGACACTTTCTGGAGGGTCAGAGGTTAGAAAATAAAAAGTTCAAAAATAAGGGCCACCCTAAATATATATATACTAAATTATTTAGATTAATTTGAATTTGATCTTCTACTTAATTAGATGTAGGCCTAAGCTATATATATATAACTTCCCACCAATGAAAGGAAGTAATTTTTTTCCTAACGGTCGGAAGGGGTGGGGGGTGTCACTAGTAAAAGCTTGAGAAACATTGCTAGGTCTATAGTATCTAAGAGATCAGCAATGCCCAACCTAATTTTTACGCGTCGTGACTGTGAACTGGCTTTATTTCTCATTGTAGACAGCTTTACAAATGACTAATTTTCTTGTCTCTTTTTGTTAATATTCCCATTGATCCTAGTATCTCTAGATGTAGTTTAAACTTTAACAATCGCGGCTCAAACCAAGAATGTCGTAATATTTGTTTTATATTATAGTGCTGTTTTTTTTTAAACAGCCACACTTTACAAAACTAATATATGTTGGCTTGTTAGATCTATCACGTGGTACAAAAAAGTAAAGATCCTTTTAACTTTTCCTGGTAGGCTCTAACTAAATTGAAATTCAGAATAAACTTGAAGTTTCTTCGGCTCTCTCATTTTTAATCATTTTATAAGCGTACACATGATCACATGTTCATAACAAAGTTCATTCTCGACATTGTCATGGTACCAGTCCAGTCCATCAGAGAAAAACTTAAAAAGTGAGGGCCCTAACTTCTAGAATCTGCAATTTTTTCTGCATATCCTTAAAATATTAGAAAAACCTGATTTAGCGTATTTAGGCACGTACACTAATACCTTTTTTTTTTGTAAGGGAAGAGGAATGGGATTTTTTTTTGGTACTTTGTACCGACGTTTCGGCGGGCCGGATCTGGTCCGCGTGCTGTATTTTAGACATCGCTGGTGTAGCTAGATCTAGAATATATTATAGTCTAATTCTGTTTTAAAAAAATCTTACCGAATATGAAAGCTTAAGCGCTTGATACACATCATCTGAACTGAAATGTATTATCATGTTGTTTTTTTTTTTTTAATTTTAGACTAGTCTAGAATCTAGATATATTAAGATTTAAATAGGGTTTGTTGGACTAGTCCGTTTCGTTTCTTTGATTAAAAAGTATTGGGCCGGAAGTCGCTTTTTTCCCTATATATCTTTGTATTGTTCAGTTCTCTTTTTAAATTAAACTGACATTATTATGCTATAATTTTAAGTGTACCTGATAGAGAAAAAAATTCTGCACAAAAATACGGGTAGTTGGGATATAACCCGATAAAGGCTATAAAAAGAAAAGACCTGAAACTAGTGCGTGAAACTACACATTTACAGTACTTTATTTGATGAGTATTTTACCCAAATCTGTGTTGTTTTTTTAGGACGCTTATTTCATGTACCCGCATTTTCCGATACACAATTTCATACACAAAATAATTGTTGAAAAAAATTGTAGTGATTTTAAACTTTAAATGATTACTTAAAAAGGTGCTACTCTAATCAATTTTGAATATTCTTTTGTTATGAATGTCACTGTTTATTTTGTGTCTGTTCTAGTTTCTTAAATTTTTCTTGAGTAAAGGGGTCGTTTTTCTCCTAATGGGTATACCTAGGTATCAACTGATTTCTCCAAGCAGCCTTTGTAAAATATTGTTCCTAAATAATGCTATGTTTATAAATGAAAAATCGCATGGCTGCATTATGATGAATGTACGTGTTAGTTCAATATATTTATATTACTAGGTAACTATAAATAACCGCATAAATAGACGTAAGTCTATTTTTTTTCTGTTAGATAAAGTCATATGGCAAATTTTTGTTTATATCCTAATTCTAAAAAGGAATAATAATAGAATTATACAGTAAAAATAATCACTAAGTTTTTCTTTTAATAGTTTTGAAAGTCTAACTGATAAGATTACAAAGAGAGTTTGTGTTTTTGCAGATGTACACGAGCTACACTATGAGTCAGTCCATCTCTTCTAATTGTTTAGAAATGAGTGTAAAAATGTAAGCTTTGATATTTTTAGCCTGAATTTAAGAAGTTACAAACTTCAAACAACTAATATATTGCCTCTTCCATAAAACTTTGTACTTAAAAAATAAATTTATCCAATGCTCGAAATCCTGCTTGTATACTAGGCCCTATTTTAATCGATACGGTATCAAAGTATTAAATTGATAACCCCGCAAAAAAATTAAAGAAAGAAGATTGAGATATAGTAATACATATATTTTTGTGATGGTACGCACCGGTACGGGGTACCGGCACCTTTTTTCAATGTCGGGAAAATGATTATTTTCTTGTAATTCAACGTTAATTGTTAATTTATTAATAGTTGAAAATTAATCAATCTATCACTGAATACCGGAGCCTCTTTTTTATTTTTACACAAAAAAAAAAGCACTTTATATATTTTCAGCCAACATGCCGTATTATTAAAAACACCTCTATGTGAACTTCTCAATCATCTAGAGTATTAGACAGTCATTATTTTAGACTAGATTTAAGTAGAGTCTAGACCTAGATTTAGTAGGCCTATTATAAAAAATAAATAATAATCAATCATTATAGACACCATTCGCAATTTTATTATTAGGTCTAGGCATTGAAAAAAAATCTATTAATAAACTATAATAGATCTAAGTCTAAGTCCTAACTTTTTAAATAAGTCATTAAAAGTAGAAGTATTATAATGAATATTGTATAGATCTAGATTGACTAGATTATAGATAGAGCTATAGATAGATCTCTAGTTTAGTAGATTAAGTATATAGTAAACGTATTACACTATTATTAGATGTATGTCTTATGTCTATATTGACTATATCTAATAATTAAAAAACTTTAGTCTTTATTAATTTCTAGACTTTTTTTCTAATAAAAACTGACTATAGGCATAGCATAGGCTAGACTCGGCAATCTAGTCTCAAGATAAAATCTATACTATTACTAGATCTATTCGATTTTTATATATAGATCTAGACTAGAATTAGACTATAGATCTAAATATACTAATGGAGAGATGATATGAGGTGTTAGCTAATAGCGTTGCACAAGAAACAAACCTGGGTTTTTCTAAACTCTAATACCTGGTATGTAATAGTAAAACAGCACCTACCTAAATAAATCGTAACTAGTAATCAAAAACCTATATTTATTGGAATATATAGATATAGGTCTGTGGTTGTATATTATGGCCTTCGTAACTTCTTCTATAATTGGGCTATTCGCGTCTGACACATATATCATTTTTATGCTCAGCAACAAACCCTATTAGAGCTAGAATCTAGCTTAGATTATTTGGCAGCTGTATATCCGCACGTATGATGACGTACTGACGTGACCTCCCTGCTAGCAGAGCGCGCCCGGTCACTGTCCCCCCCTCTCTCTCCTCTCCTCTTTTAGTACAATAAATCTTAGATCTATGTAATATAGATTTAGATTTTTTTTACAAATTATTCTTGGAATAATATCAATGTTTATATGTTTTTAATTGTGGAATTTTAATTAATATATTATTAATTAATTATAGGTCTACGTATCTTTGCTAAAAAAAAAAAATAATAAATCTAATCGTGTGTTAACTGTTTTGTTTATTTTAAATACGTATTTAAATACATTTTTTCTGCCCTCGTTTTTTATTTAGAGTATGACTCTCCGATTGAATCATTTTAACAGCAAAGCATAAGTTTTAAAAAAATAATATCTAAAGATAACATGGGCGTAGCCAGGATTTTTTTTTCGGGGGGGGGGGGAATTCCTCCCCGCGAAAAAATATTTATATATATGTATGTGTGTGTGTATATTATCTTTATTACATTCTGACCCATCATTCTTTAGGAAGACGTTTATTGTGCCCTAGGATAGGTTCTCCTGGAGTTAGTGGGAAAATTGTAGACTCCCCGCTATTGCCAGCAAAGGGGTCTCCGCCCCGCCGCCAAGCACTATTTCTGATCTTGAAAGCCAACAAAATGCATATTCTGAGGTATCTACAGTGCATTTTCCTGCTAATTAAAAGTTTTATTTCAAAAACCTAATGCGCTTTTCTTATTGTCTTAGACCCTCCCGCGCCGTTCGGCGCATTCGCCGTCAAGCTGTTTCCACAAAAATCTGTCACTAATAATGTCTGAAGCCTCTTCCCACCTGCTCTGAGGACCTCCATGAATGTGTGGCGCCAATTTGTACTAGGATGTCATCGCAACTATTCTTATGCCTATTTCATTTTGTCGGAGAACATGTCCCGCAAACCTCGTTCGACACTCTGTCACAATCTTACTAAAGAGTCGACTCCCATTTCGGCATAGGATTTCCTTGATTTAGACCCGATCTCTAAAACTGACTCCTAAAATCTGTGTGACTGTAGTTTGCTTTAGATTTTATATCGAAAAGTGAAGTTTTATCGTCAAAATCATCTGTTGGTGGTTTTATACTAAAAAATTTCTGGAATTATGTGTTTTTTTTTAATTCAAAACCCCATTTAGCTACGGTCATAGAATTTAGTTACGCTCAAACAATGTTAGTGTGTAATTTGCTTTTTTTTTATTTTGAAGAGGTATTTTTTAGCATCAAACCACTCTGAAGGGGGGTTTAAACTTAAAACTCCTTTTGGCAACGCTCATAGCATTTTGAGTGCGTAATTTGCTTTTTTCTTACATTGAAGATGTATTTTTTTAGCTTCAAACCCCCCTTGCGGAGGGTTTAAACCCAAAACTTTGGCTACGCTCATAGATTTCTGAGTTTGTAATTTTCTTTTTTTTTATATTGAAGAGGTACTTTTTAACCCTCAAACCCCGCTGACGGGGGGTTTCACACTCAAAACTGGAGGGGGTTTAAAAATCAAAATCTTTCTTACCTGTGCTCGTGAAATTTGGGATATTGTCGTTTGCATTTTTTTGTTTTGTGTTATAGAAGAGGGGGATTTAACTGCGAAAACCCCTGGTAGGGGGGTTTAAACTGGTAGGGGTTTTTAAACTCGAACCCCCCTGTATGGGGTTTTAAACTCAAAACCCCCCTGGTAGGGGGTTTTAAACTCAAAACCTCCTTTGCTGTGCTAGGGCAAGTGATAGTTTAGTATAAAATCTCACCTAAAATAAACAAAATTAAAGCAAAAAATCAGTCACTAAATTCCGATCCTCCCCCCCCCCCCCCGCAGGGGGGGATTTAATTTCGGGGGGGGGGTTGAACCCCTGGCTACGCCCATGAAAGATAATATGCCATATTTTAGAAGAAAGATGTAATCTTATTTATCTACTTTATTATAATTATAAGTTTTTAATATGCAAACAAAAAAATGTGTATTTTGTATATTTTTAGGTTTGCGGAAATATAGACACTGGGTTGATGCACTGCCGTAAATCCGTAACTGTATTTTTATATTACGAGTACGCTACAAATGGACATTTTGTTAACCATGACGAGGTTGCCGACGTAATATGTCTCCTTCTGTCTTGAAAGACAAAGGATGTAAATAATGTACTCACATGAAAAACTAGTTTGGGTTTCTTTTTGAGTCCACGATCAATCGGATCTTACTAAGTAAGCCGATTCCGAAGCGGCAAAGTTAGCCACTGTTCGTGTATCTGAATGCTCCTGTTCTAGGGCTATCTAACAGGGCTGCTTTCTTTTGCATCCCCTTCTTTATGGCAACTTCATTTCTTTCTCTATCGGCGAGGTTCGTACCAGCACGCTCAGTTTGTTCTGTTGTCCATCCTGCGCGATGTTCTCAAAATATTTTTGTATACACGTAGTCGTCAGAGTTTATTTACAGACATCTCTGTTGGTAAATCATGTAGGTTTCTTGGATCTCCACAAGCTCAGCATACAGGATGTTCTCGGGAATTCTTTCATCTGGCATGCGGGTGACATATCCGATCCAATTTGGTCTACTGTGTAAAAAAAGGATTGATACTTTGTGTAGGCCTATTGTCCAGTTTCAAAGCTCCTGATTCGAAAAACGATCCTCCAAGAATTACACATTTGGACTTGAGCACACAGGCAGTAGTCCTGATGCTGTCTAAGCGGGCTCAGAGAGTACTTATAGGATGGGAAGCGCATGGACCACGGATAATAACAGCCTCATTCTATTCAGTGAAGAAGACGATTAACTTAGATATTGTCTTAACAACATATGACAGTGAAGAGGAAGAGAAGGATAATATTTACAACAAACTGACTATCATCATACTCGACAGACTTAAAAAGAGAAAGATAGGGACTGCCCAGGTATACATGGCGC